>JAJLWE010000002.1:600000-922500 GCA_030564625.1 Zygoascus hellenicus
TACACAGGTAGCGGTCATGCTATAAAACGATATTCAAATGCAAAAAGTAGTAGCAACGATAAATAAATGAGGTCTCTGCCAGCGCAGCGCAGCGCTTACGCAAATCGGACCTGTTTTTTGCCTGTCGACTCTTCAGCGTCTATTCTAGCGGGCTTTCCACCCTTCTTCTTCTTCTTCAACTCCGACTTCTTCTTAGTCAACTTGTCTTCTTTTTGCTGCTCTCGTGCTTCCATTTCCTTTCTCTTGGCTTCTCTAATGGCCTCGAGCTGACGGGCCTTCTCAAGTTTAGATGCATTAGCGCTATCAATCTTTTCATTGACGGCGTAAAAGATTCTCATCATAGCATCATTGTCCACAAATTTCTTGCCTTTTTTGCCTCTTATTTTGACGCCCTCAGGGTCTACAGCTCTGTTCAGCTTTGGAATACCAAGCTCCTTCTCAGTGTATTGTCTTGGTGTGTTCCATTTTTTCTTGAAGACCTTTGACTTGTTTGTATTGGCATTCAAATAATTCTTAGATTTGTTTGCAAGAAGATTAGCCGACTTCTTATCAGAAATGATCTCAGCCTCAACTTTTCGTTGAGGATTCACCTTTGGAGTTCTTTTGGCCATGATGTTGAGATGGTGAAAAAAAAAAAAATTTGGGCAAAATGAAGTGAATCAAACAGGCGCCAGCGAGCAATAGCCCACGGGACAGCCGCTGTTAGGCGCCCGCTCATGACCACACAACTATAATAACCAATATCAAATTTTGCTCTAAATTTCGAGAAATGCATATCTATTATTTTGGATACCTTTGCAAACTAAATATTCTAGCAGCTCAATACATCTATGCCGGTGAGCGTCGGCATGATAGCCGCATGTTAAATAGCATTCTGCTCGACTTCTTCGGTTGCAGACAAATGATCAGCATTGCCAAAATCTTGTAAAACTCCTTGTCGAGTTTTCTTATCAATATCCACAATGGTCAACGAGCAATTATGAGGAACTCGGAGCTTTTCTAAAGTGACAAGTTCGCTCATCTTGTAGCCCTTATGATTGACAGAATGGGCAATAAACTTGGAGATTACACCTCCATGAGAGAACACAAGTACATAGTCATAATCCATAGCAATAGAAGTATCGACAATTTCATCCCAAGCATGATTCAAACGAGTGACACAGCTCTTATGGGACTCGCCAAAATCATGGAGGGTCTTGCCATGAGCAGCAGCATATTGATTTGCTTCACCAATAGTCATCCCCTGCACTTCCCCCATGTTTCTTTCTCGGAGTCTCTCTGTATAAAGTGTGTGATAATTCCCAGGAATTTCTTGAAGTACCGCTTTGGCGGTTTGCTTACAACGCTGGAGATCAGAGCTCCATACTGCGTCTGGTTTGACATGACTGTTTGCCAGAAACTTGCCGGTCCTTACAGATTGGGCAATGCCTTCAGCGTTCAGAGGAATGTCCAGATGGCCCTGGAGAATTTTCCCCTTGTTACTATTAGTTTGGCCATGGCGTATGACGATGATTTTCAACGTCGACTCTGGCGACTGATTGTAAACCATGGTGGTAAGGAGCTATTTGGCTTGGGATGTAGCCGCTGCTGGGTGGGTGCGTCATGATTAAGCGCTTTCTCCTAATTCAATTTAGAGTCTAGCGTTAAAGCTCTTGTTTTGGAAGTGCGGCTGAGGATCGTCCTCAGCGGTTGATCGAGGAGCTCAGCGCTTACAAAAAATTACCTCACTAGTCTAACTGCCCCCTTCCATCCTTGAGTCAACGCAACGCCCGGCACACCCGTCAAGCAAAACACCCTTTCTGCTGATTCTCCCTCAACCCCCCCCCCAGCAAATGGCTACATCAGGCTCACCAGTGTCTCGTACGAATAACTCGTCAGAAATGAAAGACAGGATTCTCAAGCACATGAACAAGGACCATCGTCTCAGCCTGTTTGACTACCTTGAATACTATGGCCGGGTACCATTGGATGGTCTCGATCCCAAAAATAGAGTGGAAATGCTTGACATCGAGCTCGATCACTTGACGCTGCAATACTCTTCACACTCCGAGCAGCGTGTGTCTCGCCGAATCGATCTCCACCCCCCTCTCAAATCTCTGGCAGGGGCTCGTGAGAAGCTCGTCGAGATGGCTCATACTGCTGCTACTTCCTTGGGCGTTTCACCGACCCAAGTCAAGCATTACAAATGCCCTCAAACCTTTGGTGCATGGGTCAGTTCATCGGTGGGCTTGGTTTTGTTTCTGGCCGGCTTGACCCATGAGTTTGGCCTAGCTAAGCGCTTCTATCCAACATTCGACCATACGTTCCAGCGCTTCCGGCTGGTACTGGTATGGTTCTTGGTCCTTGCACACATTGGCGAATGTGTCTTTATCATGAGACCTCTGATGAAAAAGTACCGAGTTCCTTATGATGTGAGGCCCAAATGGTACTTGAGCTGCGTCATTGAAGGATTCCCTTCATGGGTGCGATTTAAGTCTTTGGTCAAGAAGCACTGAAGAGGAGTTTCATGTCCATGCTGAGCATAAAAGCAGCACAAAAGTACACAGTGATGACAGACAGCCAGCCAGTCAGCGTTTATGCAAACATCGAGCCTTCAATTGTTGATTGTGCAAATGACTGGCTCTTTTTCTTTTGATTTCTGCAATAGATTTAACAAGGCTCTCAAGACGGTTGACGCATGATACAACCACCGGGCTCATTTGCATCGTCGTAATTTGATTTTTTGTCTAAACTACAGGAGCTTCTACGAATACTGTTGGAAAAATTTTCAGGTTTTTTTCAGATACTCTTATTATTTCTATCAACTCTATTAAAAGGAATAATCTCAAAGACAAAGACTAGACAGAGGAAACGGTCATCTTATTACGGAAGAATCGTCGCTTGGCAAATTTGTACAACTCTAATCCCATAATAAACACAATGACACCCAAAAATGCAACGCCCCATTCCCATGTAATTGGACTATGCTTGAACACGTCTTTGTTGATCACAGGGATGTATATGATGGGGAAAACGCTGACGAAGCCAAGCACCACACTCCAGAACAAAAACTGGTTTTGCCAGATTCGACGAGGAAATTTGAATGGGGATCGTCTCATGTCTACAACCTCCCAGGCTAGTAGAAGTAATCCCCAGGTCATCTCCGCAAAAGCAGTCGATCGCGCTCGATATACATATCTACAGGCTTCAGAATAGGATTCGTTACAGCCTTGGCCAAGATTGCCGTGGCCATCACCATAGACAATTCCGATGAAAGTTACAAGACAAATAATGGCAAGCCAAAGACCATAAAGTAGCATGTCACATAGGACTTCGGGCGTGAAAATGGCTTTTCGAGGATCCTTTGGAGGCTTTTCCATGATACCCAGTTCAGCCTGTTCGACACCAAGACCCATAGCAGGAAATGATGAAGTGACCATAATGATCCAGAGAACTTCGACCGGGGAAAGGGGGAACACAGAGTAGTTGTCATGATCTTTGAAAGCTAAAGCAATCATAAGAAAAAGCACTTGTGACACATTGCCTGCAAGCAAGTGAAGGACAAACTTTTGGATGTTGTCAGCCATTCTTCGACCCTCTTCAATAGCATTGGTAATAGAAGCAAAATTGTCGTCGGAAAGAACAATGTCAGATGCGTCTTTGGCAACATCTGAACCAGAAATACCCATAGCAATGCCAACATCGGCTTGCTTCAAAGAAGGAGAATCATTGACTCCATCTCCGGTCATTGCTGTAAAAGCCTTTCTCCTATGCAATGCCTCGATCATACGCACCTTTGTCTGCGGTGCGCATCGAGCAATGACAAGAGGCAGCTGAGGGAGACTGTCAATCTCGCTGTCACTCAGGGCATCAAACTCAGTGGCAGTATAAACCATACTCTTAACTACATCAGTAGCATATTCACCAAAATTTGTTGGCAAAATTCCGACTTCTTGAGCAATGGCTTTCGCGGTACCTGGATGATCGCCAGTGAGCATGTGTACTGTGATGCCAGCTTCGTGGCATTTTGCAACTGCACCAGCAGACTCGGCCCTAGGAGGATCATAGATGCCAACAAGTCCAAGGAAGGTAAGGTTGCTTTCGACTGCTAGTCTCTGGTTCTGTTCTCCCTCTCCGGCAGAGCTAAGAGTAAAATCTTTGGGTAGCTTCTTAGAAGCAAATGCCAGGACTCGCAAACCTTGGCTAGCGAGCTGTTCAACTACCTTGAATACTTTCTGATGCTCTTTATCTCCAAAAGGCAAGAGCTCTGTGGAGGTTGGCTCTGTGTCGTCGCCATACCATGTTGAACATATGCCTACCAAACGCTCAACGGCTCCCTTGGTGAACACTAGTTGAGTGCCATCTGTAGAACCTGAATGCCTATAGATGGCACTCATTCGTTTTACTGAAGAGTCGAAAGGGAACTCGGCCACATGCTGATATTCCATAGGGCTTTGTACTTTCTTCTCATTCTCGGGGGCAGTGAACCGATCTCGAGGGTACTGGAGCCGGCTAGTGAAAACTTGTACTGCAATCTCTGTAGGATCACCGTGACATTTCCAGTCACCAGTGTCAGCTTCTTGGTGAATGGTAGCAATATTGGCCATTGTGGCAGACATGACAAACTGACGCAGTCGTTCTTGAGATCCAACAACATTACCATCAATTTTCTCAGGCTTTTCGTCATCCGAAAACGTACCTGTTATGGTTCCGACTGTGGGATCAAAAGGGCTGGTATCTGATTCGACTGCTAATCGGCAGACACCGGGGACCCAGGCCCTTCTAACAACCATTTTACCTTGTGTTAATGTGCCAGTTTTATCAGAGCAAATGTCATTGACTGCTCCCAGAGCCTCCAAAGAATCCAGTTTTCGGACAATAACATTTCGTTTCACCATAGCGCTTGTTCCCATGGCCATGGTAATAGTAAGAACCACGACAAGAGACGCTGGAATCATAGACAGAGCAACGCAAATAGCATAAACAGCGACTTCTCGGTTAACTCTGAATTTCTGAGCAGCCATGGCAATGATAGCCAAAAGAACGGCAACACCGAAAAGCATGATGGAGAGCTTAGCCAAAAGTCGATGCAATGGTGTGCCTGTGGTCGTTCCAAGAAAGGCACCAGCGACATCTTTACCAGCTCCTAAGAGAGTGGGCAAAAAATCCCGCTTCCTATCTACTTTGATAGATCGGACCTTCTTGCCCTCACTGTCTTTCAATGATTTGGCAATAGCTCCGATTTCTGTAGACATACCAGTTGCAACAACTATTCCGACCGCTCGGCCTTTACTGACGATTGACGAGGAAAAGGCCATGTTGATTCGATCACCAACGGGGGAATCAAAATCAACAACAGTTTTATGATCTTTAACTACTGGCAAAGACTCGCCGGTAAGTAGGGCTTCGTCGGTCTCAAAATTCATGGATGACACCAAGCGCAAGTCGGCAGGAATGGTATCGCCCACCTTGGCAACTACCAAATCACCAGGAACAACATTCATTGAAGGGATTGTTTGATCATCACCATCTCGGATGACTCTGGCAGTGGGCGAAGACAAGGAACGAAGTGCAGCCATTGTTTTTTCAGCACTGAATTCCTGGATAAAACCAACAGCTACATTAAGGAAAAACACACCGCCGATAACACCACCAGCAATCCAATCTTTGATGCCAAAGGAAATGGCCATACAAATAAGCAAAACTACTACCATAGCATTACAGACTTGATGCAAAAAAACCTGCCAGATAGACACACCTTTGCCCTCGTCCAGGCAGTTTTCTCCATATTCGCCAAGCCTACGAGAAGCATCGTCGCTATTTAACCCATCAGAGGTATCGGTTGAAAAGTGGTCGGCAGTTTGAGCTATGGAAGAATTCCATGATGCAAATTGGGACAATGATATCTGGTCCGAGTTTGTTCTTGATGATTTCTCGTTGCTGCCGACTATAGTAGTATCAGTATTGGTAGAAGCAATAGTATGTGAATGTGAAAATTTAGGCATCTTTGCATGAATATTCAAGATACTTAGATTATTAATTACTGAGTTTCAAAATTGACTGTGCGAATTTCCGCGCTCTTATATATTTGTCGGAATCGGTCCATTTATCTTGGCGTTTCTTGGTTCTCGATACCAACCCTATACAAGTCTCGGCGTGCATAGCAAGAAAGGTCAGAGATAAGCGTTGATGAAATATCGCCAAGAAAGCAATATGGACAAGAACTACTTGGCTTGGTTGGATATTTACCGGTGCATAACCGGGTTTTCACCATGCTTTTCAGCTCTGATGATCTTCGCAGCTCTTCTCCGACTCCAATTCTGCGTGGATAATTTGGCCCAGCGGATATGGGGCTGTGAAGTTCGGAGGAATTACCCCACAAATTGCTCTCACGTGTTTTGTTATCCCAGGGTAGGGGTTTCCGCATATCAAGTGGCAACTCGGAGCACACCATTGGTGAAACCAAACGGTTGCTAAAAAAAAACAATAAAAAGAAAGCACAAGCTCGGCAAACCCTAACTAAAGTGATTTTCGGAGAAACTTTCAGATGTCCGAATCTTCATAGTCTTCGTACCCTGATAAAGAAGCCGAGGTAAGTTCTTCGCGTTCGTCATCGTCTTCGTCCTCCACCACAGACCACTCCCCGTTGTCATTGGGACCACCATCATTGGTAGAAGGACCAGCAGGACTAGGGGTGGCTGTAGGTGGAGGGTTCTTAGAACCTGACCCCCGCGTGGAGGATGACAGAAGATCAGAAGCTGCAGGGACTGTTGGATAGGATGCGGAGATAACTTCCCAAATATTATCCAGGCCTGTTTCTGTAGCATCAAGCTGTTTCCGGAACTCTTGGAGTTGCAATTTCAGCAGCTGGATCTGCTTAGCCATTGTTCCGACAAACACCCCATACTTCATCCACTCTGCCTTCTGGTCGGAAGAGCTCGACTGACAGTAGTTGACTAATAATTCTATGGGATCTTCCACAGCGGGCTTGTTGCGTGCTATCCACACCAGCAACGCGCGCCGCTCGGTTCGGAAATCCTCCCAAGAAATTCCTGGCTCTATCTCTGGTCTTAGGATTTTGTAATCGGGATATTCTGCGTTTATAATGCTGTTCAGTTGAGAAAACATGCCACTAAACACCCATTGCAGAAAATACAGCTCTTCTTCTGTTGCGTGATGCCTATCATCCTGTTGGTGTGAAGGTTGAACGGGCACCAGTTCCGTTGTAATCTGCGGCGGTGAAGAATAAGCATTTATGCGACACGACAGCAGCAGATAGTCGTAGCCCGTGTTGGCGGTACCAGCGCCAGCGGCAACAGCAGCAGCAGCGGTAGCGGCGCTATCAGCCGGCGTAACCGCACCTTGTTGCTGCAACACCAACTTTTGATTCAGTTCTTTATTCAGCGTATCTGTGCTCGAGTTCCTTCTGATCGTCATGATACTTTTGTTGGCCGTCTAGTTGGGGGAGGGAAGGTAAAAAACTAAGGAGGGGAGAGAGTTATGGCTTATCTCTTATCAAGACACGTGATGGCCGCTGATCTGACGATAAATTTAACACAATTAACCAGTTCGTGATACGTCCATTTCTGAAAAACAGAAGTTTGAAGCACATGATTTTTGAATAAAATGCTTCATGTTATAGACTGTTTGTATGGAGTTGAGTTGACCTGAGATTTTAATCTGATAGCACGTGGACATAGCACGTTACAACTCGTAAGCTGCGATATTGCCAATCATGGCTAAAGAAAGATAGAGGAATTCTAGGAAAATACAAACGAATAGAAAACTAAATCGTACATTTGGGTACGTAGATAATAAATACAGATTATTATACATCTGGCGGCTGGGCAACAACAATGTCCTGGTGTTTGTTCTCAGTCCAATTAAGCCATGCTTGAGCAAACGCATTTTCCAGATTTTTTACATATCTTTGGGTATCAAACAATCTGCTCGTAAATCTAGTGTCAAACAAAGTTTTCCGAATATTCATTAGCTCTCTGCGGCCGGTGTCCGACGAACCAAACTCTATAACACGCTTCTCGTATTCATTTTCATCACCAACTATAAGTCTGTTGGCCATACTGCGTCCTACAGCATCTTGGGAGAACCCAGCATTGACAATGGATGAAGATATTCGTGAACATAGCTTGTGACTGTGACGTGGGTAGACAATCATGGGCGTAGAAGACCACATCACGTCGACGGCAGTAGTGTGCGCATTGCATTCAGGGGTGTCCAGCATTAAATCACAAACTCGGGATCGGATGATGTGCGAGTCTTTGTCTGCAACCGCAGTGAACAGGATACGATCCACAATGTCCTTTCGACCTCCAGTCCAATGATAAGCAAACCGCTCTAGGTTGGCCTGGCCCGACTTGGGAAACTGGAGTAGCCATAAGTAGCTGTTTGGTAATCGACAAAGGATTCTGAGCCAAACAGCAAAAGTTATTGGATCAATTTTGTATAGCTGGTTGAAATTAGCCATGATGAAGGCGTCCTGTGGTAAAGTCGGGAAAAGATTCCTGCGTAATTGTGCTCGGAAATCAAGTTCTTGCTGCCAATCATGCATCACTCCATTGCGAGCGTCCGGAGCAGACTGCTTATGATCACAGCAGAATAATGTGTCAGGCATATATATGATTTTCTCCTTCTTGTAAGGAGTGGGCAAGTCTTGCGGCATAGCCATCTTGTCACCCAATATATAATCGATCCAATCTGCGCCCATTGGCCCAGCGAATCCCATTAGACTCACTTGAATTGGGCAGGTCCGTGCTGCAAATATTTCATTGCGAGCACCTTTTGTAAATCCGTTCAAATTTACCAGAATATGAATTCCATCTGTAACAATCTGGTCACATATCTGTTCTGTGCTCCAAGAAGAGACGTCTCTGAACACATGAGATTCTTCCTCGATTTTTTGACGATAACAAGATTTGTCCGATGGGCTTGTTGAGTATGTATATGCAAGTACTTTGGATTTGTCGTGCATTCCAAAAACGCTCTGCATCAAATGAGCCAGTGGATGATTCGTGAAGTCAGAGGATACATAGCCAACTTTCAATACTCCTTTTTCAGGCTCCTTTGGCGGCGGGAATACATGTCGCGAAATCCACGGTTGACTCAAAGTCGCCACAGAAATTCGAGTTGCACATTTTTCGGATATGGCTTGGACTTGATCGACATCGAATGGCAGAGTGAAAGCATGAAAAGGCAAAATGGTCGTAGCAAGAGGAGTTACCAGCATGGCAGGAATGGTTGGTCGCATATATTTGGAAAGGTTGATATCATTGTTTTGTCGATCCTGGTACCACTGCCACTGCTTCTGTCTATACGACTGTTCGATCAGAGACATGACTTTTGCACCTTCATCAGGCTGTTTGGCCCATTCCGCCCAAGGAACAGGCCTGTCTGTCTCACCATCTGCCATCGAAGGAGGAAGGTTCTGTATCTCATGGAAAAGGCGACCGTCCTCCAATTTTGCGATGAAATTTATTACCCCAACACCCCATCGACGGGCTTCCAAAATTTGTTCATCGGCAACAGAAATCACTTGAGAAACCCAGCCATTGATGTGTCCCTGGCATAAATTGTCTTTTCCATCAACAGCAATTGATTCCCATCCATAAGACCCTCGACCAGTCCATTGGCAGATTGTTCCAAAGCAATTGGCCAATCCTGCAACTGCTTCAGGAAATTTTTTGTTTTCTTGGACTGCTCTATAATAATAATTTGCAGCAAGATCAATGCAGCCTTGATCCTTAAGACAAGAAGCCAAATTAGCCAGAGCAATGAAAAAATGCGGATCATGTTTGATAGCTTGCTCGTATGCTTTAATTGCTTCTTTAATATTACCTTCTTGACGCAAAAGTGAGCCCAAATTTGTGTACAAATGAGGATGTTTAGAATCCATGTAAAGGCCAGCTTGGTAGTACTCATAGGCCAATCGACGTACAGTTGACGAGGAGGGCATTTCTGTCCAAGATTCATCAAATGAAGAATTAGATGATGAGCTATGATCCGAATCCGAGGCACGATCCGCCTCAGAATCAGAGCTGGGTGATATATACCGTCTGGATGAGTGTCGTCCGTGGGAGACATGTTTGGATTGAGCCGGCTCGGAAGCAGAGGTCTCAGAAATCAAAGATGCCATGAGAATTCCAATATTATTAGCAGCACTGGGCGACGGGCTGAGTGAATAGCTCAGAATATAGAGTGCAAGGATGCTGACAGTGGTGGGTGCACATCCATTTAGATACAAAACTCTCGAAGGAGAGCCGGAATTTACACCATCTTGCAGCAACTTGGCAAGATTTAGAAGTGCATTGGCAACAACAATTTCTATCGGGTTCCCGACATATTCGTTAGCAGTCGCGGAATCTGAAGCCTGTTGTTGATACTGCTGTTGCAACGTAGATGCAAGGGGCAGTCTGCCAGCAGTCAATGTAAACAAGCGATTTTTACAAGCAAAAGCAGCATTGGGGGAAACCCAGATTCCAGTGTCTTTGTACAAAAGAAGAATTCGAGAAACCAGGCGAGGAATCCCGGGACTCGAGTATTCGCAGACATCTTTCTGAGTGCCGACGCCATAGCCAGTGGTGCTACAGCCCATTCCAACACCTGTGAGAACAATGAAAGCAAAAACCTTAGCAGCATCAACATAATGCTCGGAAGATGCTAAAACAGTGCCTAAAGAATGCTGTAGAGACAGATAACGAGTCCACTGCTGGAGAGTTCGTGGGGTGAGAGAACTGAGGGCACATTTCAAATGCTCAATAGCCTGTTGATGATAGCCCTTATGGCCGAGATCAAGAGCAGCTTGTTCGAGGTTTTCAAAATAAGAGCCAGAGGCAACCGAAGATTTGGATCTTGAAGCGCCAGAGTCAGAGTGAGAGCGCGGAGCAGAATCCGACCTAGAACCGGGTCTCGAGTGAGAACTCCAGCTCAAGTTTATGTTCGGGCAGGAGCTTTCGGAATGCCTGTTGCTCATGACGTCTAATAAAACCAAGCCATACGACTAGGCAAGCAAAGCGTTACAAGTAAGAAACAAGGCCGACAGATCCAGTAGTCAGCCAGCAGCTAGTTAAAGGGGGTTTAGCAACAAAATCCAGACGCTGCACAATTTGGAAGCAAAAATCGACTCTTTTCAAATTAAACTTTGTTTGCATCAGCAGCAGCAGCAGCAGCAGCAGCAGCAACAAACACCAACACACCCACCTGCAATAGTCGTACAACAAGGCAAGGCCAAGCAGCGCAATAGCAAGACAGACCCGATGGTGATCTGTCTGATAAGAGTAGATTCGGTTTCTCGGCAGTTATCACTGCTTCAATCTGAAATGTAGTTAAAACCAGAGCCAACTATGTGATCGCTTTTTTTTCACACGCCTTCCGGTATTTGCTGATTCCAGATTCTAGGTACCATTTCATTCCAGTCTATCCAGTCAATAATTTATCCAGGCCCAACTCAACCCAGCCTAGCCTAGCCCTAGGTCAGCCGGGCGCAAGGCGGCAGAATGATGGGGGAATCACCTGTGGTTGGTATGATATCATAATGAACGCATCTGGGTAGTACGGCGCTTTTACGAAATGGGAGGGGGGATTACAGTAGTTGCAGATAGGTGCGAATAAGAAAGAGAAATGGTAGCCTTACCGGGAAAAGGGGGTGGAATGGGGGTTTGGGATGGGTTTGAGAAGCCGGTGATAGCTACGTAGTGGTGAGATATTCGAGGATAGGATGGAAGTCAAGGTGGTACTGAGGGACATTTTAGAGTGTGTGTGTGAGACTATGGAGACTTTGGGGGAGATTATAGCGACGGTTTAGACCGGGGATAGCGATACTATAGGGAAATAATAGCACATCATTGAACTCAAAAGAATTATAGCGAAGGTACAGCAGTGTATTGGCCAATTATAACTAAAGGTCACAAACAGAATAGTGGCATATCATTACTTTTCACGCTTACATTATAGGAAGAGCAATGGGGTGGGATGAGACAGGCCCAGCAGCTCAATAAGTGTATAGCAAATCTCTTGCTAGGTGGAAAAAATCAGCTTGGTATGTGGCAGCTAGAATGTCTCAGAATTGCCACACCTACATACTAAAACTTATGACAATTCAAAAGAACTTGCTGATGCATGGAAAAATTCAGCAATTGAAGTTCAAACAGCGTGACAAAGAGGTTGCTACAGTGACGTAGCAACATGGTGGGGGAGGTAGAGGCTCCGTAATTTTGGGTCACGTGCGCCGGCCATCCTCCAACATTGCTCGATTAAAGTTTGTAGTTTCAAAATATGAATGGAATGAATTATTTTCCCTGCAACTTATTCAATAACTGATGCGTTATCAAATGCGTTTCAAATGCCAGGCATCCCCGGCTATGCAACTACATGAAGCTAAGAAGACTGTTGCTTGTTTGTGACGGATTTCTGCCTTCTCCCGTTACTACATTCACCGGCACATGACATGGAGTTGGAGCCATTGGGGATGATATCTGGGGAAACGGGATCGACAACACCATGCTCAAAAGAGGCCCATAGCATGTGCCCATGTGAACATTACATGTTGAGTTGAGTTGAGTTGCATGTATTGGGGAAGGAGGGGGAAGGGTTTAATATCTATGCCAGATCTCCATATATTCCGACCGTGCTTATAGCAAAAGCAGTGGTGTATACGAGAGCGGAAATCATGCTCAGTCTTTTGAGGTTTGCATAATCAGTTTTGAACGCCAAAAGTCCTTCTTGTTCTTGTCCTTGGCCCTGGCCAATAACTGTACTTGCATCGTTGCTCGCGGCCACCTTGTCGTCATATCCCTTATCGGAGTCAGAGGCATCGCTCATGACGTGAGCATAAGTGGAATCTCCGAGCAATGAAGGCTCGTTTGTCTCCTTAAAAGTCTTGTTTCTGTGAGATTGAGCGGCAAGATTGCTGTCAACTGAAGACAGGTCTTCGAGAGAAATGCTTGAGTTGCTGCTGCCAGCACTCTTGGTGGCCTGCAAGGCTTCTCCGGAATCTTCACCCGATTCACCATGGCCATAATGGAAACTCAAGGAGTCGGCGATTTTGCTCGACAGCAAATTCCAGTCGCCAAACGAAGCAGTAGGAGTGATACCCCAGTAGTAATTGAGGCCAGCAATTACAGGGACGCTCAATGCAGAATAAATCAAATACGGGTGTCGAGCATTTGGAGCAGCAAACATGAAAGCTGAGCTCAGAGCAACAAAAGCTGTCATAGACATCGAGTTCGCCATCTTGGTGGCTTTTTGCACTACAGTGTGAAGAACACTCGAGCTGGCGGCAGCTACACCCCCATCGGTGGCTTGGTTTATGGCTGGAAACACAACATAAGAAGTGGTCAATGAAGAGCCAGCCAAGACTCCCAAAGAAACAGTTCCAATCACCTTGGAAAGAATCAAAATATGATGGGTCATATTTTTTTTTTATTAGTGGTATACCAGAGTAGATGAGCAGATGGCGCGGTGGCAAGCTGCTGGCGATGCCTGAGATTGTGATAAGGATGCCGGGCGGGTAACTCCCCTTTCTATATTCTCATGGCTCCGTCTTACATAGTTAGCAAGAAAGGCGGTGGCCAATTTTGGGAATCAGAGATGGTGGTTGGAGATGGGGGTGGATGATAGAAGAAGAGGCATTGCATTGCATTGGAGGGTGACCAGGACCTGACTATATGAAAACATGGCTATAGGACGTGGGCCAAGCCGAGCAGTAGAGTTCCGAGTCAGACTAGGCTTTTTTCTCAGATATGGGGATTTGTGGAAATCGGATATATCTGGGGGAATTTGAATGTCTTTGCCTATCGGGGACATTGCTTTTTTTCTGAGTAGTGCGGTGCGGTGCGGTGCGGTACCGTACAGTGTAGTGCCAATACAATTCGGTAGAGTGAGCACTAGGTGGATATGGCCGGCTAAGCAGAGTTTAATTTGGATCGGTCAGTCTGGCCGCGTGAGTTTTACCGATCCCATCAGGTTAGCTGACTTCACAGCAGAATGGGCCAGCTTGGCTCCATCTGCTCAATTCCAGACTGACTTCCGACATGAGTGTTTACTGTGTCTTTTGAGCCAATCGGAGACGGGAGCTCCTTTTCCCCTTCCTTTCCTTCATAGCGAAGACTCGGATTCAACCCCTGTGAAATTCCTCATGCCTGCGGGCAGCGGGTACCCATAGATTATGTAGGCGTATGCATATTGTTTGGCCAGGAGATATGCCGTTATGCACGGCCAAGCCAATCCCTCCTGTTGTACCGGTGAGGTCGGCCCCACACAACCCAGTAGCACCCAGCACTACCTAGTTGGCTAATTCTACATCACATTTAGGTGCCAGAGGGCCGGGCCTCGAGCAGACACTACTGCCAGCAAGGGGAAAAGGATAAGTAAGAAGAACAAGAACAAGTGGGCTCGGAGGAAGACGCCGGTATGGAGATGGGAGGGATTTGTTCGATTTGCCCGCTGTTGACGAACCGGTGATTTCCATCAGTTGACTGCCTAGCGGGAGTTGTTTTGTATATCGGCCCCGAAACAGGCCGACGTCTGAGGGGGTTGTTGGCCCTTCCTTTCGCTTTCGTCGCCTTCCCCCCCCCCTCCCCCCCAATTAGAGCAGTTGGGCTGGTTGGCTCGTTGGCTGCGTATAGTTGCGTTACCACCCCAATAGATTTGTCCCAGGCAGCCTCCCTTCCTTTTGTTTCCACCACCCAGCCATTGAAACTTGACTTTGTACCAAACACAGCTACCGATTGAATAACCGATTGACAGACTCTCGCTGCCATTGACAACTAGCGCCAGACAGCTTGTTTCCTAAGACTAAGCCTTGCTTGTTTGCTAGTGGTAGTTTAAACGACCAACACTGGGTTGTGTGAGCACCAACCTGCCGTGCAGGCCGCCGACTGGAGTCATTGACCTAGATTATTTGGTTGATCTATTCTCTTTTTCTTTCTCGCTTGGATAATTCTCAAGTCTATTTTATTTATTCGCCATTCCGTCTATCTGGTTGATCTGGTGGTATCCCGTTTAATACCCTCTTTTCTGTTGGCAGTGTGTTTTGTTGTGTGACTCTCTCTTTCTGTAGGCGTCAAACTACACTGTGTCTGAAGACTCATAGCTCTGGTGATAAGCAATTCCCACACACTTTGCGTTGCCGCTATTGCTAGCTACGCTCTTGATTCTTTACTGCATCTTTCAGATCATATTCTCTGCTCTCGCCTCTACTTTTTTTTTATTATTATCTTCTCTATTATTCTCATTTTTTTTGGTGCACCGGTTTCATAATGCCGACCTCTATCAAGTCGTCTGGACTTTTAAACAACAGATATCTGCATGTCACAGATCTCAATCACGGATCTTATGGTGTGGTGTCTCTGGTGAAGGACACCGCCAACCACGACGAACTTCGGGCTATCAAATGCCTCAACAAGCATTCTTCTGCTGATAACTCGTGGTCTTTGGGAGAGGAAGCTCTGCATGAGATATCAATACACAAAAAGCTTGGTGATCATAAGAATATCGCTCGTTTGTTGGATTACTTTGAGACAGACAACACTTTTTACCTGGTTATGGAATATTATTCCAACGGCGACTTGTATGAAGCCATCAAGGCTCAGCGAGGCCCCAGGGAGCAAGGTTGTATTTTGGAGTTTATGAATCAGCTGCTTGATGCCATTGAGTATTGCCATTCAAAGGGCATTTACCATCGAGATATCAAGCCTGAGAACATTCTCATTGCTAGTGATGGCACTGTCAAACTTGCTGATTGGGGTCTTGCGACAACCCACAAGATTTCCTCCGAGTTCGGCGTAGGTTCTGAGCGTTACATGGCTCCTGAGCTTTTGGATAAAGCCAATACTAAGGAGTACAATGCGGCTCAAGCTGATCTTTGGGCTACCGGGGTGGTTTTATTGAATATTTTGTTTGGACGAAATCCATTCACAGTAGCATCTCAGAAAGATAAGCTCTTCATGGACTTTGCCTCTTCTAGAGAAGCTCTGTTTGATATATTTCCCACTCTAAGCTTGGACGTGTTCTCGGTTCTTAGGCATAGTCTTACTATTGACCCTGATAACAGATCTCTCTCCAAGATGAGAATGGATTTGGCAAAGGTGGAAGAATGGACTACTGATGATTATGATTATATTGATGTTGAAGATGTTGATGACGAGAAGACTGATATGCTTGATAGTGTCGCTAATGCAGCCGCAGTCGCTGCTTCAGCTGCTGTTGGTGAGCAAAATGGTCAAGATAATGAGGTATATGTTACCACTACCAATCGACAACCGTTCCGAACTCCTACTGCAATGGGCTCTGTGCGTCAGGATTATCTTAGCAGCTGGAATCGAACCATGCAATTCACTCCGCCGGTTCACAATAGCCGATTGCCTGGTCATGCCAACCACGGGCCTTCTTCTCTTCACTTTGGCACTTTTGCTAACATTGAAGAAGACGGCGAGGATGGAGAAGAGAGTTACTCTGATGATTTTGACTATGGTGATGATCATGATGAAATGTTTGCAATGGATCCAGAGCATTCTGGTCTTCATTCTCGTACTAGGGCCTCGCCAGTCACTCCTTTGGAACAAAAGTTTGCCAATATGAATGTTAATGGCCGTGCGGACTCTGATTCGTCTATTGGTAGTGTTCCATCGTTAGTGCAAAGCCATGCCCCCATCAGTAGTGTTGGCCTTGTCGCAGAAGGCAGCATGTTGAGTAAAGCTCAACCAGTTGCTACCTCGAGTCGACTGGGCCTTCCTGCTGCAGGAATTCTTCCTCAAAGTGCCCCGGACAATGGTGTTTGGAAGTTCAACAACAAAAGCTGGGGTGATTTTGAATTTGACGATGAAGATGAAGATGTGGAGAATGATGAGTTTTATCAGATGCTCGCTGCCTCTCTTCCTAGCTCGGCTCAGACCACCAGTGCTGGCACTTCCCAGACTAATCTCTCCACCGGCTCCAAAGCTGAGCCTAGCGTTGCTAAGAAACAACCTGTTCATGTTCAAGTTGCAGGATCAAGTCCTCTAGGAGGCAAGATGAAGCGACCTTGGGTGATTGGACGATGGGACGGACAGGCACAGAATAGCGTTTGTTAATGCAGCTGTGCACCACTAAGTAGATAGTATATAGTTAGGGAGCTCATTGAATGACAACTATTTATTAATTTACTGTTTTTTGAGGCGAGTGTGCTGACTGGTCGCTTTTGACTGGTCGTATTGACATGTGCTCGGGCCATTCCATTCACAAAATGATGTGTAAAGTGATCTATCACATTTCGGAAAAATATCCAACAATACAACCGTCGATTTGATTATTTACATGAGAGTTGGAAAGAAATTCACTCTCGAAATGCCTGATATTGGCTGCCAACAGCAAACATGTCAGTTGGGCAGAACATTGGCAGTGGCCTCAGCAGCACGCCCAGAAGTCAAATACTCAACGTCGGTAATGGTATGAACAAGGATTCCCGAGCAATCTTCATCGAATTCAAACTCAAATATACCGGTAAGGACTGGATACTCGTTGGGAAGAATTCCCAGATTCCGGGGATCAATCTTGGTTAGAGTCGAGGACCAGGAATAATTGATATGGGTGGGCGAAAAGGGCTCTGGTTTGCTATCTGAAACAGTTCTCCACCGCACAATTAGCCGCGGAGGTGTCTCATTATTCAAAACAGGTTCTTGGAGCTGGTCACTGTGATGTCTGATGTGGTTGTGCGGGTGCCTTCGTGGGCTTTGATGAGCCGAGTGATCTAGACGGGAAGAAATGATCACCAGGCTAGACGATGAAGACACCAGGAGAGTTGTGACAAGGAACTGCATAAGTTTGACAGTAGTCTTGTAAGGATGTTTTCCAGTTACCGTAGGCAAATGAATATGTGAGTCAGGCAGCATGTGCAGAGTAATATTTGGAAGAATCAAGCTGTCTGGATAAGGTTCATGTAGAAGGCGGGGTGTTGATAGATGAATGGTGTCGATTACTAGGGATCGGTTAGCCGCAGAAAATCCATGAATTATTTACAAAGACTCACGTTTTCCGAGATTCGCCATTTTGGCCGGTCTCCTTGAGCATTTCGCAGTGCTGAAAGCTCTCCTTGCTGCCGGAGCAAGCATGGTGGTGAAGGTGGAGATGGGAAAACGGAGTGGCCATTAGTTTATATATGAATGAATGGGGTGATAGACCTTACAACAGACAACTAGTTAGAAATACCATTGAGTTTGGTCAATTGGATGTGAAGTGAGACGATGTTGCGAATGTGATGTATCATATTGAGTTTCTATTACTGAACATATTACTGATCGTAATAGAGGTCGTATTAGCAGTCGCATTACTCGTCATAAAAGGAGTCGTATTTGCGATGCATTCTCAACTGATATCAATAGTCCGATCACTTTGCCGACGCAAAAGATCATCAGCACATTTCACTTTAAATTTTCTCTAGTCACCACAAGCCAAATGCCAGATCTTATATAGATCTTATAGGTCGTATTACAGATCACATCACGGGGCCATATTCCCCACCAAATTACGGATCCTAAACTTTGTCACTCCATCATTTACAATTATTCACATCCGCATAGCAGTAAGCACGCATAACAATGACTCTTGCAACAATCGGAAAAACTTCTTTTTAAATTTTTACTGTACCTATTTCAACTGTTTAACATGTGTCGTCGAAAAATCGAAAATCATCTCTCATATTTTACTGCCAATTTAAACCTTACTCGCTCCATTTCTTGAATTGGTTGATCAATCCATTAGTAGAAGCATCGTGATCAGACACCTCCTTGCTGTCATCCAACTCCTTGCCAATGACCTTGGCAAGAGCCTTTCCAAGCTCGACACCCCACTGGTCGAAAGAATTGATGTTCCAGATAGCGCCTTCAGTAAAAGTCAAGTGCTCGTAGTAAACAATCAAAGCTCCGAGAGCAGCGGGAGTGATCTTCTGGGCCATGATGGAGGTGGTGGGTCTGTTTCCAAGGAAAATCTTGTGAGGGACAAGGTTTTCAGCAGTTCCTTCAGCCTCAACAGTCTCCTTGCTCTTGCCGACCATAAGGGCCTCGGACTGAGCAAAGTAGTTGGAAGCGAGCATTCTCTGATGCAAGTTACCTTCAATGGGGTTGTGAGACTGAGCAGCCAAGATGAAATCAGTAGGGATCAACTTAGTTCCCTGGTGAACAAGCTGGAAAAAAGAATGCTGAGCATTGGTAGCAGGCTCACCAAAGAGAATGGAGCCAGTGGAGTATTTGACGAACTGGTTGGATCGAGTGACGCTCTTACCATTAGATTCCATGGACAATTGCTGCAAATAAGCAGGGAATCGGCTGAGATACTGGTCATAAGGAGCGACCAAATGGGTCTGAGCACCAAAGAAGTTGTTGTACCAGACAGAGATCAAACCACCAAGCAAGGGGATGTTCTTCTCAATAGGGGTGTTCTTGAAATGCTGGTCAACAGCCTGAGCACCCTTGAGGAACTCCTGGAAGTTGTCAAAGCCAATATATAGGGCAACAGACAATCCGATAGCAGACCACACAGAGTATCGGCCACCAACCCAATTTTCAAAGCCAAACATGTTCTTTGTGTCGATTCCAAACTTGGCAACCTCTTCGGCATTGGTGGACAAGGCAACAAAGTGCTTAGCAATGGCCTGCTCATCCTTGGCCTTTTCGAGGAACCATCGCTTAGCAGAATTGGCATTGGTAGTAGTTTCGGCAGTGGTGAAAGTCTTGGAAGCTACCAAAAAGAGAGTGGTCTCGGGATCGCATAACTTGAGCACTTCGGCAATATGGGTACCATCAATGTTGGAAACAAAGTGAGCACGGAGATCAGGACTAGAGTAATGCTTGAGGGCTTCAGTGACCATAACAGGGCCAAGATCAGAACCGCCAATTCCAATGTTGACGATATCAGTGATCTTCTTTCCAGTATAACCCTTCCAAGCGCCGGATCGGACCTCTTCAGAGAACTCCTTCATGTGCTCCAAAACAGAGTTCACTTCAGGCATGACATTCTTGCCGTCAACCTGCATGACAACATTATCCTGGTTTCTCAAAGCAATGTGGTAAACAGCTCGGTCTTCAGTGAAGTTGATCTTCTCACCAGCAAAGAAGGCCTCCCGCAGACCCTCAACATTGGCCTCCTTGGCCAATTTGATCAAACCAGCAAGAATCTCATCATTAATCAGATTCTTGCTGAAATCAAACAAAATTTCTGATCCATCAAAGTTCTTGAAAACATGTGAAAACTTGGAGAATCGCTCGGAATCCTTGGCAAATTCGTCCTTGACCTTGAGCGATTTGCCCTGGGTTTCGTAAATTTGCTGCAGCGCTTGCCAAGCAGGCAAGTCCGTGGCTTGAGAGAAGGAAGAAAACGACATTGCGCGACGGGGCGGGTTTCTGTGTTGTGTTAATTGACTCAATTGACTCAATTGATGATGTCTAACGGTTGCGATTGATGGACCTTGCTGCTTATATATACTGGGCCTGGATTTTTACGGAACAACCGAACAGGCCACACATGTGGGGGACCCAACAAAAAGAAGCGCGCTGTAGGAGATGGACATCGCCTGTGCTAAAGCGACACAGAGGAGAAAATGTGGGGGGATAATTGATGCTGCTAGTGCCTGTCTGTTGGCTAAGCGCTGATGAGATACTGGTTTTAGTCAATAAATTATAGGAGGTGCTATTTTTTTTTTTTTTTTCGTCCGCTGCTAAGCGCCCGATGATGCTATTCTTGCTTAGCGCCTCCCCCTTAGGCTTCAGCGCTTCCATGCTCTCCGAGGCAAAGATGCAACGGCTAGCCCGGGCAATAAGGGTTTGGTCTGGACATTTCTCAAGCCCTGCTTAGATTAGTCAAAACGGCTCAACTGGCAAATGCAATTGTCTACAGTGTTTACAATGTGGTGATTTCTAATGCAGTTGGAATGGACTCTACTGCGACTCACTGCGGAAAAAAGCCGAGAAACTCAGTCAACATAGGCCGGCTATTTGCCAGCTCTGCCGGCTATTTAGCCGTCCATCCGTCGGCGGCCCCAACGGCTCTCGAATTGATCGATCCAGAGAATTGAATAATAGGTCATTTGGTATATGAGAGAAGCCAGCTTGTGAATAGCCGGGGAAACGTTGCAGAGTTTTGAAGAAAATAAAAAATAAAAGAAAAAGGTTTTGTTGGTGAGATGAGCTTGGCAGTCATAAAGTTGGTCAAACCACGCTGCTGCACATCAACGATGGATCTAATTTAAATATACATTGGAATCAAGATTCTACATGAAACTGGTTCCAATGGCAAGTAATGCAATACTGAGACCTGCCAGTATACCTGCAGATTTGTCCTTGACAGAGTCCATAGTCAGTTTGAATGCAGTATCCGATGAGTTTTTGAATTTGACAGGATCAGGGCCAACAATGGAATCAGAGTCAGATGATAATACCTCATGAGCCTCAGCTGAAGGATGCTCTTGAATGGACGCCTTGCTCAACTCCAGGATATCGTCCTCGACATTGTCGACTTGGACATTCTGGATGTTTCCAAAGAAATCGGTGATCAGCACCTTGTCAAGGTCACGCTTGAACAAGTCTGATCGGATGCCAGCATTCGAATGCACCTTTTCAAAGGTATAGCTCTCGAAAAGATCGGCCATGGTAGCCTGTGAGGTCTTGTTTATGTTTTCCAAGAACTCCAGATTAAAATACGTGAACCGATCTATGACGGCAACTCCAACATCGGTATCGGAATGATGGCTATAGCTGTTTTCATCAATGTCCGAAGACCCCACAGCCAGAATATTCGGACTATAGAATCGCTTGTACATGGTATTAGCCTGACAAGTGTCAATCATGAACAAAATCTCATTGTAACGACGCTTCTCCCACATTTGCTCAAAGGCATCAGCAATATCGACCGCCCCTATTTCATCTGCATCTTGGAATTTGAGAAACTCGTTACCTCCATGCCCAGTCATGTAGAAGAAAATGTTACTTCTCTCGTCCGTCAAGAGACGCTTGGATCGAGGAGTATCGGCATCCCAACGGTCTGTCATTAACCGAATGAAATTCTCCACCGTAACTTCATATCCTCTATAATCCACCTCAATGTTCTCCCCGTAGAGATCAAGGCCCCGGTCTGCATTATTGAACACCGCACCGGGAAACGCGTTTCTTGGGTTACATGACACATCGTCCGACAGCATGAGAATGATCTGACTATCAGGAATTCCTAGTCGTTTCACCGTCCTGTACATGCTCAGAACATTGGCCATATGCCTATAATTGAACCAGAATCGGCTAGTAGACACCAGAACCGCCCAGTTGTTGGTGTGTCGAGAAGGTTGGAGAAACGCTTCGACCGTCTCCTCGGCTTCGCTGGAGAAAACCCCACGGAATACGACGGCCAATAAATAATAAAACAAAATGCAATTCAATTTCATCTTTGTGGTGCTCGCTGCTTTGTTCCTTTCTAGTCGGAACCGCTGCTGCTTCCACTGTGAATCGAGTATAAGTGTGGTGGTGAGTTGGAAGGTGAGAAACGCTGGCATAATCTGGACAAAGTTTAGTCAGCCCAGCGCTAAGAGGAGAGAGGTGAAGCTATACAGGCGCTTGAAAGAAGACGGAACCGCGCGCGTTTGAGGTTGGCTGTAATTGCGGATTTTGAGGATAAAAAAGATATCGAGTGGTTTAAAGCGCTATCCTCGAATTGTCTCTAGTGGTATTTTGAAGTCGCCTGGTTTCGTTGGTTTCGATTTCTTCACATTTGGGCTCTGAAAGCTAAGTTTGAGCAGATCCAAATCAGGCAATATCTACTCATTGCTGCGATTGAGGCGATTATGCGGTTCTGGTGAAATTTTGCCTTATATACAGGTGATTTAAACGCTTCTATTCGTTATATCGAAGGTGTTTTTCTCTATACTTTGCTTGTTTTATCGTGGATTATGTTGTCGTCTACTAGGATCGTGTTGAGATCAGCTTCCTCTTTGTGGGCCTCTGGTAGTCTTTCGCACATTTGTAGGGGGGAGTTTCGAAGATATTTTTTACACTCCAATAAGAAATCTTCTTCTTCGCTTCTTCCTGTTTTTTGGAGCCACCTCGATGTTGCTTTTCGCTTCACTGCTACTCGTTTCACTGCTACAGCAGCATTGCCAAATTTCTCTCTCAGGTCGTATCAACAAGAGTGCTGCGACAATATCATGCAGTCATTTGCTAATGGGGTTTTCCGCTGCGGTGTTTCGCTGCCTACCGGGAGTGGGAAAACAGTGGTTATTGGAGAAGTCATTGACCGAGTCCGTCCTCAGCCTGGCCAGGGTTCTCGTGCATTGTGTGTTACACCGAGTCGGGAAATCGCACTGCAAACGTGTTCCTGGATTCAAAAAAACTATCCTGGAAAGAAGGTAGGTCTTGAATGCGGAAAACATGTTGCTGAAGACGACTGTGAAGTGGTGGTTGCTACGATTCAAACCTTGATGTCCAAGGATCGCATGTTCAAATTCCAGCCTGAAGATTTCAAACTGATTGTAAGTGACGAGGCACATGGAGCGGTATCCAAAAGTTTTATGAAGATGTGGGATTATTTCCAGTGTCTTGATGGTCAGTCGAAAATATATGTACTAGGGGTTACTGCTACTTTATGTAGGCATGACAGAAAAGCCTTGAGTAAGATTATGGACGAAATCACCTATGAGAAGAGCTTGTCTGATATGATGGATGATGGATATTTGTGTAATTTCAAATTGGTTGAGGTAGAAACCGACGAGGATTTTTCTCAATGCTTGACTCCAAAAGGAGACGATTTCAATCTGGCTAAGGTAGCTCATTTGATGAACACTCCCGAGAGAAACCGCCTGGTATTTCAAACTTATCGGCACCAGGTAATTGATCAGGGTTTCAAATCTACGCTGATTTTCGCGTGCACAGTGGCTCACTGCTTCGCTCTTGCTGATCTATTTAGAGCTCAGGGTGTTGACGCTCGAGTGGTGACCGGTCAAACTCCTAAAATTGAGAGAGATGTCTTGATTGAGGAATTTCGGGCCGGTATTTTCCCTGTTCTTATCAATGTAAATGTCATCAGTGTGGGCATCGATATTCCCAGGTGTGATTCGATCATTCTCTGTCGACCCATGAGATCGCGAACTACTCTGGTCCAGATAGTCGGTAGGGGTCTCCGGTTGTATGCTGGGAAAGAAATATGTGTGGTTATTGATATGGCAAATGTATTTGATACTTGCGGAGGTTTTCTGATCAACCCCACACTAGAAGGTAAAGATCTTGTTGGTCGCGACAAGACTGGAAATGGAGAGTCTATTTATGATCTCAAGGCGGAATTGGACCGCCTTATTGCAACAAAGCCAAGCGTTGTCACCTTCAATACCTTCAAAGACATGGAGGATTACCTTTCAAGATTTCATTCGTATGCGGATTCTTCTGTATTCGATTCTGAAAATGTTCAAGGTGTAGATCTGGCAAAGATGACACAATTGAACTGGCTGCATATTGGAAATAACACCTTTGCATTGTCGGGTGTCAAATCAACTCTGAGGATCTTTCCCATTGACAAGAAATCCGTTACCGAGGCTCTCAAGCGAAAAGCTGATCCTCTCGCTCTACCTTACACAGCAACTAACACTGTGACCCGGTATAACAAGGCCAACAAGCCATATTTTGTAAATGTCCCCTTTGCTGTGACTGAATTTCCATCATTGGCCCACGCTTTTAAGTATGTCGACCGTGAAGCTTTGAAATTGTTTCCCGAAGATAGAATTTCTCGATCTTCCCCTTGGAGACTCAAGGGAATGACACCAGTTCAAATTCAGTTCATTTCCAAGACTCTTGCAAAGCGATTAGAGAAGGGCAATGGGTTGTTCAAGAACCGAGAAATTGATCAGCAGGCATTTAAACGTTTGAATCGTGGGCAGGCATCCGATCTGATCAATCTGATCACGATGAAAAAAAGTAATCTTTTACTTCCATTGACAAAGCAAATTGAATAATTGTCAGGAAGCCAATGCATCACATATCAATAGATCCAAAATAGGTTGGGAGTAAGGAGGCAAATATACCAGCAAAATTTAAATAAAAAATACCAAAAAAATTTCTCAATTAATCTTGGATTTCTAACATGATCGCAGAATTCTGAAGTTTCGAAGCTGCTATAGTCTGTTGTATCATTTCAATCAAAGGCTTACGATCAGAAGTCACCAGAGTGAAGTAATGACCATCGACCTCCGGCACCGTGGCTTTGAGAAACGCAAATATCACCGATACCTTATCATCGAGATTAAACCTTCGAATAATTCTTTTTCCATTTCCAAGCCGAATTTGAATTCTAGTGGTAGTTCTAACATCACTCGGCTCTGTATCGTCCTTTGGAAGTATAGTTGCAAACTTCTCTTCTTCTGTCAAAGAGTCCCAATCGTCCTCGTCAATTGATATAGGTTTGTTCGAGCTTCCAAACTGATTTCCATCTGTGGTGGCATTCAATCTGCTTTCCGATGCACTAGTACTACTGGTAGCAGCTGGAGGATTAACCTCCACAACCTCATCATCAGATGAATTACCCAAGCTTTGTTTCATGGCTAATTGTATCTGCTCTTCTTCTGTCATATGACTGACCTGTTTATTTCTTTTTGCAATATTCGTGACAGGGTTTCGAGCAGCCGGATCCAAAGAGAACTTATCCAAAAAATCTTGTACCTCAACCAGCCACTCGGTAGGAGAAATTGACTTGTTCCAAGTCTTGAGTTGTTCACCTGTTCTTGGGTCCAGAATTGAAATATGCGGATAGTCCTCGAATGGATAGTACTGGATGTATTCCAGTCCCGCGGAGCTATCATGAGGGTACTGCAAGAACAAAAAGTTGCTTTTAACGATTTGCTTAACATCCTGATTGGACCACAAGTCACGATTCAAAATCTGACATTGAAACTCCCGTGAGTCCTGAATATTGACCAGTAACCATTTCTGTTCCAATATCGCCTCTTCTTTGGCCGATTCGAGCCTGAGCGAGCGAATCAGATCAAATGGAGGCCTGAAGAGATTAGCCAACCGGGATTGATGTGCAGTCAAAGTAGAAGTTTCGTCTTCCATATCAGAATCCTCATGCTGGTCGCCATAGATGATGTTATCGTCATCATCCTGATCCATAGCGTCATGGTACTCGTCGTCGGAATCTTCATCTATCTGGAATCCGCGACCTCGAGCTCTTATAGTCTGTGAAGGTATTCTCTGATTGAACACTCCTGCTGAAGATGACATGGATTGGAAGGGGTCTCGTCCTCGCAGAGCGTCGTAATCGTAGTCATAGCCGGGCTCCACCAAGCGCTCGGTTACAGGGGCAATTCGCTCCCGCACCTCCTCTTGCCCCCCACCACTTTGATACTCCTGCTCTTGTATTCTTCTCACATATTCCTCATCATCTACTGGCACCGAATCTTGGCGTGTGCTTTCCTGGTGATCCAAATCAAGGTCTCCGCCTTCAAAGTATAGGCTGATTGCTTGTTCGACATTGTCAGCGCTTAGACTCAGGTAGCCTTCTGCTTGACGGGTGTCAGCCCCTGTTATAGCACAGAATTGTGCAATATTCTCTGAGCTCATCCTTAATCACACTTCCAATAATTAGCTAGTGTTAAGTGTAAGAAGGAAAGTATTGGTTTCAAGCTGGGTGAGCTTGATCGATATACCATATCAGCCGTGTCATGGCTCGTGTGCACTTAACTTGTAGCCGCCGTTGATACCGTGAACAATGAATTCTTTTGCCGAGAAAAGGCGCAGGAAACTTTGGGAATTGGTACAATGTATAAGGGGTGATAGCTCTACTATTCCTGAGGGAGTCGAGCGCTTGGCCCGCCAGACCAGTATTCAGGTTTACGAGGAGCCGGTTTTCAACAAGCTCGACGGACTGGTTGAGAAATTCGAGGTTCTCGGGAGATCAGATCTATCACGGGCGCTTGAAGCGCGTCTTTCTGCTGTAAAAGTTATATGTAGCCAAGATTTCCATTCCTTAGAGCTCTTAGCAATGATTCTTCAATGCTCTCGTGATCCAATTAAGGCCGCGATGCCAGATTTGGAACTAGAAAATGTACAGCCAGCCGATGATCTGACTTGGCAAGAGATTCTTGACAATGATCCTTTTACGGGAGATCATTGGCTCGAGCCTGACTACGATGATACTCTCAGCGAATGGTCCCTGAGCAGTCGCGCATCCACGAGCGAGGAATTAATCGCACCAACCCCACACCAGGATAGACCTGTTGAAAACACTGGTCTTGTGACTCCTCCTGAACTACCATCACATGATGTGGAAAAGGAGATTCTTGTTGACCGCATGGCCAGAGGTGCTTATTGGTCTGGGTCTCAGCATGCATCAAATCAAGAACCCAAATCGCTCGCGGAATCAGATATACTTCGTGAATGCACCCTTGTTCTTCTTGGATATCCTGTTTATTTATTTGAAACCACTCTCTCTGGTACTGTGACGCTAGACGAGCGTGCTTTGATCAATACTGATGCTGCGCATCTCAGTAGCATGGCAACAAGAAGCATCTTGAAACAAGTGGCTGGATGGGCCAGTATGATCTCGCATTTGCGCCTGCTTTCTAGTGGAACTCTAGTGCTTAAGCGATGTAGCAGTTTCAATTACGCTCCGTTGTTTGGTCTGTTGGAGAACCTAGTGAGAGACATTGATGTCAAGATTCTGTCCATGGAGGAGAGTTTTTTCAACGATCCCAACGATATTGTTTCTCTGACTAACTTTCTATTTGAAATATCTTCGTTTCTCAAACCTTATAGTGCCGTTAGTGACATTGTTGAAGAGGTTCTGACCCAGCTGAACGGAAGCTCATTGGGCGCTACTGCTATTGTTTTGCTCATGGATCTTCTACTTTTCAAAATTGCCAGATATGAGATTTCCGGAGACCAGCATACACTTCGCTTGCTGGTCCACTTATTTATTGCTGTTTTCGACGATTATTTATTCAAAGTGGGTCTTGTCAAATGGCTCGATTCTGGTACGGTGTCGCAAGAAAATAAGGACAGCTTTCTGCTTGAGTGTGACGACATGATTCCTGACAGTCTGATTTGGCAGCAGCTTTGCCATATCAAGTCAGAGAATGTTCCGGCATTTCTCAAAGAACAGTGTACTGTCATTTCTGATACTGGCAAAGTGTCACGCTTATTGACAAAAATGGGCATAACTGACCGAATAACACCCTTTTCTTTCAAACCTTCTCAGAATTTTTCTCGAGATTTCGAATTAGCCGTAAACAGCTGGATTCTGATCATTGCAGAGCAACGTAACAGAATGCTGCGCTTGCACAGCCAAGTTCCCTATCGGCAGCTCATTGATACTATTCAACAGGTCTATTTCGTCACCAACACCTCTTTCATGCTTGATTTCTTGGATTCTTTGTATATTAAGGGAATTGTGAACTCAGCAATGGTGAATGAAGCATTTGATGATGCAGCTAATGATAATTTGGTCGGTGAGAAATACCCTGTTTCTTGGGTTTTGAACAATGGCCGGCCTTTGCCGAAATTCCAGCTCTCGTCAATAGTGTGTGAAAACATGGTCAGCTCGCTAATTACTCAAGCAATCACTGATATCTTTAGACTCAGATATGCTTTGGCTGGCCTCGAACACAAAGCAGTCAGAGAAACCCCGCGCAGATTCGATCATATATGCTTTCTCAATGCATTGAAGTGCTACACACAGCTTGCCTTGATATCATCGAAACCACCGTCGTTTGATAGCTTTTTCCAAAAAAGTGTCCACGACCTGGATTTGTTTATAAAAAATCTCAGCCATCAGCTATTTCTTGACGACAAGAGTTTTCTTCCTGCTATTGAAAGGGGTCATTTGGGCGAAGCATTAGCCAAGATTACTGAATATCCAAGTTTTTCTCCAATGGTACAAACCTTCAAACGTCATGTTCATCATTTATTGTCATAAGCCGACTGGCCGCTACATGCGACAGTCATTGTCATAATTGTATCAAATAAATAAATTAATTGAATCTTCAGCGCACCTGTGATGGCGGTGTAGGGGGGTAAGGATATTGTTGGGCATAGCGAGCATTGTAACCATATGGATAAGGATACTGATATTGATGGGCAGGTTGTTGCATAGCAGGTATGGGTCTTCCCTGTGTTCGAGCATGTTGCTGCTGTCGCTGCTGTTGTTGCTGTTGCTGTTGTTGTTGCTGCTGTTGTTGTTGCTGTTGCTGTTGCTGCTGCTGCTGTTGCTGTTGCTGTTGCTGCTGCTGTTGCTGCTGCTGCTGCTGTTGATGAGCATCATAGTACCCATATTGCGAAGGACCCATAATAGGAGGCTGTGGTGGAGGTGGTGGTGGTGGTGGAAGATAACCATACTGAGAGGACTGCGACTGGCCCGATTGTGGAGGACCACTGTAGCCTGTCATGTGATGAGAACCGCCATTATGGTTTCCCACTGGAGGATAAGCATAGTAAGGGTACATGTAGCCTGGCTGTGAGGCAGATGAAAGAGGTGGCAGCTGGACACCGGCTGGTCGATGGACGCCAGATTGAGGGCCAGCAGCAGAGTAGGGAATAGCTGGAGGCATAGGAAGTGGAGGGGGTGGTGGAAGTGACATGGGCGAGGATTGTGATTGGGGTCCCTGGGCCATTTGCTGGTGTTGTGCAGTGTGCTGCACGGATGCTTGACGCTGCTTCTGCTGATGCTGTGGTTGGAGCTGTGGCTGTTGCTGTTGGGTCTGTTGAGCCTGCTGGTGCTGCTGCACCTGTTGATGCTGCTGCATCTGCTGGTGTTGCTGAACCGGTTGCACCTGGTGTACCTGGTGCGCCTGTTGCACTTGCTGAGACTGTTGGCTTTGTTGCTGCTGATGCTGTGGTCTAGCCTGAAGGTGGACTTGAACTGGAGACTGAGCTTGAGTTTGTGGTGATGCATTATGGAATTGTCCAGCATTAGCCCGGTCACCGAAATCGATAGATCCTGATTTGGAAGATTTTAGTCGCTTGTGCTTTGACTTTTTCGAATCCTGAAATTCGATTTCTCGCTTCAGAGAATTCACATCAGAAACTGGGATTATTGTTGCTTCTGTTCCATTGTTTGGTTTGAATGATGCATCAGAAACCACTACAGTCGGTAGTGTCTGATGAACGGCAACCGCTGGAGCCTGACTCTGAACAAATGCATGTGAAGACGGGATTTGAGAATTGATAACTGGTTTTTCAGAAGCAATTCCAGCATTCTCAGAAACTTTGTTGGCATCAACTTTGGAACTTTCCATGATTTCAAGCTTGTCAGACGGTAGCTGATCAGAATAAGGAATTTCAGCCAAGGTCTGAACCACTGGTTGTGGCGACGGCTGAGTAGGAACTGATATGACGCCTTTTCGGCTCGAATCGAGCGAGTCTCCCCATAGTTCTGTTTCGCAAATCTGCTCAACCATGTTGATGGGTTTGCCATTTTTTATCATATCCAGGTCGGATTCAATCTGGTCCCGACTGAGTCCATAAACACCGGCCCTTCTAGGCAAATTGGAAGCAATCTGCAGGTTTTTGACAACGGTCTGTCGTACAGTCACAGCAGGGAATCGGCATCTATGGTATTCACGCTCCAAATCAGCAATCTGATCATGGACTTGTTTCATAAGCTGGCGCAGCAGATTGTTCTTAGCATTGTAAAACTGCAAATGGATGTTTCTCACTTCGCCCTGAGTCACCTTTTGAATCATGTTATGCTCATATTCGTAATAATTGTCAACAGCCTTGCGCTTGTTGTCAAACACTGCATTCTGACGATCAAAAAGATTCTGGAACATTGACACGGGTTTATTTTTCTTCAACTGGCTGAGAATCTCGCCTGCTTTGCTGAATCGAGCGTCCACAAATTCCTTGGATAGCAGCCGATACTCCTTGGCCAGTTGGTCCTGGCGCTGCTTCAAAGTCTGAGGGTCTCCAACCGAGTCGGGCCCCAAGCTGGGCGGCGTCTGTTCCACAGCGTCCTGGTGGGACGCCGAAGCAATATCAGTCATTGGGGAATGCAAATAACTAAGTTATGCGGAGACGCGGAGGGCTCGTGATATCAAGAAATGCAGTATTCGCACGAAGATCGGCTCGTCTAGTTTCAGCGCTAGTACGATCGTCAAATGGTAGCAAAGTACTTGTGTTAAACAACCTTTGCAGCTCACTAAATGGTGGAATGAGAGTAAGTGAGTGGGTGAACGGGTGGGAGGGTGTTGTAAAACAGAAGGGAAAAAGCTGCTGGGAATACACAGATAGAGCCGGGCCAAAGACGATCGATGGGGGGAGAGGGGGGTGGTGCAAAAAGCAACGGGAGGTGCCCAGGAGCAGGAAAAAACTCAGTGGAGGAGACGCTGAGGAAGCTTGAAAGGCACAGCTGGAGGAATTGCTCCAATGAGCTGGTGCAGCTTGATAGGGGCGAGGGGGGCTTTTACGGTTCGGATTATAACAAGTTTAGTTTCCGGACGGCTTGTAGATATCAGTGAAGATAAGCCAGATACACCGGAGCTTGTGCTTTTGCTAAGAAGAGTGAAGGTGTGGTGAGTAGGAGGGAGAATTAGACAAGAAAGAAACACAGACCAAGTAGCATGAAAACCATACACGGGCATGCCTAACTAGAGCTGGGTGGTTGACGGCGCCGCCCAACTTTGTTTTGAAGGAGGCAGTAGGGGATCGGATACGATGGAGTAGAATGGGATTGGGTTGCCTTACGGTCTGATAGTGGCCGGCCACTAAACTGTTATTAAGCCTGATGAAGCCGGAGCCCTGCACTATCCAAATAAGCCTGGTCAAGAAATTCTGGTCGCCGTTCATGTGCGATCTAGTAGTTGCCAAACTAAGTTGGGCCAGCCGTGCGCGCCTAGAGGGACAGTTAGTTGGTTCTAGGTGAACGGCCGCTAGCTTTCGAAGTGGGAGGGGAGGGACCCTGGGAGGCATGGGTGGGCTGTGCTTGAAGGAGGGGTTGTATTGTATGAAACTATTGGCATTAGGTTTGTTGTTTTTCTCAGGGGCTTGCAACTTTTGGATCTAGTTGTCAATGCGATAGGTGGTCCTTGGTCTGACGCTTCTGGCGGACCGTCCACAGAGGGGAAAAAGCAAATTCTGCAGAAAGTAAATGAATGCTGTGAAAATGCAAGCTCGGCTATGCTCTGGGCCGGGTCGGGCCTGGCCTAGCCTGGTGCAGCCTCGCTGGCTGGTTTCTGTTGGAAAAGGTAATTATAAACCAGTGATCCACAGATCGTTCCCGTTGCTTTATTCTAGGGAAAGAAGAGATGTGTGTGTAGTAGTCGAATTATGATAAGTGCTCTTTCAACGTTCTGCGGTCCTTGTGAAAGCGGACCCGTCTCATCCGAGCTCGCTCATATCTATGGGGCGCGAACAAGCTATACCGATTGAATGCGCTCTGTAGCTATGAGAAGAGGTTCCAATGTGCAGTCAAGTCGGAATATCGAAAGTTTCGAAAAAAAATGCGTCAGCCCGGAATCGAACCGGGGGCCTATCGATGGCAACGATAGATTTTACCACTAAACCACTGACGCTTTCTATTGAGATTTTAAGTTGATGACTATACTCCCTGAGCAGATATTTAGTTGCGGCCGGGTAACCTTGCCCTAACCTCGAAATTTACTTAATTCTGATTTGGATCATCCTCTTCGCATAATCATTTTAGCTGGCAGTCGCTAACAGACCTTGGTCCTCTCGTCCATAAATAGGATGCGATTTCTTTTGTTTTTGTTTGTTTTTTTGATATTTGAGTAAAATTCGATCTGTTGATTTTAGAACCGTGTTGATTTACCCAATTTAGCAAGTTGGCTGGTATGCTCGGATTTATTTATGTAAACCTTATATAGGATGCCTATAAACTTGAACTGATTTCTTCCTCAAATTATTTGAATCACATGGCAATATTTCACAAAGGGTATAACAAATAGATATAAACACGCAAAACACGACAATCACTATAGCCCATTGATTTCACTGCCAGCATACAATAGCGGATTCAGTCGGCTAACAGCATTTTGGAGGATGGACGTCAAGGTCCCATTATCGTATCGCTCATGAGAACACCAATTGTTACGAAAAAATGGGCAACCTCCCCAAAAAAACAGGAGGACTTAATAGAAAAATAGTTGTCTACGATATAGTAGAAGATAGTTGTGGATATATTGTGACTGAAGTTTCTGTCGAGATACCATAGCCGCTTATAAATGAAACAGGCTGTTGGATTGTTAAACCCACTCGAGGTTGCAACTATCTCTAAACCAGATGTCATACGGACCACAATAGCCACAGAAGAGTAACAAGATCATCAAAAGGCCTGAAAGACTACAGTTCACACAAAAGTCACTGACACGCTCAAATCATTTCTAGAGGAACGCGATGGCGAGGAGGGCTTAGCGACAGGTGGTGTAACCAAAGAAAGAGCGTAATCACCAGAAGAGAACACCATAGTTGGAGCAAACGAGCAAGAATCTTCAGAACGGATTATTGTAATCTTACTAGTCAGGGTTCATCCGAGCCTCAGAGGGCACCAGCAGCAGTGGAGGATCCATTAGCCGAGCAGTTCTCAAACCGAGTAAAACTATCGTCTGTGGCAGTACTGCAACGATGGCTCTTACTTTTTCTGCTCATAACCATAAAAGAACCGAGTATAACACAACTAGGGTTGAGTGCCTCATCAAGAATAACGGTAGCAAAATGGAGACCAACTATTGCCCAAAACATAGAGCCAATATTCGACGAAGTAATAGTTGGCACGGAGAAAAAAACAAATACATCGTTTTTGACTAGTAGCCATAGTAGTTGCAAACAATATATTCGTTATGATCTCTTCATGAACAGAGGCAGACATGGGCAAACTCGTTTTCACGGCGAAGGAAATAGCAGAGACAAAAGGGCTTTTGGGCCAAGTAATACCAACAGAAGCTCGTCTACTGATCTAGCTGATATGTACAAGCAATATAGGTTTGACCAGAACTACGGGTAGGCATCGCGAGTTGAAAAGCGGACTGCGACGGACTGCGCTTCAAAAGGACAAAAGCTCGACGAATCTTTAATATGAAAAATGTCTGTTTCAACTTATTCAAAACTTAGGAAAGATATTTCTGATACCAATTTAGAATAATTGGCCCAATGAAATGACCTTTAAGCATACTGTTGTCGATTGACCCATTACAATTTGCGAAAAACCTTTTCTCATTACGCACCGAGTAAGTCGAACATCTCATCGCTTAAAAGCAGAATTCATAACAAGATTCAAGTTATACAATGAAATTTCACTAGCAATAAACTCACAAGTTTTAGTGCATACAGGGAGCTGTTGTTCTCCATTGTAAAATTTCGCAACCCGGTAAGCTGAATCTCATGCGAAACAACCTTTTTATTTAAAATTTGTTCAAAAATTTCTCACTTAATGGTCGAGGAATCTGATACAAGAATATGTGTATATCTAATCAGGAACCTCATTAGCAACCGACATCAGATCTCCTTGTGCCATTTAGATTATAAAGAGATAGACTCACAGTTGGGATGGTGATCAAAAAGCAATTATAGTACGACCAGCCAGCTGGAGAGGAGTGAATTACTAGGAACACAAATCCCAGACATCAAAACCAATTGAGTGAAGAAAAAAATTAAAATGCCATTTGACTAGCGGCTCATGTCAAAGCTGGATTTATCACCTCTCGACTTGAATTTTCAAAGATATTTTTTTGAAATAATTCTCAACTTGCTTTTTCTATGCAAGAAAATCCCCATCAACACCCAAGTGGCTAGGGACTACCGTCAAAACCATTGGACAACACAATGTGGTAGAATATGAAAAGGTGTGAGTTGATGATTCAAACCATAAGAACTTTACTATAGTCCAATAACCGTAAATTTACAGCTGCATTATTCCTGTTGATAAAAAGTTAAGGAACCTATGCGTAAGCTTGAGATATTTTCTGCAGAAACGGCAGTTTTGATTTTGAACTTTTGATAGGGTATTGGTGACAGATAGAGTTGGGCAACATAAAGTAGCTAGACTCAGGAAAGATGTTGCTTTTATCAGCCATGAAATATTTTATAGCATACAAGAACTAAACATCACCTGTGCTTCTACCACCAGTCGAAAATACAAACAAAAAATAGACCAAGTTTTGCTTGCTCAGGATTTCCGATACTCATGAACTGATAATTATCTCCCCGCTTCAAAAAACTCTTTCAAAAAATAGAACAGGAGATTCCCGTCGAAAATTAATGTAAAAATGGTACAATTGCAGTCAGTAGAAAATGGCCCATGGTGGTTTAAAAGCCAATGAACAAGTATGTAATTATAATAGTAATTAGATTTTCAAGAAGGGAAGTAAACGTATACAAGAAATGTCACAAATAATATGGTATCAGTGCTACTAATGAGCAGTGAGCAAAAGAAGTAATCTTACATGCAGAGAGCAATGACAGCAGCCAAGATGGACATGGTGCTGACAGCGGCCTTGACACCAGCACCAACGACAACGGCTGAGGTGGTGCTGCTTTCAGGGCTGACAGAAGTGACAGGGGCAACAGGAACACTGCTAGCGCTCTTGATGCTAGATGACTCAACGAGAGCCTCAGTGGTAGAGGTCTGCAAAGTGATGGTGCTAGTTATGGTCTCATAGACACTCGACAAGCTGTTGTAAGAAACCCAGGTGCTGGTAGCAGTAGAGCAAGGAACGGTGGTGGTAAAGTACTCCTCAGTAGTGACAGTCTCACCTTGCTCGGCGGAAGGCTTGCTAGAAGCAGCAGCAACCTCGGTAGATGCAGTCTTCTCTTCACACTTGTGACAGGGAATGGTAACAGTAGAACTGTTGATAACAGTGACAATAGGAGCTGTACCATTGTTGTAAATACCAGCTGCAGCATCGGAGCCAGAGTCAGAACCGGAGCCGGAGCCGGAGCCAGAGCCGGAGCCAGAGCCAGAGCCAGAGTCAGAGCCAGAGCCAGAGCCAGAGCCAGAGCCAGAGCCAGAACCAGAGCCAGAGCCAGAGCCAGAGCCAGAACCAGAGCCAGAGCCAGTGGCAGAAGCATCAGAACCAGAACCAGAGCCAGAGCCAGAGCCAGTGGCAGAAGCATCAGAACCAGAACCAGAGCCAGTGGCAGAAGCATCAGAACCAGAACCAGAGCCAGTGACAGAAGCACTAGAGCCAGAGCCAGTGACAGAAGCACTAGAGCCAGAGCCAGTGGCAGAAGCGCCAGAACCAGAACCAGAAGCAGAAGCAGAGCCAGAGCCAGAACCAGAGGCAGAGCCAGAACCAGTAGCAGAACCGGAACCAGAACCAGTAGCAGAGGCAGAGCCAGAACCAGTAGCAGAGGCAGAACCAGAACCAGTAGCAGAACCGGAACCAGAACCAGTAGCAGAGGCAGAGCCAGAACCAGTAGCAGAGGCAGAACCAGAACCAGTAGCAGAGGCAGAACCAGTAGCAGAGGCAGAACCAGAACCAGTAGCAGAGGCAGAACCAGAACCAGTAGCAGAGGCAGAACCAGAACCAGTAGCAGAACCGGAACCAGAACCAGTAGCAGAACCGGAACCAGTAGCAGAGCCGGAACCAGAACCAGTAGCAGAGGCAGAACCAGTAGCAGAGCCGGAACCGGTAGCAGATGAAGCACCAGAAGAGACAGCAGAGGAAACATCAGAGGAAGCACTAGATGTAGCACTAGAAGAAGCACCACCAGTGGTAGAAGCAGATACAGGAGTGGACGAAGCTACACTAGCAACAGTACTAGAACAGACAGCTACAGTGGTAGCAGAGGGGCATCCGAGAAGAGTTTCCAAAATATCATGGGCAAGAACATTTTCAATTGTATCATAGAAAGCAGCACACAACAGACAGCTGGCGACATCAGAGGTGACGTCCTCGAGTAAGTCACAGACACATCCGAGAACATTGTTGCAAGGAGTGATAGAGAGCAAAGCAGTACCACAAGTAGCAATACACTGTTCAATGCTTCCAATAAGATCAGTAGCCTGAGACTGAGATGCAACACAAGAAGAGGCAGCGGTAGCGGTGGTAGCGACAGATGCAGCAGAAGAAGCAGCAGCAGAAGAAGCAGCAGCAGAAGAAGCAGCAGAAGAAGCAGCAGAAGAAGCGGCGGTAGTGGCAGCAGCACTAGTAGCAGAAGAAGCGGCGGTAGTGGCAGCAGCACTAGTAGCAGCAGCAGTAGTAGAAGCAGCAACAGTGCTTGCAGCGGAAGCACTGGTAGCAGTGCTAGAGCAGACAGCTACAGTGCTAGCAGAGGGGCATCCGAGAAGAGTTTCCAAAATATCATGGGCAAGAACATTTTCAATTGTATCATAGAAAGCAGCACACAACAGACAGCTGGCGACATCAGAGGTGACGTCCTCGAGTAAGTCACAGACACATCCGAGAACATTGTTGCAAGGAGTGATGGAGAGCAGAGCGGTAGTACAGGTAGTAATGCACTGTTCAATGCTTCCGAGAAGGTCAGTAGCCTGAGCAGGAGAAGACACACAAGTTGAGGCAGCTCGCTTCTCAACTGCAAGCTCACGTTTCTCAACTTCGATTTCACGGACTTCGATTTCAACAGCAGCAGTGGCAACAACTGGTGCGGGCTCAGCAGCTCGCAAGTTCAAGCCAGTAGCATAAGCTCCATCAGAGTCAACACAGGTGTTGACACGAGGAGCAGGGCAGCCGAGAACGAAATGTTCAAGGTCAAGATTAAGAAGAGATCCTAAGTCATCATACAAAGCACCACAGAGGAGACAGCTGGCAAGGTCAGAAGTGACATCTTCAGCAATTTCACAGACACATCCAAGAACGTTATCACACTGTTTGAAATCAAACAAGGCAGCAGTACAAACAGAGAGACAGTGATCAAACTCCTGGATGAAATTACCGCTACTGGGTGTGCACGAAGCAGCGACGTAGGAGATAAAAAGAAAGATATTAGAAATAAAAAGAGAAAGAGAAGTTCTCATTTTCAAACGAATGTGAGGATTGAGGAATAGTTGGATCAGTGAAAGAGAGCGAAACAGTGAGATCTTTATAGTCCGAAAATTGTTCGCTAATGCAATATCTCCAAGCCTATTCAGGAGAATGCTACTAGGGCAATTGCTTTTGCTCTTCATCCGATACCAATGTCGATCCTTCTTCCCCAAAATGATGCTCCCGCTTTCTAAGCATAGGGTACCTGATATTGCAGCCTGTGATTCATTTAACCAGGTTCAGCGTGCCGATCGGAAGAAGCAAAGTGGAAAGAGCGTAGCTGAGAACGGAAAACAAGTACACAATTCGGGAATGCATAAAAAAAAACAATTCTAGAGTAAAATTAACAAGAGCAGCTTTTAGCTCGATCAAGGTTTTCGGCATTCTTTTAATCTCTATAAGCGTAGTTTGGGTGAGCCGGTCGGCAATTTCTGACTATCGACCCCTCACAGACAGCCTGAGAAACCAACCACATCATATCGCTGATCTCAAGAAACATAGACAGCAAACTGTATAACAGCTAATGAGTTGTGCAGCAAGGGGACCAATCCCACGGGGTCTTCACCTGCTTCAGTTCCATAGGCAAGGGCCCTTGTCTGCCTATCTATCATATAAACGTGCCGACTACTTCTAAATAGAAACGGAGAAATCAGCGATCCACGGATCATTGCTGTAAGGGAATTGCGTCTGCCGCTCCGCAATGCGACCTTCACCCGAGGTGCATGAAATCAGAGAAGAGCAAAAAAACATGCCGTGACTATCATTAACACATTTAGCTCCACGAATATTATGTACAATGCAAGGCACTACAATTAAGTCAAAGCATCACAAAAACATGTTAGTTGGAAACACTGCTTGCCCACAGGGGAGGGTGGATAGCAGCACCTTTCTTCGATGTTGTGCAGGGATCTGCCGGATCTTCAAAGCCTCGGGGAGTGAAAACTAGAAAAAGTCAAGGTAGGCAGAACAATGGTATCTTTAGATATTGTATATTGAAAAATATGTAAAAACTGAAGACAGATGAACAGCAGCGATTGACTTTTATCGAACGTTATTGAGCTTCAAATAAAAGCAAAATCAATCTCTAGATCATTCTCGGTACCTGGGGTTGAAACTAGGCAAAACCCCGCACAATTCTTGGCTAATAGTATTGGTCCTGCACTAGAACAGGTAAGGACTCATCGTGTGAAAATAGACAGGGGAAGCACCATCATCGAAGACTTCCCTGCGGAAACGGCCATGCATGCTCCTACAAACGGCCTCAAATCGGTAGCTAACCTTTCCAAAATTTGGTGCGGCACGACACCAGCATCGGTAGAGATGCGAACAAAGTTCGAACTTTCGTATCTCTTAGTTTAGTTGCACTTTCTATATTTTCAGATACTCGAAGTTTAAGCTTCGAAGAAAGTTTGAGTATATAGCAAATTTGGCCCCCAAATGCAGGAGTGCCATTTTGAGGATACCTCGTAACAGGGGAGTTCCAACCATCACCACGCTACCAGATCGGTTACCCCTTAGTAAATAGATAGCCTCACCCCGCCGATGGAGAGGTATACGAAGTTTTGCTCTACCAAGTCTTTGTTCTTTTTCATGCAGGGCCAACAAAGTGGCATACGACACCAACGGATTTTCCTACTCAATATGTCGAAAAACACCCAATCAGTGTACATGTCAATAAACAAATAGGTTTTTTTTGGCTGCATGTTAGAGGTCCTACTGTGGAAATTAATTGCAGGAGGGTTGAGTGATCAGAACCTGGTTGGCTAAATCATGGTGGGGATCTGCACTCATTTGCCTGTTGAGGTCTTCTCACGTTCAGATCGGAATCGCACCCCTGCCAAAGTGGGTTCCCCTGAATTGAGCACACCAAGAATCGAGAAGCTAGAACTGGATTGGTGACTGACCAATTTTAAAGGTACAGAAGTGGAGATTTCAAGGTACCCAGTTGAGTAAAGGCTATGCTAGGAATGTAACAAATGAAAATAATTGGGACCTGTGTTGCCTAGATTCGATTCCTCGATCGATGATGTCCCATAGTCATTGCAGCGAGAATAGCCGAATACTCGGCTCAAAACCAGCCACTATCCAACTGAAACAAGCGAGCATTTGCTCTGCGTACGCTTAGGCACACCTCTAACCGGTAACCAGGATCCACTATGATGATTCTCACCACTACACGTTGATCTGCGTGGAATTGGTACGAGCGGCGTACGGGGCTCTGTTGCCCATCACGATCGGCTATATTAGACAATGAAGAAATTTACAACGTCGTCAGAGTTTCAAAAATAGCCATTAGCCAATGAACGTCAGGCTCTATGGTTTAACGCTGCTAGGCTATTAAATTGACTTTTTCTTGTTAGAGATAATGAGCTAGCCCACATCTGTCTATGATGAATTACACATTGGCAGTGATCGTAGGCTAATGCCAGACCCCTGCCAGACCTTCTCAATGGTGTGTGATCGCACGGCCACAGTAAATGTCTGATAAGAGAATAGAGTCATGACACGAATTGAATCATCTCTAATAATCTCAATATCTGAACTGCTATTTTTCGAGACTTCACCTTTTTTTTTTTTTTTGAAGAGGAGTTCTACCTAATTCTCGAGTGTTTGGTACTGATTTATGGGTTAGGGATGTTTTTTACGGATCATGGATCACAGTGCCAGGCCGTACTTGCCGACTAAGAACCACCAAAATAACAAAGAATATAGCTGTGGTAGAATTGAATTAGGATCAATAGATTTATATACCATCTCATAGATTACTTACTTTATCTCTATATCTACGGTATCTAACTCCAAACGTTATCGGCAACTGATAGATGTTGAATAGTATGATCGATAAGCTTAAGACGAATATTGAAGCAGAACTTAAATCGCCAAAAATCAGAAATCCAGCGCAAAATTTTTCTTGAGATGTTCAAGTCTTTGTCCCATTTCTCTACAAGATCCGTTTGTTTTTGAGGGTCACCATTCCGGACGATCGGATTAGAATGTAAAATATGCTTTAGTTTCTTGAAAACTGCAAAAGCATCAGACTATCAGATGAATCGAGAATTAAAGCAATATGTACTCAATTCTTTCATCGACAAATCCTTATTTTCCTTTTTCTCATCTCCAGTTCTTTGTACTCGAGAACATTAGCTGATACCGCCATCCATTTTCAGAAATGCTCAGCAAAACTGCTTTTTTTTTAGCTGGAGCCGAGCATCAGATACCAAGAGCACCGATTATGTATTAGATTATTATCAACGGAATTTTTTGGGAATGGGACGTGACTTTTAGTTCAACTTGTATTAATGCGCTCTGGGCTCGATCTCGTACACCGGCTCGGTCCCGCATCAGAACATCGCCATCAGCCGTGCCAGTACGGACTCTACTACATCATGACACTACTACTAAATCAAGGTTTCCTTTTCTAATATTTCGTAAGCTAAGCGGATGTCGCCATGGCACCCAAAAAAAAGAGTCGTAATGGGTGTTCTAGCTGTAGAAAACTCAAAATAAAAGTGAGTAGATATTATTCCGTCCAAAAATCATGGTAGTGGGATCAGGTTTTTCGAGAAAATTGCCATTCATCTCAGAAAGACGTGCCGCAATATTGTCACCTGTTTAGTCACCTGTTTTATCCCTCGTTACGATCAGGTTATCTTAATTGGCTATATCTCATGATTGATCGTATGCTTTCTGTTGAGATGCATCTTCCGTTCGCATCATCGTTAGCTACGTCGCAGATCTGCATTACATGCATATCCCAAATGGACCATTTAGGCCAGCGCTGAGCTAACCTCCAGTGTGATGAGAACAGACCTCGCTGTGAATATTGTGAACATACTAAACGACGGTGCTTGTATCCGGGGGAAGATGATTCGCTGTATCTTTCGGAGGTCCGTCAGCGTCATGAGATTATGCGAATGATCTCTATCGGGGAACTGTACAAACTGGGAGATCATGAACTTTTGCTGATAGATTTCTTCAGAGATCGGGTTCCACTGGTTTTGGCTCATGGTAAGCTTGATGCTCAGCACATGTGGAAGAATGACGCTGTGTCGTATGCCATACAATACTCTCCACCCGTTTTAGCATCGATTTTGGCTGTCTCTGAATTTCAGTACAGATGGAACAAGACTGATAGGATCCAAGCAAGTAATTACGCCGAGAAATATTACAGAAAGGCAGTTGAGCTCCATAGACTGGAGGTCATGGGAGATGCCGAAGGCTCTTCGCCTGAAAGTCTCATTCTTTCTTCTGCTCTTTTATCTCTTTACGTCATGCTAGACAATCGGATCACACCAGTTCTTGCTGACAAGCCGGGACAGCTTGATCTTCTTGGAATTTTACGGGGATGTGTTACACTGTACGAGTTCTTTGAGGTCAACAAGAGAATACATGGCTCCTTTGTCGAGGCTCTTGCGTTCAACAATAACACGATGAAGGATGAAAACATTGAGCAGTTTGAATTTTTAGATGCTCTAGAGCATGAGGTTCATGAAGAATTACGTCTGGGCTTTATTGATCAAGTCGAGCATGATACCTATACTGCCTCGTTGCATGGAATGGCAATGCTTTACAGCCTGGCTGTAAATCACAACGTCTATCTTGCTATCACAGTAGTTTTCAACATGGCGACACCTGTGTTTACTGACTACTGCCGTATGAGAAGACCCTTGGGACTCTTGATCTTGAATGCTGCCATTGTGGTATATCTCAAATATCTGGATGAGCTTCAGGTTCCCCACTCTGACTTTTTTTTGCGATGGTATCGAGTGATTTTGGACTCTTACAATCATGTTCCTTATTCTTTACACCACTTTATCGACGAATCAGTGGAGATACTTGAGGGTCGGTCACCGCCGTGGATTGGGCCATTTCTCACTGCATCACAGTTCAAGACGCTACGAGGCGCATTGACCCCAGAAAAATCTTAAAACCTATATCCTAATTGCCTAGAGAACTTCCTCACTGCAGCAATATGGTCGACATATAGACAAAGAGGGGTGTTCAGCAGAAACCGTGCATGGCCAGATACCCGAAATGTTCGGAAGAGGAGCAACTTTATTCCTAAAAAGGAAATCTTAGTCAACCAAAAATTTCCAACCAGAACTTTTTTCTCAGAAGTGAAGCGATTTGCACGCTCAACAACAACATGGAGGAAATAGCAGAAACTAACACATTGGTAGACAATTTGTCAGACAAAGTTGACACTCTGAAGAAGTCCATCAGTGTCTTGTTGGAGAAAGACGTTTCTGAAATGGCCTTGGAATACGAGAACCCGCTGGATGCTGCCAAACTCTTCACATTAGTTGCATATGCCATTGATAGCACACTATTCGGTAAGTTGTGAAATTGTGATAATTTGTGGAGACAAATTACTAATTAAATTCAGCATATCTCAAATCTATGGGAGTTGATACAAATAATCATGCCATCATGAAAGAGCTCGAACGAGTCAAAGGCTACATGGCAAAAGTGAAATATCACGAAACCAAAGCAGAAAAAGATGCCCAGAAAAATGTCATTGACAAAGAGGCTGCTGCTAGGTTTATCAAGGCCACTTTGGGCCAGAATGCCACTAAATCGGAATCAGGAACACCAGATGCACACAACAAATCGGAATCAAAGGCCACAGGCAGCAAGAGAAAAAGCACCGATAAGAAGTCCAATAAGCGCAAGAAGAGAAAAGATGCAGACACTCAGAAGCCGAAGCCGGGGCCGAAGTCATGATTCTTGCTTTATTTATTTTATTATCACGTGACACCACATCCCCTCCATCTTCTTCACTCGCAAGATCCCTCCGCTGCCCTGCGCTGCACTGCGTCCTTTAACTCGACTGGTCACTTTTCAATCCATTATTTTATGACACATCACAGATCGATAACCTTATTCTCATACAATCCTCACATAATCCCCATAATTCTTAGCCCTAATCCTCACGGCCTAACTTTTTCCTGCTCTCCCCTCCCCTTTTCTCTTCTAACTTCTCCCATCTCACTTCCCAGCACCGGTCACTCACTACTATCGGCCGCTTCCTCCATAGTATTTGAGCCTCCCAACATGTAAACCTTCACCCCACACTTATCCTCGGCTAGGCCATCCTGACATCAACCATGTTAGAGGGAATCACGGGCTTTCTGAATAAACATAAGCGGAAAATCTTCATTGTGACGGGAGTCGCGGCCAGCGTCTATTTTGTCACAGATTATTTGAAATATAAACTTGTAGAGCTCCAAGACAGAATAGCCACCGAACGGGCTGCCAAAGACAAGTAAGTGAATGAAAGCCAACAGAAGCGGGGATTTTCTGAACCGAAGCAACGTGTGCAACGTGTCAAACCAAGTAGATTGCAAATGACTAACAAAGGCCAGTCTGAAGCGTCGCTTTGAGCAGAACCAGGAAGATGCTACTTTCACTATAATGGCGCTGTTGCCGAGTCTCAGCTCCCAGATTTTAGAGAAATACCAGGTGGAACGGATCACCCAGGAACTCCAGGCTATCAGGACTGAAAAACGGGCCAAATCAGGAGATGCTGCTAGCGAGATCTCTGTGTCGTTGGTGCCTGCTGGATCAGAGTCTGTAGCGTCGCTGGCGAGCACTTCTCCAGCCGATAGCCAGACCAAGCTGTCCAAGACACAGCTATGGAAGGAATTGAAAATCCAATCGTTGACCCGAGCAATTGTTCTTGTATACTGCTCATCATTACTGGTGTTTTTTACGCGTCTTCAGCTGAATATTCTGGGAAGAAAGAACTATGTTTTGTCTGTGATCCAGCTTGCTGATGGAAAACCTCAGGAAGATGGCCAGGCCTCGACCGTCATTCTGGATCAGGAGGACCTCACTAAAGTCGCTATGGAAGAGCAGGCCATTCTCATCAATCGCATGTACTTGACTTTCTCGTGGTGGCTGCTGAACAAAGGGTGGATCACCCTAGCTCAGAGAATCGAGGATTCGGTCACCAAAGTGTTTGGCGATATCAATCCCCGTGCAGATCTGACACTTCAAGAGTTTTCCAATCTTTTAGGTCAAGTCCAGTTTGAAATTGATCACCCCACCAACGAATCTGGCCCCAGCAACTTCCTGACCAACTTGCTACCCCCTACTGAGCTAGAATCTTATGTCCTTGCCCAGGCCCCTTCCAATGGAATCAGCGGCCCTCCTCAGGAAGAGGTAACTGCCCCGCTGAGAAGACTTTTGGATGAGACAGCTGACTTTATCGAGTCTCCTAATGCGGTTGACGTCATCCAGAAAACAGTCCACGCAGGCCTGTCGGTTCTGGTCCAGAAAATCTCTAGCATCTATCCTTCACCACAAATTGACTCATCTCAGATCACTGCAGCATCTGTTTTAACTGCTGCTCAGGCAAAGGATGCATCCGCTGTTGCGGTAACTGCTCCCGGCTCGACTGCCAAACTCGCATCAATCTCTGCTAGTGCCAGCAGACAAGCTCACATTCTCAGTGGAGGCTCGCCTTTGGAGCCCAACGAGTACATTTCAGCGATGATCTCAGTACCAGAGTTGGACGGATTTTCTGCCCTGGTCTACTCAAACTTTGATTGGTCTTCTCTTGAAGACAAAGCTTTATGATGCGATGTGAAATTTTAGATCTTCCTACCACTAACGAATTTTCCCGCTGATATGAACCGAGGCGTTTTCTCATCCTAAGCGATATTTATTTCAGCCTCGAGCTATTTTGGTGCTCCTATCGTTTGTTTCCCAATTAGACCCCCTTGATTGCCTAATTAGGCACGGACAATGGCATAATTCAAAGCATCATAGCTCTAACTTGCACAGTATATAAAGGAATGAAATTCAATTACAGGAAGTCTGATAAGCTCCAATGAACATGTTGATAGATGAAACTGTTTCTGACGATGAAGAGAGGCTTCTGTTATCTGGCAGTCGAAAGCTGCAGGCAACCTCGTGGCCCAAGAATAAAGCTTCAGTGTACTCACTACTCCCCTGGATATTTTTGATTTCCGTGGAAATCAGCATTTTTGCACCCATCACTGTTACTCTACTCCAAACTTTGATATGCAGGCAGACTTATGGCAGTTGTTTAGACATCACAGATGTCAAATGCCAGAGTGATGGAATCCAAATCAGATTATCCCGTCTGATAAGCTATTCCATCACCATAGGGGGCATTTCAGGTCTTTATATTGGGCCAAAAATATGTGCTGCATCTGATAGAGTTGGAAGGAAACCAGTCTTTATTTTGGCCAACGCTTCTGTAGCAGTAGGTCTCTTTACTAATGTCCTTGCCTATCAGCTTTGGAACACAGTTAGTTACAACTGGCTTCTTCTAGGATGTGTTCTTGAAGGACTAGCACAGCCAGTGGTGATTCTGGCACTTACAACAGCTTATGTTGCCGATTGCACAGAGCCTGAGAAAAGAAGCCGATGCTTAGCTTGGACCTTTGCTGCCAATACACTGGGGTCTACTGTAGGTCCAGTAATAGGCTCTGGAATAACAGAAGTGACACAGAGTATTGTAGCTCCATATTATCTGGTTATCGGTACCTTGGTACTATCTAGCATTGGCATGGTTCTCTGGCTTCCTGAGAGTAACCTGAACACCAAAAGTGAGAGCTTCACAGATGAACGCCAGCCGGATAGCAGCGAAGAATGGTGGAAGTTTCTGACTCCTTTGTTCGATCTTTATTCTATATGTCGAGAAAGCTCACAATCCCGAAATGTCGTCATTCTGCTGTTAATCGATATTCTGTTTGTCATACTCAGCGTCGGCACCTCTAGTATAACGGTCATGTACCTTCAAGATCATGTCCATATGGCTATTGACCAAGTGGGGTTATTGCTATCAGCAATATCACTGTTTTCTACTATCAGTCTGATTGGCTTCACTCCCTTGGTCCAGAAATTTAAATCTGCTACTTCAAGAGCAGACGATCTGCTATCATCCAGTGATTTGTTTGTCATTCAATCTTGCCTCCTCGTTCAAGCTATTGGACTGGTGTTTTTCGGAAGTGCCAGCAGTAAATCAGTAGCCATTTGTTCGAGCCTTGCAATAGCTCTTGGATCTGTAGCTCGCCCCCTGATTTGGTCAGCTAATTTGAATTCATTTCCCCATTCCAGAATCGGCAGATTCATGGGGGGTCGGGGCATGGTCGAGAATGTAGTGTCAGTACTTGCCGGGGGATCTTTTGCTCTGATCTACGCAGCAACATTGAGCACATCATCAGGTGCCGTATTTATAGCATCCGGTATTGTATTCTCATTGTCATTGCTAGCATCATTCTTTCTGCGCACATGATTTATGGGGATTTTCGGGTATGCTGTCTGCCTCGAAAGCGGAATTACCTTATTGGGAATAACTAAGTACTTTTTTTTTCAGTAGGCAAACACACAGTTTCAGAACATGTCCACCAACCATCATGTCTTCGACAGAAATGAGCAGCTTTAAAGTCATACAGCAGCATGGAAAATGCAGTTTAGCAAGACTGGGTGCTCTAAAGGTCAGAGGAAACACCATGAGTACGCCTGTTGCCATAACAACCACATCCAGAGGAGTAGTCCCTCATTTGACCCCGGATCATGTCAAATACTTGTTTGAAAACAATAGTATATCAGCACTCTCGTTTCCAGCTGAGGATTTTTTAGATAAGCTCCCAGAAGTCTCAAATATTCCATTTCTCGGGTATGCGGCTACTCAGGGCCGACAGATCAAGGATCTTCTGGTCATGCCGGAAGATCCTCTTCGAATCATCACAGCCAGACGGTCTGTGCCGGTCAAATCGCCCAAACCAAATACAAAGGATAGCATCAGTATTATGACTTCAGAGGGATTTCGGTATATGCCGTTGAGTGTGTACTTGCTGTTTTCAAGCAGATTCGGAGCTGATATGGTGGTGAGCCCTGCGGACATTCCTAATTTGAGTCCTGGAGGTAAGCCGGGGGGCAACAGGTCGAGAAATATGATCCAGCGAAGTACAAAATGGCTGGAAGACTTGATAGGTTCCAGAAATGCAGAGCACGGGGATTTTGCTATCGTCGCTTCCATTTTGCCGACGTTATCTTTAGAACAGCAGAAAGGCTATCTTGATTTCATCCTTGAGAAGAAAAACGACTTGGTAGGAATTTCATTTCAAGGAAGTCGTTCTATAGGAAGGCTGGCAGAGAAGGACAACTCTAATATGGATTTGGTCGACGAGCCAACTCAAGAGCTAGGTTTCATCAACGAGTTTGTCAATAGCATTGAAGACCAAACTCTTATAAGAGTATTCTCTAGTGGCGCAACCTCTCCTCAACAGGTACTTGATCTTGTCAGCCGAGGAATTGACGTTGTTTATGCCGATTATGTCAATGAGTTCTCAGACTATGGCATTGCTCTGGACTATGAGTTCCCAGTCAGGAGTGGATCAGAACAGCTCCAAGCATTCAGTTACAGCATGTGGGACTCAGAAAATGCCACATCGATGACTTCACTTGGCCGAATTAACTCGACATATTATGGCGAGAAATATAAAAGGGCCTACGTACACCATTTGTTACAAGCACACGAAATGACAGCATGGGTGGTTCTTCAGCTGCATAACCAGGAAGTGAATGCCAGGTTTATGCAAGGAATCCGCAACAGCATAGATAAGGGAACATTCGAGGAGGATATGAAGAGATTTCTCGAAGTGTACGGAGACGAGCAGACAGTGCAGATGGTCAAATCCAATGCCAAGAAACAGGAAAAAGAGCTTTTACCAAAAACCCGAGGGTATAATGTAAGTTACGAACAAGAGAAGGTGCTTAAAGAGCAGGGAAGTTCGGCAAAGTTGAACGACCCTGCTTATCGAAAACTCTAAGTATCTGGTCGCTGTTTGAGCTAGAAGGTTACAGATATAGTGTTAAGAAAGCACCAAACCCGGGCCGGCATTTCAGTTCCATAGCAAAATTTTAATTCAGAATTGATGTTCCGCAGTAAGCATAGCAAAAATTAGAAATGGCAAAAATAGATGGTTCCAGTGATTTGGTAGAACAGGATTGGTATAGCAGGAGCATCTGCCATCGGGAGGCTGTCAACAGAGACTATCTACAAGACACAGACAAGACACGGACAAGACACAGATCAATAACAAGCCCCAATTAAATTGAATGGCCTTCTGATTCAGAACTTTTGTCGCCAGCAAACTATATAATTTGCATGATAACCAGAAAGCGAAAAATCCAGGAGACAGAACGAGAAGGGTAGTTGCCATGGCAACCAGTGACTGGAAACGGCTGGCCAGTCTTCCCATTAGGCGATTATCAAGATGATTCCTCCAACATTCAACCTAACCAATTAATTGATATAATGGTCAGACTTATTTCATCGGATGGTGTGACGTTTGATGTCGGTAAGTTTCACAATCCACAGAAACGAGCAAAGCAGATGCTATCCGGACATTGATCCGAACTACCGGACCACAGCTAACCAAGCAGAGCCCAAGGTCGCAGAGATGAGCGTTCTCATCAAAAATATGATGGGAGGTGAGTGATTTAAGCGAAATTACATTCTAGTTATGAAGAGTTCTAACATGAAGATATCGGTGATGATGGATCCGAAGTCCCGGTTCCTAATGTAAGTTGTGTTTTTTTGATAACATGCAAAGTGTGATAGGCCTAACCGCTCAGGTGACCTCCAATGTGCTAAGAAAAGTACTGGATTATTGCGAATACCACAAGAACGACCCTTATGTTGCAGGCGATGATGCCAATGATAGGACCAAGAAGTCCACCGACATTAGTGAGTGGGACCAAAAGTTCCTCCAGGTGGATCAGGAAATGTTGTTTGAAATGATTCTGGTAAGTAGAAATGCCATTTCCCCGCATTGCATTGAGCTGGAATCCCTTTATTAACCCGGTGAATTAGACTGCCAATTATCTTGATATCAAGCCCCTTTTGGATGTTGGGTGCAAAACCGTGGCAAACATGATCAAAGGTAAGACTCCTGAGGAGATTCGAAAGACCTTCAACATCCAGAACGATTTCACTCCTGAAGACGAGGCTCAGATCAAGCGTGAAAATGAATGGGCCGAGGATCGATAATCCTTTTTTTCTTATTTTGATATAGTAATTTATTACCAGCAGTAGTTAGTTAGTTCCGCGCGTCCAATTCCGCTTACCGTTCTCTCTCCTGTGGCCATTTCTAACATTGTGTTTGTTGCATTGCTACCGAACAACCACCCCCAGCCTCGCCCACTATATAAAGAGCCCCTTTTGTCTACCTCAATACCTTCAACACTTCCAAGCATAAGGTTGCGCGTCAAACATTCAAACTAAAGGCGGCGGATTCCACTCGTCTTACGCATTCGGATCTCAAGTATCATCTGCAGGCTCTCATCGTGCTTGTCTGTAATTGAGCCTACTTGACTCGGGCGCTTTCTCCAATGGTCGGGTCTTCGGAGTCGTCGTTCCATAACGAGCATCATGGTGACCATCTTGCTCGCAATGTTAATTTCAAATCTGCAAATAACAAGGAGGATTCTTTTACTAGCAAATTCACCAAGTAAGTAGATCCGATAGTCGAGAATCAATGCCATATATTGCTATGATCTCCACAACATGTCAGCCGATAAGCCGCCTTGACTGAAGCCTACAGCTACTAACACATAATGTCAGACATGAGCATGAGCATCATCTGCCAGCACACCTTGCAGAAGCCGAGTCCTCGGCTTCGCATTTTCTCAACTCAGTGATTTCCGTCGCAAAAGGTGCTGCTACATCGTGGGTTAAGCCTTCCCTCCCAGATTCGGACAGCCTTGAAACAAGAGACTCGGATGACGAGGAGACGGCTCACGACGAGGAGCATACACCCGACAAGCGCATTTCTCAAGTTATGATTCAGCCTATAAGATCGACTATATCTACCTTGGGAAAAGGTGAGCTCTCGCTTGATAGTCTCGAGAACTCCAACCGGGGTCGCCGGGTATCCAGCGACATACCCCGGAGTGCCTCTGCACAGCTCAATTTGTCGAGCAACTTGAGGGACAGCTCTTCCGTAGGACCTTTATCTCGTCCCAATTCGTTCCTGAGATCTTCTCGGACAGATTCTGCCATAGCAGATAAGCTCAAGGACAATGAATCTGGAGTAACGAATGGGCAGCTTACTGATAATCAACGCCTTTCAGCCATGGGGTCCCCGAATCCCGGTTTCAGTGATCGTGATGCTTCTAGGGACGGCAAGCTCAGACGTCGCTCTTTGAATAGAAATCCAGAACGATCGGATTCTGTTCGTTCTTCGACCGGTAGGAAAGTGATCGCGGATTCTATTTCATCAGAGGAACCTATTCTTACTGAGCGACGACTGTCTCAGAAAAAGCCAAAGTCCGGTCGTAAAGGCCATATAGGCGGCTTTGCTTTTGCTGATAGAAAGAGAAATCGTGAGTTTCACAAAATATTCAAGTCAATTCCAGCTGAGGACTATTTGTTAGATGATTTTGGCTGTGCTCTCTCACGAGACATTCTTCTGCAAGGCAGGCTCTATGTTTCAGAGGGAAATCTCTGTTTCAACGCCAATATTCTGGGATGGGTTACGAATTTAGTGATTGCATTTGATGAAGTTGTTTCTCTAGAGAAGAAAAATACAGCGGGTCTTTTCCCCAATGGCATTGTTGTTCAAACTCTACATGCTCGCCATAGTTTTGCATCCTTTATCTCCCGAGACTCTACTTTCGAGTTCATTAGAAGTATCTGGAAACAATCTGGCATATACAAAAACCAGAGTATCAATGATCAAGTCTCATCAGATAGCTTTGATTCAGAGTCTGACGGCTCTTTTGAATCTGACGAAGATGATGATACTGACAGTGACATTGATGGTTCAAGCGATAACGTCGAGGCAGATATTCGTACAAAAAAAAAGAGAGCCACTTCTTTTGGTGATGTTAATAGCGAAAGTTCGCTGAGCTTTTCGTCAGACGATGGCGCATCTGATGTTTCTTCTAGCCAAGAATTTGAAGGAACGGCCCGTCAAGCACCGGCGGAAAAAGAGAATAGTCAGTCCACCGAAGAAAGTGCTACAGGTGGTGATACTGCGACAGATAATAAGTGGCCAGTTCCTAATCTGGGACCAGAAACACACGAGCCTACAAAAGTTCCACCTCCCTCTGCTGAGAATGAAAAAATTCTTTTTGCTGATACTATCAGCGCGCCCCTAGGGGTAGTTGCCAATCTTATTTACGGAGATGACACCAAATGGTATACAAAGTTTTTGACTCAAAGAATGAAAAATACAAACCTCACTGAAGTGACGCCTATGAAAGATAAGCAGCGAAAGTATGAGTACATCAAACCATTGAATTCTTCCGTCGGCCCAAAAAGCACCAAGTGTCTTTGCACGGAAACAGTGGAAAAATGGGATATGAATTCTTATGTATCTGTGGTCCAAACCACTCAAACTCCTAATGTTCCTTCAGGCAACTCTTTCCTCACTAAGAGTAGAACCATACTGAGTTGGGCAGAGGATAACAAGACCAAAATTACGTGCTCTTACTGGATTGAATGGTCCGCTAAAAGCTGGCTCAAAGGACCTATTGAGCGAGGTGCTGAGGATGGGCAGATTACATCGGCAAAGGAGATCATTGCCGAGATGATTCAAACAATGAAATCGAATTCTGAAGCAGGAGCGAAGAGAAGACCATCAGGGGCGAAATCAAAGAAGCCAACCAAAAAGAAAGGCAGGGAGAAAAAAGTCCGCAAAGAGGAACCGGTTGTAGAACCTGCACAGAATACGAGCGGCTCTGTTATTCAGCGATTAGGATCACTGGCTGGATCAGTCCACCCTATAGTGTGGCTTGTGGTCATTCTATTCATAGGCATAGCGATCGGCAGACAGCTGCACCAGGACCCATATGCTTCGTCAGCGACCAAGGACAATATTGGAGGACTCCGCGAGAATCAAGAATACGACATGTGGAAGTGGATAGATGACAGGGCTGGTCGTCCTATCACTGCTCGTACAAATCGAGAGGTTTCGGGAAATTCGCTCCGGTACAATAGACAAGAGTTGGAAGCGATTGCCAAGATCACCGAGCATCGACTTGAGCTCCTGAAAAGTCGACTGAATCTTGCTGACAGCGAAATGCCTTGAAAAATAGGACGAGCATGATGAGAGAGGGGGTAAGAGTCAACAAGCCAAGTTATAGGAAAAACCATATCGTATCATTGCAGCAGCGTGGTCCAAATCAGCTTTTGTAACATCAAATAGGTGATACCAAGCATAATTGGAAATGACAGCCTTTCGCTTGTCAGAATAAATCTTGATGGCCGCACATGCAACTGTATTGGGTTGATGCATCAGCAACAGATAGGGACAGGTTCTAACCGCATCGTTCAGCACAGACCATACTTTTTGAGTCCAGTCTGATAAATTCAGGAGCTGTAAATAGGGCAGGAAAAGGGTATAAGGCATAAGGATATCGAGATCAAAGTCCAGATAAGCAGCTACAGCAGCTTCCATATCAGCCAACTTTTGCAATTTCTCCTCGGGATCCTCTGAAGATGGAGAAATGGAGTCGGTAGCAACTTGAGAATCCTCGTTGGTGATCATGTTAGTGTTTCTGCATGGTCCTGTTGACCAACCTAATTCAAGTAGTACCTTTTCCGCAATAGTCAACACAGTGTCAATGCGGGGGGTGAAGCCTGATTGCTTTACGGACAGTACTAGAACGGCTGCGATCAGCGCTGGTGAAAGATTTTTCACATCGCTTATGGTAACAAACTGCTGGTAGAAGACCATAGCTCGAGCAATTTCCACCTGGGGAAATGTCAAAAGTAGCCCAGTTCGTTGAATGGCATTATTGGAAATGTAGCGTTGGCGGAAGTCCTCGGGATTTGCAACCGAGCTCAGGACTGCGGAATCAATTAGACGGTTTGCAAGTCGCATCGTTTTAGAACCCACCACTACGGCCTACACCAGCGGTTTATTCGCGTCTTTTGCAACTTGAATCTGTCTGAAAAAATCCAGACAGTGGTAGTAATCGTTTTCGGCAATCTTGGTGGCTTTTCTATTGTAGCACCAGCACCTCATTTCCCAATCCGGCTACCGCTTCACGCACGGCAACATGCTCGGTTAGGTAAAAAATCCTTCCCACAGGTACAGGTTTGAGCACTATCAGTTGCAGTAGGATAAAGTTGCCAGTGAAAAATTCCCGTTAGGCTGTGCGACGGGCAGCGGGGCGTGGGCTGCATTACAGGGTGGGTAGTGCGTCAGGCACTAGTGAGGAAGCGTATAGCTATCAAGATATATTGCTGAAACAAATGCGAGGCTAAAAAGGGCATGATCATAAGCCCTGCAACGGATACTAAACTATACTAGACTAAAGGAACCAAAATAAACCAAGAGGACGACCGACACCAAACATCAAAGGGGGAAAGAAAAAGAGCAAGTAAGCAAAAAAGAAATGTCATAAACGCACCAAGGTAACCGAGAACAAAACTACTATTTTGAGCATAGTCATAGCGCAAGGAGATCACTGAGAATATCCTCTGTCGATCGGGGGCTGGAACTGTAGATGTGTGCATCTATTGAGCGCAAACTGGCGTTGATCAATAGTGCTGGTAGCTTGTTCCTGACGACATCTCTGATGAGTCTTTCCAGATAAGACAGCTCTGAAAATGACATCAACCCACACAAGTCTGTCAAAAACGAGTCGAAAAACTCAAACATGGTCACCAACACCTCTAGTAACGTAATGAAAGATTGATAAGGATCTGGTGCAAAGCACAGACTTGTCTTGCTCAACGGATCAACGAATTGCTCCATAATTTGACGGGCTCTAGGATTCTTACGGAACCGCTTAGTGACCAAGGTGGTAAACTCTTCCTGTGGTGTTTTGGTGGATTTACCCCAACGCAAGGGTTTTCTCTTTTTAGGGCTGGTCATGATGCTGGCAGTGCTCGCACTAGTGGTACTAACAGCACCACTAGTGGTAGAGCTTTTTCTTCGGAGGAAAAGTCGAGGAAATGAGGACCTTGTCTTTCGTGAACGCTGAGAGCTACTGAGGGTCTCGGAGTCGCTATCAGACCAAAAGCCGGCTCCTGATGCAAGTGTGGTCGGTGAATCTGGTGTTGCTATATCCAAAGCCAATTCACAGCAGTTTTTCGCATAATCATCATACAGCGCATAGTACTCGAGCAAGGTATTAACCTGAAAGAAGTAGCTTTCCGCGTAACCTTGATTTTTGATCCAAGAGGCTGCTAACTGGCTCAAAGCTATTCCAAGCTGAAAATAGCTGCACTTGCCGATTTCCGACTGGTAGACAATTGCCCATTGTTCAACGGAAATGAATTTTCCAGAATCAAGCCAAGATGTCTTGCCATTATGACAGTCTCGTATATAGGAAGCTACAGCAAGAAACCTTTGGAAGTGGTCCTTGACCGTGTTTTTCAATCTTCTCTTGTTTTCAACAAGCTGAGCAGCACTCCTCTCGAGATCCTCTGCTGTGAAAGTCTGGGGGACATAAGCAAAAGAGAAAGACATTGCTAGTAGCAGAGCCGGGCCAATTTGAAGCAGCACTTTCTGGACACCGCTAAAGGTACGACGGAGATGGTGAAATATATATATTTAAATTCACAGCGATCGTAGCTGCAGCACCAGCTCCATCGATAATCACTCCAGATAAGCTTTTTTTGTTTTTTACACACAAATCTTTGCCTTTTTCCCAGCAAAACTAGCCTTTGCTTTAAGGGGTAGCCCAGATCTTCCGCCTGGGCTAGGGCTAATCGACACTCTGATAACCCAACGGTGTCGAGACTGCAGAGTGACATGCAGATCGTGTGCATGCTGTGGTGGAAAAGGGAATCTTTTTTTATTTTTCGGGCCTGTTGACAAGCTGACACACGGCATTTCCGTCTTGGTTGTCGTTATGAAATTTCTGCTGTCAAGGCGCAAGCAGATCACACACTGAGAGAAACTTTATCGATGATGACAATCACCGGCCAGCATAACAATTAGAATTATTTGTTGGAGATGCTCTAAAGTGCCGGGGCTTCGATAGGTATCGACAAGAATTGACCCAAAGATTAGAATCACCATTCCCTCAGATATCCCTGGGACTTTTAATTTAACAGTCGCTTAGGTGGGCTCCATGTACTGTAGCCTCAGATCGACAACCTAAAGGTGTGGTTGACTGGTTTGCTAGCCATGATTTGGGCTAGTGGTGCCCAAAACGGCTTACAATTCGTATTGCAGGATATCTGTGCATCTAAGTGCATGCACGGTTTGCACATGAGCCATGCGTGGCTGTAATGCGTGTGGGCATCAAAGGGGCTCGGACCGAGGCTGGTGGTCGCGAGCTGTTCATGGCTAGCTTTATTGCCCACTCAACTTTACTGAAACTGATCGGGGAGGGGGGGTTTGACCTTCCACCTCGTCATACTGCATGGAATCAGAGGAGCCGACCAATAGCACGGAGGAGAGTGACAGGAATGCTTTACAGCAGCGCAAGCTCCTGGCACGGCTTCAGTCTGAATATGATTGTAAAGTCGCCAAATTGAAGTGAGTGTTAAAGCGTACCATAACCCCTTCTTAATGCGGGAATCATCTAACCCATCAAATCGTACAGCTGTGATCCCAAAGCTGTAGTGGACGAACATTTGGAGGCAGTACGGCAGTATAGCCAGATGAAAAATGCTGCCTTGATATTAATACAACGTATAGCTGAGCAGAGATGTCTTACCGTTCGTCAAATGCTCCAAGAGATGGATGCTGAGGTTGATGCCGATACTTGACGCATATTACCGTGCCCCGCCCCGTCCCGCCGCGTTGAGCTTTGTGTCTTGTGTATTGTATTTGGGTTGGGCCTGACTATCATGACCTGACTTTTATGTAGATTCATGCCGTGTACTACTAGTCGGAAGCCGGCCGGTTCAAATGCACGCCAATCTAGATAAGATTGCAAGTCGTCCTATGAGCACGAATAGCGACCCACTGATGCAGGTCCACCAATGTCTGGAACGGGCCTATGTAAATATTTCTATTGATTAGCTTGTAGTAATCTTATCGATGTCTCCTTCCCCATCTAAGCACCAGCTTGACTCTGATATAATGTTCAAAGTGGAGTTCAGCCACAGCAAGATTGCTCAATCACTAGGCAATCCATCGGAGATCAGGATCGTTCTCATTTTGGCTTCCTGGTAGCTTAATGTTGGCTCGGGTCAAGTTGTCCTGCTAGCTAGAGTGATGCAAGGCCTTGTACGGCCAGTCTATGATCTCGGCTCTCCAGCCCCGGCTGTTTCATCTTGCTTTATGAATTTATGGTGCCTTGTCGATGGGATCCTCTTTCAATCATAATAGTATCTCACACATCGATTTGAAGCCATTTACCGTCTATTCCAAGTCTCCAGCTCTCAGCCAAACTGCCGTGACCACGATGTTTTCTTCAAGATCGGACGGTGCATCAGCCTTACCATCTGCCATCATCACACCTGGGTTATGGACACTGAAATAAAGTACTACAACTATCATGAGTTCATCCAAACAGGGGCTGATGGATCTCAGTATATAGCTACAGAGTTTCCCAACTCATATAACAAACAACCGGGTTCCATAGTAAGAATTCCCCGGGCTTTTCAGATCCCCACAGCTGACATATATGAGATCTTCCCGCAGTTCTCAACGGTATTACCGGGATCAGAGCCGGGCGCTTTTAATGAAGAAGGTATCTCTTCGATCTCTCGTCTTTCAGACTTTCTCTCTGCCGAGGAGTTTGCTGAGATTGTTGAGACTGTCAATGATATACTCAGGTCAGCTTTCAAGCCGTCATGGCAATCCTCCTTATATACGCTTTTATCCTTTTTTACCTTTTGGATTATATACATCGACTCCTCCAAATCTGTCATTGAAAACCGTCTCAAGCCGTATATCAGTCGCATCAATGATGTTTACAGATCTCGGGGCCTGACATTTGTGTCTCCTGTTGACACGGCATATCTCAGTGTAAGTATGACTCTGGAAAAAAGAAGATATTGAAACCATTCTGTCGAAATGGTTCCAAAACGGCACAGCTGGTGAATACCAACGGTTATCGTATTGTGTTTTCTGTGGCTGAAATAATCTGCCGGACGAAGATTCAGGAGCGGCCACCTTGCCAAAACGTTGAGCAATGCCCACGCTCATTCTCTTCCTCCTAAACATTTTCGGCAGTACTCTGGGCTTCACAAATTTCTAGTTCATCATGTCATATTTATTATAATATTTTCTAACCTGCTTGCTAACTTCAGTTCGATGTTATCATTCCTCCGGCATGATCTTTTGCACAGCCGCGCATTTTGTCTGATCTTTTCAGAGAGAAAAATATCAAAATCATCATGGCTTTATACACCAAACTACTCTAGTATGAACGGTGTTTTTGCTATCAACAAGCCGTCAGGGCCGACATCTCGTGATGTTGTTGACAAGCTTAAGTTTGTTTTATCCAAACAGCCATCTTTTCTCAACACCATCAAAGATCGAGGGTCCAAGAACCAGGCATCTCATCGACGAGCTCGTCAAAGAAGCAATTACATCAAAATTGGCCATGGGGGAACTCTCGATCCCTTGGCTGACGGGGTTCTTGTCATTGGTGTAGGGACAGGTACACGATCTCTGAGCGATTATCTTGGTAGATGCCGAAAAACCTACCTGGCCACCGCTATGTTTGGGGTCTCGACTACAACCTATGACTCTGAGGGAAAAATTATTGAGTATGGCCCTACGAGTCATCTCACAAAGGAGACCATTGCTGAAATACTGGCAAGTAAGTTTTCCGGGGACATTCTCCAGACTCCTCCAGTTTACTCAGCTTTGAAAATGAATGGAAAGCCGTTGTATGAGTATGCTCGAAACAACGAGCCTTTACCCAAAGAATTGAAACCCCGAGAATGTAAAATCGATCGGATCGAAGTCAAGGGAGATCTTTTATTGGATCACAAGCTCTCAATTCCTTCAGGAGTTGCATCGGTGGAGGAGCTGAACATGGCGAAGCAGCTCAAGAATGTCGCAAGCAAAGAAGAGCCTGCCGTTACTGAGGGCCTAGAAATTTTCCCCGAGAAATTCCCAATCATTTCAATCGAATTCTCTGTTTCTTCCGGAACATACATTAGATCATTGATACATGACATTGGTCTGGAGCTCGGTACTGCTGCTCACATGGTCGCTCTGACCCGACTATCACAGGGAGAGTGGGAACTAGAAAACAATGTTTTTGAACTGTCAACAATTCTTGAAAAAGACTCGGAGCAATGGATGCCTGTTTTGAAGACTGTTTTGAAAGAAGGTCCCAAGATTTCCATTGATGCAGCCGAGTCACTCTCTGGAGTGGAGAATACAAAGGAGAGCACTGAGAAAAAGAGCATTGAGCAGGAGGGCGAAGAAAATGTCAAGACAACAGAGGTAGACAATGGCGGACAGACCAAAGCTGCTGCACCGATAGAATCAGATGGAGCGTGTCCGGCAGCCTAAATCTAAAGCAATCAATCTATTGATTTCACTTTTATGCAAAATATGTACCCAAGAAGATGCACATTCCTAGGAGAAGCATATTAATCTCAGGGCGGACTTTAGCAGCCCAGCTTTGATAATACAAGGCTCCAGGGAAGCTGCAGCTGACATCACCGTCATCACTGTAGGTCCCGTATGTGAGACCGAATAGATCGTTGAGCTTTGGACATGAGAAACCCAGAGCAGCAGGACAGTTTTGTACTAGCTGATTGCAAAGATCGATACAGGGAAGGATTTCTTTGTAGCTCCCTGGCCGAAGAACATCGTTGATGATTGGGTTTCGTGACGTATTGACCGGCCGCGAATGTAAATAACTCTCGTTTTTATTCCAGTCGGTACAACGAGGAATGGTGATGGCACACAACCACTGTTTATAAGCTTCAGCGCAGTTATCACAGCTTCGGAAAGGCGAAAACGCCTGTGCTGGAGAGGCATCACAGTCGATCTGCTGAAGCGACTTTGTAAAATTCTCGTATCTTGATGAAGCAATATTATCATAAAAAGATGACAAGTTTGCAGCAGTATAAACACTGGCATTTCCTGGTGCTGCATAGGCGACTGAGCTACAAAAGTCCAAGTTATAAATCAACTGACAGTTTGTATCTGATTTTGTAGTAAAGTTCACTCCCAGAAAGACTTCTCCTCCACCAGTACCCATAGGCTGAGTTTCGTTGTTTGGTTTTGTCAGATATGCAATGTATGAAGTAGATATATTCAATCCATTGAGAAAATACTGACCTTTGAGTTCGCTACCATAGCCTCTTCGAGTTACTGATTTCTCGGCATTATTGCCATTCAGTAAAGCAGGGCCAGTTGATATTCCACAATAACTCCACGCCAAACGATTGTCTTTTGTCACATAGGTTCCCTGAGAGGTGATTTCAATAAGATTGTCTTTATCCTGATCTCCATAAACAAATATACCATAATCTGATATATTTTGTGCTATACTTCGGTTCGAATACATGGTGAAATTGTTTGTCACAAACAAGGCGTGAGCAAAGTCCGTATCAACAAGGTTCATGGATGGGCCTATGTTAGCCCGATGTATAGGCATGACCGTAGAAGCAGCAATCTCAAAGGTCCATTGATCGTCGCTATTATCTGTGGTAGGCGCAGACAATTCAATCAATGCTCTCCCTGAAGTCACGTCTAGCAATGTGATATTGGCAAAGCCTAGAATCGCCTCCATAGCAGGCCATTGGCTAGAGGAGTTGGATGCAGAAGCATATAACGTAAGAGATCTCTGGTTTTTCGCAGCGTTTGCAGGCTCCCGACATATGTTTAATGTCACATATACAAAATCCTGGAGGTCTTCATCCAAACCATCCAACTCATATCTAGCAACAGAACTTGAGTTTATCACATATCTGAGAGGAATTCCATTCTCGATTTTCGCAAACGAGACCGCCCCGCTTGCCGACGGAGTAGGAAGGGCAGCATAAGAAGTAGGGTCTGCACTGAAACCTATTGCAGCCCAGTTTGTCCGCGTGTTTGTATAGGAAGGCAAATAATCAATCGAAGTAGGCTCTATCAGTGGATTTTCTCCACTACTACTCGGAGAATTTGCAAATGTTGGTGCAATAGGAGTGATTATGCCCATACCTGCATCTCTAGCCTCGAGCCTTGTATTAGCAGGACGGGTCCGCTGTGAAATCGGATCAGCAGCACATCGGGTTGCTTGAATTATAGGGAGATCATAGACATCTGACAGATCATCGTCTAAACTCGATAGGTCACTGCTGCTGGCACCGCCCAGCTCCAGCAATGGAAGCTGTCGGTCGAGCAAATCAGAAAACATCCCGGTGAAGCCCGCAACCAGAAGAGCACATATTCCGGTGAAAACCAGACGAATAAATACCATGGTATCTTGAGAGTCCCTCTGAGTAGCTCAGATTCTCAGCAGTAGTTCCTGCTTGATTTTCTGGTACAAAATTCTTGATACCAATTAACAGCCAAGATGTTGCGAGTCCGCACGGCTGGTAAGGCTGAACTGACACCAGCGCGTAGCTTACCGGGGGAGGAAGCTCATTTCAATTACATGTTGCGGAGCGGCTACTAGAAACTTTGGAAAACCCACTGCACTGTTGTCCATCACATCACGGAAGAAGAGTGCAGCGACAATGAGCAGCTCTAAGGGTAAAGCAGCTTCTTACCCAGCAGATGCATCTGAGACCCTTCCATGGTAAGTGTGTTGTATGAGGGAGAACTAGGGAGATGGAGGTTGGGCGGTGTGGTTCGCAGCATGGAAAACATTGTTGAACTTGGTACTAACGCGACTGTTGTTTAGGGTGGAGAAGTATCGACCAGTCACTTTAGACGACGTGTCAGGCCAGGATGGAGTGGTAGCAACGGTGCGGAAGTTTGTCGAGACGGGCCAGATACCGCATTTATTATTCTATGGGCCACCAGGAACAGGCAAAACTAGTACCATTATAGCCATTGCGCGGGAAATCTATGGTGATAATTACAAGAACATGGTGTTGGAGCTCAATGCTTCAGATGACCGAGGAATCGACGTGGTTCGGGGTCAGATCAAAATGTTTGCATCGACTAAACAGATTTTTTCTCAAGGGTTCAAGTTGATTATTCTGGATGAGGCAGATGCTATGACCAATGTGGCTCAGAATGCTTTGAGACGGATCATTGAGAAATACACTTTCAATGCTCGTTTTTGCATACTAGCCAATTACACATACAAATTGAACCCGGCGCTTTTGTCGAGATGTACTCGGTTCCGCTTCTCCCCGTTGGATGAAGCTTCGGTGAAGAAGCGGGTCGAGCATGTCATCAATGCTGAAAAGCTCAACATTGATCCCGCCGCTCTGGAGGCTCTGCTCAAGCTTTCCAAAGGTGATATGAGAAGAGCTCTCAATGTGCTACAGGCATGCCATGCTTCGGTGGATGACGGTGCGCAGATTTCCGAATCAATGGTTTATGATTGTGTCGGGTCCCCACAGCCTGCTGATATCAAGAGCATTCTGGACATTATTCTCAAAGATGACTGGACCACTGCGCTCAAAAGTGTGTCACAAATCAAGCAGGAAAAAGGCCTTGCATTGGCAGACATTCTCACTGCAGTGACAGCTGAACTCAATGGGCTGAGCCTGAATTCGGGAGCCAAAAAAGCCCTGTTGGAAGGGCTCTCTGAAATTGAATGGCGCCTTTCTGCTGGAGGCAATGAACGAATCCAAACCAGCGGGATGATTGGAGCCATCAAAAGTGCCATGGAGTTACAGGCATAACTGGCGCAGCATGACCGGCGCAACATGATCACGAACTTACAATTAGCACACAAAAGCAACGACATGATAGTAATAAATATGTTTCATAAAGTCCTACATTAGTTTACGCACACACTCCAGGCATACCCAGCGTCCAGAGATTTGCGCCATGGATTGCTATATTAAACTGGGAAAACAAGCCAAAGACTAGAACAGTCGTCATTCATCGCAGATTATCATACACAAGGTTGATGATGCCGCCTTGTGTCATCTCAGTCCTTTAATGAGTGCCCAGTCACACTCAACACCATTATTATCGGCCCATTCCTTAGTTAAAGAGTAAGTGAAAGCAGTTGCTTCTTGCATGGAGCTGAAGATATGCAGAGGTAGCCAGTATGGGTCATCCAGCGGCCGGTAGCCTCCTTCTCGTCGACTAGCAGGCTGGGGAGTCGCCGACCGACGACTCCAGGTAACAGGGTATTTTTCTCGGATAGTATCCAAATTGAGTTCTTCACAGCCTTTTTTGAAGTCGGCTATGGCTGCGTCATTACTAGCCACGTATTTTGAGGCGACATTTCTGATTGCGCTGTCGTTAGAGTTGCGTATATGCTTTTGCAACTCTGCGTGATAACAAGATGCTATTCTGAGATGAATCAATGCACGCATTTGATAAGCTGCACCAATGAAGTCCGTGTTCTTTTGAAGTTCGAACAGTTTGATCATCCGTCCAATATAAGGCACCAGTGTCAACCACGACGTGGCACTGGGATCTCTTTTCATCATGATTTCTCCTCGGTCTTCATAGTCAAACCCAACTACAAATGCAAACAACGAGTCGAGAGAAATCACCTGTGCAAGTTCCCGCATGTTCTTTTCTCCTGCGGCATCCCCTTCGTGCTTTTTCTCCCTTGCAATGTCTATCCAGTTGTGCATTTTCCCGCGTAACAACCGATAGAACTTTTCTCGTTTCTCTCCCGCTACTGCGCTGGCTTTAGGCTCTCGAACTACTTTAGCATCTTTCGGCGTCATTACTGTAGGAGTAGATCCTCTCAGAGACTCGGCCTTTGCTACATTAATAGCCATGGATTTAGTTGCGGGGTTGCTCACGCGTGAAGCAGCAGGAGCAGGAGCAGCAGCAGCAGAATTACCGGGAGAAGACGCAGGACCACTTGAAGCAGCGCTTGAAGCAGCAGCCGCGGTCGCAGCAGTTCTTTTCCGAGATGCAAGCGAAATCTCACTCTCAGAGTCAGACGACGAGTAGCTCCTACTGACCCGGGTTTTCTTGGATTTCGGGGCCTCTTGTACCATGGATCGTCTCTTGAGCACCGACGACTTGGACGATACATCGCCATTTCCATTGGTTAACGCCACACTTGATGACGGCCTGCTAGACACAGAATTGGATTTATCAACCGACGATTCTTTCTTGATAATTTTCTTTAGCTTAGAACCAAGCTTGATACTGACCACCAACGATAGCCTCTTCCTGTTCTTTTGCACGGTCACCAGACCAGAATCACCCACGGGGAAATCGTCACCGTCATCACTTTTCAAGTATCGCTCATACCGCTCAGGGAGAGTCGGACTGAGCATGCGATTAGGAGGAGACAGCTGTTCTTCAGCCCATTGAGGCAGTGTGGGACTCAGCATAGGAGGCAGTTTGATCGGGCTAGTAATCCCTTCTCCTCCACGATCGCGATCCATGCTGGCAACACTCATTGGTACTGCGGATGTTCCCTAGTATGTGCAAATTCCAGCGACCGTTGAGATTGTGGTGTTCAGGGATAACTTTTGATGGTGATGGTTGGAGATGGAGATCAGCCTTGCGTAGTTTGTAGTGAATCGGAGCTAACCAGAGTCATGAGCCGACAAAAAGGTGGAGAAATTGAGTATATGAAAGGGGATTTATTTTCAACTTCTCCTGCTAGCTGTATTCTTGCACATTCATGCAATTGTCAAGGTCGCTGGGGGTCTGGTGTTGCTGCTGGCTTCAAGGTATATTTCCCCGAGGCCTATGAGATATACCATAGACATTGCAAACAGTACAAGACTGAGAAAGAGCAACGGGCTCATTTGCTAGGCAAAGCGCTGCTTATTGAAACCAAGCGGGGGTCTGAACTTGAAGATAATGACCAGTCTTCTGTGGTGTATATTGCCTGCTTGTTTACTAGCTGCGGTTATGGTCGAACCGTTGACCAGCCTAGAATGATAGTCGCAGCTACCGCATCAGCAATAGCTGATTTGGAAAGCCAGCTTCGAGACAAGGATATTGACTTGCCATTTCATATTCCGAGAATCAATGCCGGTCTGTTCCATGTACCCTGGGAACAAACTGCCGAAGTCCTACAAGAATCAGACTATAATATAGTTGTCCATGATCTTTGACTGATCAACTCAGGGCTGTGGAGAAGAGGTCATTTACTTGAGGGGGATCGTTTTTTCAAAGTCCCTATAAATATCGAGATTCATATTCAATCGATTTCTGTTATTTACTTGCTCAGCAGAGGGGTCAGCAGATTCAGCAAGCCACCATTTTTTTTATATAGCAAGAGACGTTCATCAAGTTCCGGCCAGCCATCGTCATCTTTCATTTGACGTTCCATAGCTTCTACATAGAAATATTCAAGTATCTAAAATTTTCGAGTTTCTTCAATTTCGCTAAAATAACTCTGTCTATCAGATTCATTATGCCGTGTGACTCTATCAACTCTATCGAAATATCTATGCTCACAAACCAAAAGTCAGTTCATGTAATTATTGATGAAGCTATTACTAGCTGTATAAGAAAACCCATGGAAAGTGCCATCAGCCACCAAAGACCCGCCATTACCAATGGGAATCCCAACTCTGTCCACAGGGGAAAGAGCCATGCTGGTAAACTCCTCACTGAAGTTCTCAGCAAGCTCAGGCTTTGTGATTATTGGAAGAATGGGCGGAATCAGACTTTCATCACGATTCTCAAGTTTTTTCCAATCGATTTTCCTAAAAAATCGATGTTTCTTGATCACTTCGAAATTGCGAAACCCTAGACGTTTCTTGGGGTCTTTCCGCAGCAGTCTTGTGAGCAGATCTTTGGCATCTGCCGATAAATAGTAAGGAAGCGAAAGCTTACTCTTGGTGATTTTTTCCACGATTTTTTGATGATTATTACCAGTAAATGGCGGATTGCCGGTTAGTAGATCATAACACACGGCACCTAGGGACCACCAATCTACGGCATAGTCATACTCCTTGCCAGAAAGTACCTCTGGTGCCATATATTCAGGGGTTCCTAGAAGCGTATTACAAGTGGCTCCGTCTTCTGCAACTTTGGATAATCCAAAATCAGTCAGTACCAGATGACCGTCGGCATCCAACATGCAATTCTCCGGCTTGAGATCTCTGTAAACAACGCCCACATTGGCATGCAAATGGTACAAGGCCAAAGCCATTTCGGCAATATAAAATGCTGTACAATCTTCAGAAAACATGCGCTCTTCTGCCAGGTGTGTGAACAGCTCCCCTCCTTGTGCATATTGTAGAATCAGGTACAGTTTCTGATGATCTTGTAGGGCATAATATAGCTGAACAATATATGGGTGTCTCAATGACTCCAAAATACTCTTTTCAGTCTTAGTCTGTTCAATTTTCTTTTGTTCCACAATCATAGAAGCTTTTCGCAGCTGTTTCATGGCAAACAAGCAACCCGTGGCCTTCTCTTTCACCAAAAGAACCTTCCCGTAGGCACCTTGTCCCAGAACTTTGAGCGGCTCGAAATCACTGGGGCTCTTTTTTCTTCGCAAAGAGGCCCCATAAGCACCTTCTGCGTCTTTAGAAATGTAGTCCGTGTCGATTCCAACTTCATAGCTTTGACCGACACGACCGCTCAAAGAGGAGCTCAGAAGATCCTGGGGGATGCCCGGTATATCTACTGCATCTACAGACGCTTCATTGATAGAAATAGAAGCAAATTTACTTACATCCTCATCACTTAGAAATACAAAGTTCGAGGACGTGCTTAAACCCCGTTCTCTTGACGGTGGAGTCACTTCAATGTCAAAAACGTCTGCCATTTTGCCAATAAACCAGACAGAAAACCAAGCAATAAGCAAAAATGGAAAGGGAAATGCTTGATATTTACGTCGTAAAGCAATCCAATAAAGACTTAGAGTGGTGATCAATAACTAGCGCTGCTCCCATGAGTTGTAGATGGCTCGTACAATGGCAGACCAATGGCGAAGAATATATTAGCAGGTGCCAAGGGGTCACGTGACGAACACGACGATTCGCTCCGCCATGCCTTTTTCGTCAGCAGCTTTATGTGAAGCTGCCGTTAATTCAATAAAAAATCATCCGAAAAAAATTAATTCCTTATTGGCTATTTTGCTACGTATCACGTAGAATTCCCTGGGCGGAGTTTGATTTCAAGTCCCTGAAAATAGCCTGATTTTTCCGTCACTCTTGAAACATAGACCTGCTCATCATCTCCGCTGTAGTATCCAACTACAAGGGACGGGGTCGTATGAAATAAAATCAGTTTGGCACTGTTAGCAGATTCGTAGCACACGGCAAAGCCACCAACGGCCAGTGGTTTTGACTGATGATGCCCTCTCTCGTTCAACTCGGTAATTACACTCTGTATCACTGCCAGATTTGATTCATCTGAATCGTTATCCCGGTCAATTTTAAGAGCACGAGTGATTCGAGAGGCAAGATTGAATTGAATGATATCCTCTCCATACCCACTGGTACAACAGCCCACTCTTGAATCAACGTGGGTAGCTGCGCCATGTATAGCAGCTGGCCCAATACGTCCAGGATCCTTGTAAGTGATACCACCCGAAGAAGAAGCTGCACACATATGACCCTCATAATCAATGCATATGACTCCAATTGTATCGGTGACTGGGGCAGTCTTGGAGAAGCCACTGTCGTCGGTCGCTAGACCTTTGTAGACCTGATCCCAATACAGAAATCTTCTCAAAGTAGCATCGGTCACCAAAGCCTCATTATCTACCAAAGGGATATTCTGTGTAAGAGTTTTGTTACCGGTGATTTGAGCTCCTCCATAGAAATGCGGTTTGGATCTACCAAACAAGTCTACTCGGTCACTACACAGATCTCTGTATAGCATAGCAGCCACCTCTATTGGGTTCTTGACCTGCCTAATAGCACCAACACTAGCAAAATTTACACCATCTGTGATTGTAGCATCCATTTCCACTGTTCCTGAACTGGTGAGCTCTGATCCCGTTCCAGCATTGGTCAGGTGCGAGTTTTCCAGAATCTTACAAACCTCCACCACAACATCAGCAGCAGGCTGCTTATCAGCTATCAAACGCCTCCCTGAATCTAACGCCTTTTTTGCTAGTCTTTTGTATTTACGAGACAGCAGGTCTCCCGGCACATGATCTCCTGCTCCTAGATGGATACATAGCATGCTGAGAAATAAAATACTCCAATTGCACCTAACAACACCGTCTCTACAATCAGAAAACCAGACACCGAGAAAAAAAAACAATAGAAAAAAAACAGAAAGAGCTATTTTTCCGGTAAATCAAATTTGATCCATGAAATATCCCTTGTTCTCAATGCCACTCCAGTCTTCGCTACACCCCAGTCAGTAGCAAGACCCTGGACAATGATCTTTGATTCGGCAGAGTCTACAGCAACTAACTTACTGCAACCAACAGAAGAGGTATCTACAAGCTCTATACTATCTACAGACAGCTTTTTGACCGCCGAGTAAAGCAGGTGCGTTCGCTGACGTTGAATGGACGCTGTCGAAGAGTCCATGGATGATGGGAACCACCACCAGCCTTTTCCAACTTGGCTTTCTCCATAATCGTAGAAGCACTTGCCATTTCCGCAACAGCAGCAAAAGCATCGGATCCCTCAGCCATGTCTGTACCTCCATGGAGAGCCAATGCAAGTAAGTAAACAATATAAGTAACCAAGGCTTTATAGCGGCCGATTCAGAGTAGCTGATCCAAGCAAGCCAACATTCTAAGCGAATGGATTCTAACAGCATTCCTAGGTGCATTCACACCAGTTTCACCTAAAAAAACCCTGGATAAAAAAACAAATAAAGAAGCAGCAGAAGGCCATGATGACAAGAAATGGCCAGATACATTGAAGGCGTTTGTAGCTCGTATGTTGAGCCAGGCAACTGAAGCAAACAAGGCACAATTGGAGTCAGAATTGAAGACTGTAATCACAGAAGCATTTGAAAACAAGACTACTTGGACTACCGACTGGGATAACAAGGTACTTCCAGCGTTGGAGGCCTCTGAAGGTAATGGTTTAGCTAGTAGCAATAACAAGCTCAGTAAGCAATCGAGTAAAACCCAGGGAAATGTTCATAACATGGACCCCCAGCAGCCGCTGATGCAAAAGAAGAAGACAGTTAAGGAGTTACGCAAACAAAAGAAAGGGGAAAAAAGAAGCAGTGAGAGTTTGGGCCAGCCAAGCCCGAGTTTTGGTAAGCCAGTGATTGACAGCCATGGAGTGCCGGTTGCAGATGAAGGACAGCTGGAAAAGAGACAAAAAAGATTCGAGAAAGAACATGAATATGCTCGATTGGCAAGGTCGAATCCAAAGATATCTGAGATTGACAATGTGCCTCTTGGGCCTGTTATAGGCCGATGTACCGACCTTGAGAAGAGGTATTTGAGACTAACGTCGGCTCCTGATCCCGACAAGGTGCGACCTGAACGGATACTTAAACAAACATTAGCTTTGTTGAAGAAGAAATGGATCAGCGATCAAAACTATTCATATATTTGTGACCAGTTCAAGTCCATGCGGCAGGATCTTACTGTGCAGCATATAGAGAATGAGTTTACTGTCGAAGTATATGAGATTCATGCCCGAATAGCCCTGGAAAAAGGAGATCTGGGGGAATACAACCAATGCCAGTCGCGGCTAAGAGAATTATACTCAAAAAACATCAAGGGTCATGAGAACGAATTCCTGGCCTACAGGATTCTTTATTTATTGCATACACAAGCCAGAGCTGACTTGTCCCAGATTCTACTGGAAATGGCTCCTGAGCAGTTCTCAGACAAAAACATCAAGCATGCTCTTGATGTTAATCGAGCTGTCATGACTAATAATTTTAGCTGGCTGTTCCATTTATATCTTAAGGCCCCTAATATGGGTGGCTACGTGATGGATAACTTCATTCCACGAGCTCGTTTGCTTGCCATGACGGAAATCTGCAAAGCATATCGGCCAGAGGTCCCACTTGATTTGATATCGAAAGAATTAGGGTTCGAATCAGACCAGGAAGTTCTCGCTTTCTTGGATCAGTTCAAGTTAGGCGATCACTTGGAGAAGCACACTGACAGCAGGATTTTCCTCAAGACCAAAGAGAGCTGGCCAATATTTGAGCAATCAAGACAGCAGGCTTTTAGGAAGGTCGACATCAAAGGCCAGATATGAACAGACGGATGCTTGGCAAGTCGTGAAGTTTTGGTGATGGGTTAGTCCAGCTTTGATTCTTCGATGGCAACCACAACATCTACTCAGCATTAATGAAACAACCCACAAATAATTAAAATTTGACGAACTAACTATACAGATGACCACACATGGCAACTTCTATATTCGATGAAGGGCTCAATTGTACGGCCACAGCCACAGCTCGCCTTTGCTTGTTGCACCTTTTATTCTCATTTAGTTGCAATACATTTTCATGCCAAAGCTATGATTGAGAAGGCCCCACTTTCTCCTTCTCTGGCCAAGAATCCCCGTACTACATCTAGACCTTTGGAGCCCAAGACGTCTTCTCCTTCTGGTAGAGGACCGAGGTCGATGGGACCCTTTCGTCGGCCATCGAGTTCCAAAAGATGGCCTGTTGTAATATTCTTACAAATACAGACGTAATGGAATTCTACATTGTCCTCGGCAGCCGGTGCTTCAGTGTCTCCTTGTTGACCAACAGCGTTGTGAGCAGCCTCGATGGAGCCGTCATCTTCCAGCAACTTTGCCCGGTTGGTGACATTCAAGGACTTTGCACTATTAAAAAAACGATCGATAGCGGAGCCTTGAACAATTAGATCTTTAGGAATCGAATTGGCAGTAGCATGAAGAGCAGCCATGGTTCCACAGGCATTACCAATAGTCTGCTTGAACCAGAGCTGCTGCTCCTTGTCTGTTCCAGAAATATCATTGTAGTATCCATCGTCAAGCTCCTTGTCGGCATTCTTACGATATTGCTCATAAGTAGCCGATATAGGAAATGCAAGTATAAGAGCATAGCAAGGCCGGGGAATCATGGCCAGCATTTCTGGCTCATCCAGGGACCAGACATCATGGAAACCCACGGCTTCTGATACTCCAAGAGAGTGTATCAGCTCATTGAAAACTTCAGGATTGCATTCTAATGGAACATAATGTTTTTGTGTCATTTTTCCTTGTTGGTTGCTACTTCAATGAGATTGTAAAACGGATAGTAAGCGGCGGTCATGGAGAGAAGATCAATGGGTGCGGAGATACCCACAACGGCAGCTCCGAGATGGCCCACGATCAAATGACATCAGCTGGCATGGCAGACACGGGAGCATTCGCATACAGTCCAAGGAGTTTGAGTTTTTGATATTGTAATGCTATATAATGAATAGGTGATGAATACATAGAGAAGTGAGATGTAATGTCCGTAAAAAATATACAGCACACTCTGTAACCAGAACTCTGGTCCGAGTTTGATGAGCCAAGTACTGCTAAGTTACGAGAGCCTGTGTTCACACCAAACTAGCATTCTATCTACAGTAGTTCTTACAAAACCGCGTCATCATGAAAGAGAGTCAAAATAGCTTAATGCTTCGAATCTCGCACCTCGCGTGTTTATCCGAGTTTTAACATACACTATCGGAGGCTGAGTACATGATTCTTCACATGAGTTTTGTGCCATGTTGAACGCCAGAAAAAAAATACGGTAATGTGGTGAAAGATGTCTCATCAAATTTGCCTTTCTCTTGGCTCCGAAGCTTATAATTCAAAGAACTTTTTCAAATTGCGGAGCCCATGAGCGAGAACCCAATAAATCATCATGTTAGGCAGTTTCTTGTCAATGAGAGCAATCAAGTTGACAGCTGTAATCTTAGCTCATTCCAGAGCAACAAACAATCTTTCAAGATAAATAGTGTATGATTTCTTATACTTAAAGACAAAACTAGTTAAACAAAACTAGTTTCTATGCATTCTGAGATGATTTGACATGAGCAGCCAGTCGCTTATATTGAACCAGTAACTCTCGCAGATCTGATATTTTCAAACTATCGAAATCCGCAGTCAAAAATCGTTCGTTAATGGCAGCTGCAGGCAGCTGTTGTTGCTGTTGCTGTTGTTGCTGCTGCTGCTGAGGGGTCGTAATAGAAGTAGATATACCAGATGTTGATGAAGATCGGATGGATCTCATCATTCCACCCGTCCATTTGCCTAAAACAGAGGTTTCAGTTGAAGAGGAAGGAAAGGCCACTATTTTTTCAGGAGATGCTTGAGGAGGTCCTCGTAGCAGATCCGTCATGGACGATATACTACCCTGTGGTGTCGTTATATGGTCACGAGAATGAACCGATGCACTATCAGAAGCGTTATCGCAATTATCATGAAGAGAACTTGAAGGAGAGGCTGGAGGCTCCAAGCCGACGACTTGGCGAGCCTCAGCCAACGTATGCGGATATCTGGGATCCTCAAGTTCATCAGTCTTTTTTTCGCCCAACTTACCCATCAAGAACCGGTATGAGTTACCAAATGTCGAGCCAATTGACTTGATTGACAGATCGGCTGCAGAATTTGCAATATCAGAAGGATAATGTAGCTGAAGCAGCGAATGCCTTCTGTTGGTACGATTGGCCTGATCCTTGTTTACAGAGTTCGATCTTGAGCCACGAGTGCTTGTGGTCCCCTTATTTGGCACGTTATTGATGGAGCTGGGGGACGAGGTGCCAGATCTCAAAGGATCTGAGTGCAAAAGACAAGTGATATCAACGCCAGCAGGAACTGCGGCCAAGTCGAGACCCAGGGCCTCTGCAGATGCAGATTCAAGAAAAGTAGCGGCAGCTTCAAAGTTTGTCAAACAATACATTGCTTCCCCATTGAGATAGTTTACATTGCGGAATCTATGCATGAATTTCAAGTTGAGCCAAATGTCTGGAGTGTCGCTCATGATAAGCACATAGATTAGACAAGGCAGAATGGCATCGGCTGAGGAATTGCTCGAGCCGGACTGTTTATCCTCGTCAGACAATATTTTGACAATAGTTTGATGCACGGCCAGCAAATGATCCAGCTTAGCTTTTGGCCATTTTGCGGCATTGAGGTTGAGCAATTCTTCACCAGCTTCATCAACCATTGTCTGAATGCACGGGGTATTGGCATAACCATTGAGTCCCAAATCCACCAAAGTGATAGGCAAAGCTTTGAGAGCGGCAACTTTCTGCTGAACTTTTGTATTCTTTTGTAAATCACCTCCATGAGAAATAGAGAAGATTTTGTCATAGACAAGAGAACAGGCTTTGGCCTCGCCCAATTCGACCAGAGCATTGACTTTGGCGGGGCGCTGAGATCGTTCCTTCTTCTTTTCAGCAATTTCCTCAAAACTCTTCATTGGCACCTCATTGGAACTGAAACTGGATCCGGATTTCCCGACAACCCACTCCTCGGCTTTGCCAGCAAATCGCTTATAAAAATCCTGGTATAACGAACCAATGTCATCGCCAGTCAACGGGGTCATGTATTTGGGCTCCTGGAGAGAATGCAAAAATAAATCAATATAATGAGCCAGCCGTGACGGGAGACGCTTTGGCATTCCAACTGAAACACCTCCAGCTCCACTCACGTTTGAAATTGTTGACATTGTTGAAGCTGCCCCTGCAGTCGGAGGACGTTGTGGCTTGGCAGGAGGAGGAGGCCTGTCCTCCATGGCCATGTCAACACTAGACTGATCTTTTGCCTCAAATTTTGCGCCATCAGAAGCTGCGTCTTCGCTCAGACTACTTTGTTCACTTTCGTCTTGAGTGCTATCTGTAGAAACAGTGGTGGTTGTTGCAGCCGAAGAGTCGGTTGCTGGTGCTGATGCTGCTGCACCTTCTTGATGTTGGTCTTTGACCAGCCCATAGCTCTCCTGTTCGGCTATTACGCTGCGCTCCAGGGTATTCGGAGGAGTGTGAAAAGACGGCGCTGCCACCATTGTGTGATCCTCTGAGCCTAATAGGAAAAGCCAGAAGCCAAAAGCAAACCGTTCACTTGAAAGTGGGTTTCCTGTTTGAAGTTGATATCCTGGTAATGCTGGTTGAGCCAAGTAGACAGGTGGAGGAAAAGGGGTTGCAAATGAAGCCTGATTTTGGGTAAGTAAGTGGGTGGGTGAATAGGTGAGTGAGTGCGTTTTAAGGGAGATGGAGGTTGGGTGACGACAAGTTATTTAAAGCCCCGACACCACCACCACAAGGTAACTCGAGTAACCAACCAATTGAACTAGAAGGCCACCAGTGAGTGAGTGAGTGAGTGAGTGGAAGACACAATAGGTGTGCTTGATGCCGAAACGCCATGCTGAGGAGGGGTTTGCGGACCGTACCAAGCGCCGTCTTATTGACCAGCTGAGCGCTCTTAGTCTGGAGGCTCGATTTCCTGAGTCCAAGTTGGAGTCGAGGTTGCGGTCGTGGAGTGGTTCTGGTGCTGGTGATGAGGGATTGGTATCGGATGGCGATGCGGTTAGTGTGGATCCGGCTAGCTCGCCGTCATCGTCGTCGTCATCATCATCATCATCTTCTTCTTCTTCGTTGGACCCTCCAGGATTTGTGATTGATCCTGCTTACCTGAAGATCCCAGCTTCTGTCACCGAGAGCTCTGGTCCTGACCATGGCCGGGGGTCTGTCTCGATGATCCCGTATGTTCCATGGAAGCTGGTGCTATGGAACAATCTCATGAATTGGTTGAAAGACCAGGGCCGATCCGAGTCTGGCAATGACTGGGACTCGCTGGAAATCGACATGGACGATGATGGTGGTGATGCCGATGAAGCCATGGAGCTTGATGGGTAGTATCTGCTCAGGGGAAAAGGCGGAGCCGATACCCACGGCCGACTTTCTGCCTCCATGTGATGTCTAGCAAAAAGAGTCTGGTGTAATGCTGACTTCCTTCTTTCGAGTTTCTTTGATTCTCAAATCGTAATGATTTCGACCTGATCACTTAATGGCTCCTGTTACGTTGGCTGAAGGCCTTTGTCATGTTGGACTACCATGCTCAAACCCCATCTGCACATCACTTGATCCTAGACGTATTCTGACGTTTTTCTTGATGTTCAGGCCCGTTTATAGATGAAACCAACTAGCTTATCAGATCTGGAAAATTCCGGTTCAGAAATTTGACTTTCAGATTGAGTTGCTGATGAGCTCGTCGCTGAACAATGGAGTTCCAATGGCTTCCATCTACGGGAGTCTGCAGCCCGATGTTTGTTACAATGGTATTCTGAATCAACTAATAGAGCACATCTGAAACCAAGCGATACATGATGCTCAAAGTGATCAATTCATTGATTTGTATATCAATGTTGAGGAGCCACTGTTGGTAATCCATGGCATCGATTAACAGAGCCCACATACTGATATTTGAAGCTTTATTCACACATTAATTAGTAGATATTACTGCAGACTTCATGACTCGACTAATGGTCTATCAGTGTTTACAATTACATAAATACTGACCATAAGTTCGTACTAATCAATTCGTTTTCGACATCATCATCTGATCAACTATTGTCGTTGCCCATTGCATTTTGTACAAACAACCAGCACTTTAATCACTTCAACCGCTCTGTGGTATATCAGCATCAATCTGATTATCAAGCTACTTCTGACTCAGCATTCAGTTGGACACAAGATAATCCAAAGTGATTTTCCTTTTAATTAGAGTCCTTCAGTTCTCCACCAAGCTCTCCAGCATTACTCCTCATGCCTACAGTGTCTGGACACCTTGTTTCGTAATTATTTTTCTTCGCAAGCTCATTATACATTACTACAACAGAAGCACATATCTCGTTATTCATTAGAAAACTCATCTCCCTATATTATTCGGGTCTAATCAGTCTTGGCATACAACACCAGTTTACTCTTACCATTTAGAGCCTTGGCAAAGTCGGCATCATTGGCCATATCATTCGTATTTCCTGTCGCATCATCCTTGTAAACTAGCTTGACTCGAGGAAGATTGAGTCGCTCGCATATTTTTTGTTGCAAGACTGTGTAGTCTGAATTCGAAGGGAACCGAATGGCAATCAAATCGTCATTATGAAACACCTTTATCTTGACCATGCTTTTAGAATGCGATCCATTAGGCGTGTCTTGACCTAGCCCTGTTGTATCTGTCACAGTGGCCTGAGATGCCATACGAGAATGGTAGTTTTCAGCCGGAGGTGTTGCAACATTCTCGTGCACAGCATCACTGCTTGTAGGCACAGAACCGGTTACCATTTCTTCGCCTTCAACAGACTCGGTAGTACTATCCGCAGGCGTGGGCATTTGATTAGTCTGACCAGAGGATTCCACGTCTCCTTGTCGGAGTGCAAACAACTGCAAGACAATCATGCTTCTTGATATAAAAGCAGGAAGCTGAACCAATTTCCGGACATATTCGTCCAAATTAACCCTTCTCTGACTTGATATAGAATCGTTCACATAGGTCAATGGACCAGGCATAAAAGGCAGTGATCGTTGTTTGCCTGTTCGACCAGCTTCGTCTGGAAACTCATCCAAAAGCTTGATCTGAAAATCATAAAAATCTTGATAATATCTGCACAACCTTCTGTGCTTTCCGTTACTAAGTTCACATACTAGCAAATACCAGTATCTACCACCGTGAAATGCATATCTGTCCACCGATGCATGTACCACATAAGGCACACCCGGTGAACCTGCCAAACTTCCGTGTCCATAAGAGCTTGATGATGCACTGGACAAACCGTTGTATGAGTTTGCCTCTGCAAACGATGATCCTGATGGCGATGCTAAAGGAGCCTGGGAATTGAATGGTGGTGCAAGTGGCTGCTTCTGCTGCTGATCATAGCTCGGTTGCTGCTGCTGCTGCTGTTGTTGTTGTTGAGGGGCAGAGCCATTCACACCTCGAATGCTATTAGCAGCATTATTCGAACTGCCCCCATTGCTATGTATGCTAGCAGGCTTGAGCTGCTGAGAAGATGAGTGCTCTTTCAAAGACATAGCTTGCATCTGCTTTGCGGCTTGTGAGGAAGCTTCGTCCTCGAATTTACCAAGAGTGATACTCGAAGCCTTGTATTCAGCAGCCATTCGCTTCCATTCTTCGACCCGAGGAACCCCGGCACGCTTCACGGCGGCCTGAATATCAGTGACAGGCCTATCAGAACCCACCTCACGAAGCTGGATATAAGACACGGGAATGAGACCAGGGCCACCGAGTCGTCCGATTGGCTTAGCAACAAACCATTCTTCATTGGATTGTGCAATGACAATGATGCTTTCGCCAGCATTAGCTTGCAGTTCATCAGGCCGTTCGGCGACAAAATTGTATAATACAACTCCGTACAATGGAGGGGTTTTGCTCTGAGGCATAACAGGGCCACTATGGGGGGTGGAAGACCGGGGCTTGGCCCCAGAAGCAGCAGAATCCACAGGAGAAGAAGTCTCCTTTTTGACGTTATTAAGGATTTCAGCAATTGGGACGGTGGGGATGGTCTCTTGTCTCGACACAACCTCGAAATAAGTGACTGGAACCATCCCCTGCAAATTTGAAGGGGGATCAAAGGCCTCAAACCACTCTTCGTCATTCTCATGGCCCACCACATAGAGAAAGTCACCTTTGGAGAAGGAGAGTTCACCAGGGCCCTGGGCAGAATAATCATAAATCGCTTTGATGATTTTTTTAGGAGGAGTCGTAGCTAATGTGCTCAATGAGCCAGAAGGCTTAGCAGAAGAGGAATTATTGTTTCCATTGCTGATAAGTGGGGAGCCAGAGCTACCGGTCGCAACACCGCTGGACTTTGTACTTTCAGCCGAAGCTCGTTTCTCGCCTTTCAACGAGCGTCGAATGCCCTGAATCATTCGGTTAGAAAATCACAGAAAATGAAGCGAAAACAAAAAAAAACAAATCCACAAGAAATAGGGAGCAAATTGAAAAATTAAAAAATCAAAAAAAGGCCCCTTATTTCGGATTCTACGGGGCTCGGGTCTCAAGCAGCAGCAGCAGTAGTGAGTTGGTGGCAGAAAGTGTTTCCACCCACTATCAAGGGGTATCCACAACACTAACCCAACGCGTGACAAATATAGGACATTTATAGTATGAACACCTACCTTGATCATTTAGCAAATTAAAGGAGAAGCAGAGATTTGGACTGGACGACAGCCAACAACAAAACGCAGGGGAAAAGGAAACTAACCAATCTAATCCGCCTTGGGAAGGTGAAAGATGGATGGAGTGGGAGCACGCGAGTCTCAAACAGATTTCCCAGTGGCTGCTAGTCGTTCAATTTGGCGGGGCTCTGATACGGTTGGTCGTTTGTTGCAAACTGTAAGAAAGGAGGTGCCGGTCGGGAGGTAATTAATTGTGTTGTTGTCCCAAAGGCGGCGCAATTCTCAGACCGCTTTCTGAAACAAACCGCTGTTGGACTAGGCCGGCCTTTGTGCGAGCGACCGGGCCAGCCAGCCAGCCCCCCTTCCTACAACATCTTTTGGTGGATAAAATTGATTGCTAAAGACGGCTTTGCTGCGCTTGATTTGAGAAGAAGCTGGAGAAATTTGCAGGGAAAACACACAAACACAAACACACACATACACACACGACTCAATGGGATTTAGTAGTGAATTAAAGGTCGCCCGTCTGGCCGTGCAACGTGCAAGCAGACTGGCCAAAATGGTCTCCGAGGCAGGGTTCCAGAGCATCACCAAAAGCGATGACTCGCCGGTTACGGTTGCCGATTTCGGCGCTCAGGCTATCATCATCTCGGCCATCAAAAACTCGTTTCCAAATGACCAGATAGTCGGTGAGGAGGACGCCGGTGCTCTCCGTGAAAACGATTCCTTGGCTTCAAAGGTTTATGGTTTTGTTGAGAAGGCCATTGCCCAGTCTTCGGAAGCAGAGAAGGAAGTGCTGGGCGACATCAAGACCCAAGCCGACATGCTCAATGCCATTGATCTCGGCAATTATCAAGGTGGAAAAGGCTCCAGATTCTGGGCTTTGGATCCTATTGATGGAACAAAGGGATTTGTCCGCCAGGAACAGTATGCCGTTTGCCTTGCTCTACTGGATGAATCGGCAAAGGTCCAGGTTGCGGTTATTGGTTGCCCAAACTTGAAGACTGATTATAAAGATCATAGTCCTGATGCAGCCCTTGGTGCTCTTTTCAGCGCAGTTAGAGGTGATGGTGCTTTTGTCGAGCCACTGTTCAAAGACGACGTCAAGTCAAAGATTGCCATCAGTTTCAATCAGCATGTTGCCACAAGCGATGCCTCGTTTTGTGAGAGCGCTGAAACCGGCCATTCCAACCGTCCCCAGCAGGAGGCAATTGCTAAAGAGCTAGGAATCGTCAAGCCACCCGTCAGAATGGATTCACAGGCCAAATATTGCAGTGTTGCTCGAGGAGATGGAGACATCTATTTACGACTCCCCGTCAGTCTCAAATATGAGGAGAAAATATGGGATCACGCTGCGGGATCACTGCTTGTCGAAGAATCGGGAGGTGTAGTCAGCGACTGTCGTGGATCGTCGCTTGATTTCAGCCAAGGGCGAACTTTAAAAGCCAATAAAGGTGTTGTAGTTGCCAGCAAGCAGCTATACCCCGACGTGATTCAAGTCATTGCTGAACTCCAAGAAAGACAGGATGTCAGTGATAGTGCTGGTGTAGTTTAGATTCTGCCAAGGGCGACAGAATCCCGAACTATATTCGGGCCAGCCGATATGTCATCGGGTATAGCCTGAGTAGCTAGTTAAACATGGCTCAGATCATTATAGTAAGACAGGTGTTGAAGCTCATTTGAGAATGCGGATTTTTACAGAAGAATCGTCCACACCTGAAACCTGAAGAATCAATTGAAATATTAGTTTTCAAAACAAAACGTTAATCATCGTAGTCAATGCTAGCGATGAGTAGTATGCTGTCGACAAGGGATTGCCGATTTCCAAGTTGCCATGACAACCTATTCCGATCACTGGCGTCCCTGCTATTCTATTCTGGCAACAACAAACTAAAATAGCGCCAAAGGCTCAAAGAAAGTAATGATAAGTAGAAAACTCACTATCTATATGATACATGCGGTAAATCTGTGACATGGTATGCTCCATTAAAGGGGACTTCCGTGCTGCAGCTTCGTAATTATTGGGCTGACAGGATCAGGTGGAAAGTGATGTCCGCCGGAATTTTATTTATCCGGAATCCGCAGAATTACCAAAGCTGCCTATTATATCATCAAACAAATCCATCACCCGTCCCGCAGCAGTCAAACAATAACAAGCATCCATGTGGGTCGGGCCATTAGCCGGCGATCTACTGGTCAGCAGACTTGGCGCCCTCCCCTAAGATTCCGACCCATTGACCCGCTTGGTGCTACATTTGTGCGTGATTCTGCCAGACGAGATTTTTTCCAGGGGGATGCACACCGGTGGGTGATGCAGCCAGCAGCAACCGAGAAGCAACCGAGTACGCGCACTTTTCGGATGAAAAAAGCCCGTTTCAGCACCTAGCTATAATGTCTGACAGAGAATTGTTTGTGGTCAGCTTTGTTAAATCTGACCCATTCGGTACCGCAATATGAAAATCCGCTGAAATCTCTCACCGTTGTACTCCGGAACACGACCGCTAGCCAAGCCAGAAATAAGTGTTGCTGACATCATCGGCTCCGATATCCCATTTCAGCTCGAGCAGTGGGCCGTACAGCCTTGCGACGGCTCAGATCAGCCATCCTCCACATTGTTGGCAGAATAAGCCGCGACGAGGACGGTTTGACGACTTTTACCACCACACCACCAACTCACTCACTCATTTTGACTCAGCTACGTTTGCCAGCAGAGCACAAACTAGGAGGATCAATTTCTCCCAAGGTTCTTTTGGTTGTTAGCGATATCTGAAAGTGTTAACCCCGTCAGCCTGGTTTTCTTGCGATCGGTCTCTCCAGGTTTTTGTGTCCTTCAGCCTGACGAAAAATTGATTTGGTACCGGTTTGAGTGATTGATTGATTACACTGTAGGCCTGTGCCCTCCGGCAACATCTCGCAAGCACCAAATTCTCCAGCTGGCTTACTCCCAGAGAAGACTGTTGGTTTCACAAAGCAAGGCCTGTTTAATGGCAATCGATTAAAGTCGGAATTATTATTATTATTATTATTATTTCCCTCCTTCACCAAATCACCCCCCCCCCCCCCATCGCCTGGTTACTCACTCCCTCGTTCCCTCGCTCTCCCTTGCGCATCTCTAGTTTTAGGCATTTTTGTTTTGCGACTGCCAGACTATTTCGGAATATCGGCTCTGAGCAAAAATTTCATTGCGCGTGTTGCTTTTCCGGCTCAAACCGTCACAAAGGGGTATCACGGCAATTTTACCCTCGGCGCCCCAGCACCAACCGGACCCTCCCGTTTGTTAGGGATATCAAGACCAAGCTGGCCCTCGAAACTAGCATCTGAGCTGAACAACATAGAGCAAAATATCCGACCGGATTTCTGGAACTGGTCAGTCAAATAGGCCAATTTTCTCCCCGGTATTCCCATTATTTTCGGCCTCCTTACTGCTTCCTGACACCCGGAACGGACGGGTAAAGTAGGAATTCTTGGTAATTTTAGGTTGCCATATATATCCCAACTGCGAAGCCGGGCCTTGGTGGTAACTCGGACTGACGACGAGGTGGTATTCAAAACACCAACAGGAATTCCAAAGGTGGTGATATAGAAACGGTTATCCTTCTGGTGGTTTTCAGTGGCTCTGAGATTCCATCTTCTGGGCTTGTTTCTTGTCTTTATCACCCTCTCCTCCCCCCTTCTATTAACTATCGCGTTTCGGTTACCCCACGACCGCTACTACTGCTGGTGGTACTGTTGCTCCATTGAAAACGTTGGCTGCTTTTCTCGCAAACAACCCGACTCAATTGAACAGCACCATTTTTAATTGACCAGCCTGCTTATTCTGCTTTTAACTATTCTTGTATCTTCAAGGTGTACACAATTACTAAACGGTTTTCCCAGCCGGATATTCATCGCTAGCTGTGAATTTGTCTTGATCGGACTGGTGCGTGCTTTGAAGTTTGGTATCTAGTTGTATTTCAGCATTTTCAAGCATAAACCTTGAAACTCTGGAGCTTTTGTCAGATCATCCAGCCGTGCGTTTTTCTCGATTGAAAAATCCACTCCTTACTGCTTTATTGTGTGACTTTTCACCGTAGTTTGGGTATTTTCGCATTCGCATTTGCTTCCCGGACAGATCAGTCTCTGGATCACTTGTAAAATTGTTCTGGCAGATTCATTGTCACAAAAAGAAAGAATCTCAGAACACCCCATCCCACAATTCAAATCTGGGTTGAATCTCTGGGTGTTGTTTTTCTGCCCCTGATCCACTTAACTATTCTTGGCCATTTTTTTTTTTAGTAGATTTTTCAAATCTCAATGGCAACTGTTGCTGCTCCTCAGACCGGACATGCTACGTCTGCTGCAGCCAATGCCTCAAGCTCTTCAGCTACCTCTGGTGCCTCTTCAGTTGCACATGCACCTGCTACTGGCTCGCACTTTGTACCAATAAGGCCCGCCTTTCGTCCATTACTGCCAAAACCTTGTGCAGTTTCTAATGGATCATCTCCTGCATCATCGACTGGGAAATCTTCTCCTGCTCATATAAAGGATTCGGCCCCAGCTGCTTCGGCGGTAACAAGCACCAAAAAATCTCGCAAGTCATTCTCTGGTGCTCATAAGAAAGAAAATGCTGAAAAGCCCACGAGGCGAAGGATCAAAGCGGTCTCGACAGACTCGCATAGCCTGCCATCAACCATTGCACCTTCATCACTAATAACCAAAAGGAGAAAGTCGCCTGCAGGATCGGGCTTGTCTTCAATAATGAACCCATCCTCAAAAACGTCTCATACCACTACCAAATCATCTTCTTCTCCCTCTGCATCATCTTCTTCCTCTCTAGCATCGAGGTCATCCACGGCCATCAAATCCGAAACGGATTTGTCGAGTATCTCCTCGGCGCCTTCTATCGGGGTGAGATCTCATAAAACATCAATTGCCTCAAGTCTCATGTTGTCATCTGCTCCTGCCAATGATTTGCTTCTACCGGAGCTGGTCGACAACTGGGTCAGCCAGAATGGTAGAGCTGATTCCTATGGCACGTCGATTTCTCTACCAGTTGAATCAACTGACAATAGCTCACTGGGTCTTAACTCTATCTGGGACCAGCTATCTGACAAGGAGAGTACCACCGCTGAGTCCCCTTTGATTGATTCTTTAGCATCAATTGACGACGTCCCCTCCATGTTTGGTAGCTTTGATGCTCCTGATCCTGCCCCTGCTTCCTTGTTACAAGATGATGATTTTGTCTCTTATTCTGACAATCTTCTTGAGTCCTATCTGACCCCTGAACCTGATGAAAGTGAGGTTAGTAACTATGACCCCGTTGATTTTCTTGGGCCTCAAGAAGCATAGATCAGTAGCAACTGGCGATAATCTCTATCCAAATATTTAGAATGGCATGCTTGCTCAAAGTGAGAAGTAGATGCTTCTGGTCAATCGAGAGTCCTGAAGTGCTGAATTAACAGGCTGAAAGATGGTGGGATGCCTGATCACAAAATACGTCAAATGACTGGCCAGCGTACAGGATAAAATGGCCGATCAAAAGATATAATGACTTGATCAATGTAACGATGGTGGAATGACGGATCAAGAGACATTGGTTTGCACGAGACATTAAAGGACACTGCCAAAATCACTAATTACTTGACAATGTGACAATGTGACAATGACACATCGCCTTTGAATACTATCCATGCTTAAAATGACAGATCAAACGATGCCAAAAATTGATAGATCAAAATGACATGCCTGAATGACACCAACTCTGGACTGCATCTTGCAGTGCTTTCTCCACATCACACGCAACCCTCACCAACAAGTAAATATACTGTAAATTTTTATGATACATAATTCAACTATTTTTTTCTTCTTCTGTCTACCTTCATCAACGTCAACGGACCCGTCGTGCTGCAGGTGTCTGAGGTCTTCTCTTCCATTCCCACGGAGGAGCCAAAGGCCGTTTCCCGCCATTGATGGTGGGATAGATATCCTCAAAGAAGAATATGATATGCCCAACAGCAATTCCAATGAGCTCGCCAATGAAATCAGACTGTTCACTTACGACCAATCCATAAATGGCCAAAGCCCATGGCAGGTACGGAGCTGAGAAGACAAAAAGACCCATGAATGGGACACGGACGTCTGGGTGCCGTCTAGCCCAAACATATACAATGCAAATATTCAAATAAGGGCCCAGATGCGTGAGGTGGACGAAAAATGATGCCAGAGCAACCAGCATTGAACAAGCTAGAAACAACAACCAGGCATAGTTCGCAGCCCGTCGGCGAGGCGGGAAGCTTTCCTCGAGGTATGTCGAATACCTGGAGATCAGGTAGATATATAAGAACAGGTTGAATGATAGCGGCCCAAAATAGGTAAATGTTGTCACCAATCTCCAGAGCTCATGGTGATTCATGTCCCATACTTTTGAAGCATTGAAGAGAAACTTGAAATTACTGACAAACCCAAAATAGTCCAGGCCGCCACAGACAAAGATCGCCGTACACCATACCCGGGTGACGAGTGGCATGTTGAAAAACCAGTCGAATTGAGCATTGTCCATTGCTGTTGCGGTGGTTTGCTTTGCTTTGAATGACGACGGCAGTTGCGTGGGTGTCTTGAAGGGTATAAGTGATGGCCACTGGCGGCTATGCGAGGCGGACCTGGGGTGGTTATGTAAGCAGCATTTTGCTCGCAGAGATAATCTCTGAATATATTTGCAAATTCAAATAAAAGAAAAAGATTAGTGGAGGAAAAGATGAGGAAAGTGGGGAATCGCTTTATTTATAGGCGGCCGCTTGTCTTGTAGACCTGTTTACGCTGTAATTTGTCCGTTCATAACATGACAGATGTCATGTCTAGCGTAGGCCGGTCTGGGTTTGAAGCATCCAACGGCTCACATCGTTTGGTTTCTTTGGCCACTCGGTTTGATCTTACCATTCTAACAATGACTTTAAAGTGGACTGAAGAGCAGGAAGAGGTAGGTTGTAAAGATGGAGTTGTGAGCTAATTGACTAATTTTCAGATCCTACAAGGCCCGTACTTGTATCTCCGAAGCGTACCTGGCAAGGACTTGAGATCTCATCTCATATCGGCGTTTAATAGCGTCTTACAGGTTGATGAACACCGGCTCAAAATCATAAGTGATGTGGTGTCAATGCTACACACAGCATCTTTAATGTGAGTTTTTTATTGGATCTGGTGATTTGACCCCGATGGACTCTCTAACATTGCACTAGAATCGACGACGTTGAAGACAATGCCGCTTATCGCAGAGAACGACCGGTGGCTCACTCCATCTTCGGAGCTCCGCAGACTATCAACTGTTCTAATTACATGATATTTCTGGCCTTGAAAGAGCTGCAGAACCTCGAGCTTCCAAACGCTCTGGAAATTTTTTCCGAGGAAATGATCCATTTGCATCGCGGCCAGGGCCTGGATCTGTACTGGAGGGAGACCCTGACATGCCCGACAGAGGATGAATACATCACTATGGCTTTGAATAAAACCGGTGGATTGTATCGTTTGGCTACGAGACTAATGCAGGAGGCTTCGAGCAATAAAGACGTTGATCTTGTGACCTTTGCCAATCACCTAGGCATAGTATATCAGATCCAGGATGATTTTCTTAATTTACAAAGCTTGGAATATACCAAGAATAAAGGGTTTTGTGAGGATCTTACAGAAGGAAAATTTAGTTTCCCTATTATTCATGCTATCAGAGCCGACCCTGCTAACAAGGAGCTGCTGAATATTCTCAAGCAGCGGACTAGCGACGATTCTCTCAAAAAATACGCAGTTGACTACATGAGGCGCAAAAATAGCTTTGCCTATTGTATGGATAAGCGTGATGAGTATCATAATAAATGCATGGATGAGCTAAATCATCTTAATACTCTAGGCTACAATACAAGCATGCTGAGAAAAGTATTGGACAAAATGCTGAGCCTGGACTGAAATGCTGATTTTTGAAATTGATATTTTTCCATCCGTGATCTGATATGGCTTGAGAATGATATGCAATGCTGTATCGTGTTTTATTACCAGTTAAGGAAACTACCTAATGTTAAGATGCACCACCTTTACAAATCCTTGTCAGGAGTCTCAATACCTTTAGCCTTCATATATGTAGTAAGGCATGATGAATCATGAAAATCAAAGCTGTTTGACGCTTTGCAGTCACATGAGAGGCCTCTGCTCACAGCCTGTTTAGGACAGTGGGTAAATGGAGGATGAGTATATCCAATATCATCGAAGAAATGAATTTGATCTTTTGGCATGAAAAGAGCAGCAGCAATGGAATGAACGGGTGCATCGCCCCATCGCTCGTAGAAAAAGCCACCAGACTGGTCCAAGAATGAAAAATACTCCTGGTATATTTTTCCTCGCCAGAAATTCATGTCAGCCACTTCAAAGTTGGACCAAAAATGGCACAAATTATAGGTTTCAAGACCGTCTTCAGACAAGAACTCACTGGCCGAATCGGCATCAATGTAAGAAGGATGCAAATTGATGAAATCAAGAGTGGTTTTCCACAGAGTTCTGATGGTTCGCTCCCACTCAGTGATGGAGATGGTCCATCCATAACTCTTGTTGTTTTCTCTCATGTACTTGAAAACGTCGTAACCAACATCGCAATGGAGTCTTGTCTCCGGCTCGACTCTCCAATAGTAGCGGTAGTTGAGCATTAGAGGATGCTGGAAAAAGAAGCCCGATTGGTATCGGCACATGTGACGATAAGACTCACTGCTTGCATATATGACCTTATCCGCCTCCATCTCCTTTCGAGATTCGGCAGCTTTCTCTTGATCTATCCATGAAGGATATCCCCAGTGTTCTTTAGGCACTTGGCCGAAATGAACTGTACCAGAAGTCAGAGACGTCATCATCTCCTTGAATTCATTGGTGAAAGGCTCCTCATTAAGGAAAACCCAATCATAATGATAATCCCGGTTGAACCGATCCTCAAAACTTCTCACAGATCCAATCAAGTTATCAAGGTCGTCGTTTCGGGCCAGACATACAAATGTGGCATTCTCGCGTTTGTAGTTCATGGCTCCTTTTGAAGGCCCAGAGCCTTGCTCCGTCAGTCTTGATAGATCGTAGGCTAACTCCGGGACATTGCTTGTGAAAAGTGTATATACCACAAACACCAGAGATACCGCAGATATCAGCAAAATCACCTGTCTACTTCTCATACTGTCCCCGTCTAGTTAAAAGAGTTGAGTCTTGGCAAGTTTCGGAGGGCTGGTGCAATTTCGCGATAGTGCCCTGTATATCTGGGACCGGTACTCAGCCGCTGCTTACGTACCCCGGGCAGTGCGGCGGACTCGTTTACGTGATAATTCGAAGATATTGAAGTCATATAACGCATTACCAGTCTGGGAATAATCCAGATATACGTCATGGTTTCTGGAGTTCGTTTGGAGGTTTTCCCAGCCATTTGCATGGGGTGAGTTTGTTTCAAACTGTTGGGCCGATGAAGTAGGCTCGGTCTCCAAATCTTCCGCTTCATCGCTGTAAAGTACGGATATTTCAGCCCCTTGACGGAGGTGCCCCAAATACCGGGCCCGGTTAATGAGATAGGGTCCGACAGTCACGTGTGAAATGCGATGGACCTTGAACGATAGGGTTGGAGGAAGATTAGAATAAGAGCCATATTTGGCCAACAGAATACGGATATCTGACAATGATAAGAACATGTGGAATCCTTGAGCCGGCTGGTAGAAGCGAAAATAGACAGGTTGTTGTTGTTGTTGCTGCTGCTGCTGCTGCTGCTCCTCGTGCGGTGATTGACCTGAGGAAGCCTGTAACTGTTGCTGCTGATGCCGGCTCATGCTCTTGAGTTCTTCCGTGGCCAGTTGATACCAAGTAGCATCTTCGGGATCCTCGTTCATCAGTTGGCTCAAGGTTTCCAGTTCTGTCACGAGGTGGTTCTGATAACTCATCTGGTTCCAAATATAGACTGGAGACCTGGTGAGACAGCTATCATCAATCCACTCGGGCCAGTGACTATCAATTGCATTCTGTTCAACTTGATCCATTGGAAGAACCTTTTCTCCATTAGAGGCTCTACCAAACAGCTGAAGCGTCACATGATCTCCTGGCTGGACTGTGCTGTGTTGCCGATAGACAACCATACAAGACCAGTACAGCTGTTTACCACATACAGGGCAAATACTCTGATCCAATTTCTGTCTGAGCTTCAGGAGACAAGGTAAGCAAAATACCTGTCGGCAGCAGCTTGTTAGTCGTGGCACTAGAGGAGGCTCTGTCAGACATAAGGGGCATCTATCAATAGTGTCTAATATCACGGCCAAAACACTGCGATCCAAGGCCGAATTTGACCTGAAATCTGCCAGATCTTTCGACTGAATGCACACACCACTACTATTGACCAGGAAACTTGTGAAGCGGCTTGCATTTGTCTGCTTGTTTGTCTCTAGATGATCCATTTCTGAGAGTGAGCCTGTTTGCTGTGATCTGCTAGGCTGTGATCCCACAACATGGCGCATCGACGGTTCGAGCTGAAGGAATTAGCACATCATGTTGAATTTTACTTCTAACAATACTCACCATCTCTCGATACTCCTCATCTCTTTTTCTTCTGCGTCTTGCTCTCCGAGATCCCATGCTCGAGTGAACGGAGGTTGAAGAGTTTGGGTGAAGGCATTATTCTCAGCCGTGCATAGCTTCATATTTTGCACGGGAAAAAAAAATCTTGGCCTATTGCATTAAAGTCGTTAAAATGAGAACTCGATCATCGGACGTCTATGAGAAAGACATAGATATTTTTGATGAAAGTGCTATTGAGCAGTTACTCAGCCAAGCAAAGTCCAACATCCAGAAAGCCTCGGGAGTGACTCCCGTGGATGAGGTGGAGCAAATCAGAAAGACCTGGCAAAGCATTCCAAAGCTGGACGATTCCAGCAATTCCGCGAAGAAGATTTCCAAAAAAGGCCCCGTCAAGCTGGTTGAATTTGGAGCTACCGCAGATAAGAGCTCCAGTAACTCAGGACTCAGGAAGGTGGTGGATCCCATTGCAGTCAAGCGGGATCTCAAGGCTCAGAGAGAAAGCACTGCTGGTTCAAAATGGTTCAATATGCCAAAAGCAGAACTTACACCAGAACTCAAACGGGATTTGCAGCTTTTGAAGCTGCGAAATGTGCTGGATCCTAAGCGTCATTACAAGAAAGACAATACGCCTACTTCAAAGTACCTACAGACTGGAACCATCATCGAAGGCAATACGGAATTTTACTCTGCCAGGCTCTCTAACAAGGAGCGAAAGAGGACAATTGCCGAGGAGATTCTTGCAGATTCTACTGCTCGAGCTTATTACAAGAAGAAGTTTGGAGAGATTCAGAGCACCAAGAGGAGTGGCCGCAAAGGAGACTGGAAGAAACGTATGGAGGCACGCAAGAAGTTTTGAATGGGCTTAAGGTTGTATGAAATGATGGAAAATGAGGATTGCGTGATACTGACGATATTATTTGATAAACTGCTTCTGCTCAAAACTATTCTTTTGGTGGTTTTTCTTCTTTGAAGATGTCTACTGGTAAGCTTTCAAGCATTCACTTTTTACAAACTGTGGGCAAGCTTTTTGATGATGATACTTTATTTCAACTGGCAACTTTGTGGCCAGCTTGATTTGCAAATAGCCGACTGTCTAACAGAGTGGTTGGTTAAAGACTGGTCGTTCGACAAGTGGTTTTCAACAACCCAGTCGCATAAGTTGCTGTCTATCGATCAGTCACACAAGTTGCTGTTTATCGATCAGTCGTGCAACAGCAACGACTAGTCGTATAAACATTGCTCACTCACTGTTGGCTCTCTTCCTCGCATGTTGCTCCTCCTCACTGCTTTCTCGCTATCTCCACCTCACTATAACCTATGATTCTTTTATCACTTCACTACTCCCATTAGTTGCATAATTGTCATTATTTATCAATAAATATCATCTACTTCATCGACCAGGATTGGTCCGTATAAGACGAGGCGGAATCTCACTCCTCGATATATAGCTTAGTACTTCGTCGAGCTGGAACCCATCGGCAGTAGAAACAGTCGAAGAGCCCTGTTTTCTGGATATCCCACTATCAACTTGGCCCTCTTCTGATTGTTGTTTTGTAAGAAACCCAGTCCATTCATGCTGGGCCATTTCATTCTCAACTGTTTCAAGAGCCCAAGCACAAAAGTCCTGATCCTGTTTGATTCGAACATCATTGGCAATGGTTTTACCATCTTCAATCCATTCGGCGACTTCAGGGGGATATTTTTTGCCTAGTAAAGTGGTAAGAAGACCAGCTTGTTGGACAGTGGGGAATTCTGCCAAAGGATAAGAAACGGTTCTTTGAAGATTCTCGGCCGAGCCTGCAAGAGTGCTGCTAACAGCAGTCAATTGGGCGAGAATGATGCCAAACTGCTGCTGAAGAACTGGCCATGAAGCAATGTGAGTGTGTTGTACCTGAGTTTGGAGTTTATTGAGGGAATGGACCAGCTGAGTGAGACGTAATCTCAGGGCCTCTAATTGGATTACGGGGACTGCAGACAAGTCTGGGCCTTGGTCGTTCATCGGGGGTGAGGGATGGTGGAGAGGTTGGTGGGAGTTGGTGGGAGTTGGTGGGAGTTGGTGGGAGTTGGTGGGAGTTGGTGGGACTTGGAAGGATTTGGTGGGAATTGGCGTGAGTTTTGGGAGCTCGTTCTCTTTCAAATCTTTCAAAGGCTTTAGGACTCCCTCCAGAAGCCTCCGAAACTCCCTTCAAACCCCCCCCCCTCCCCCAAAATCCCCTTGAGATCACCGATTACAACTCCCGTCCATCATCACTACCAACTCCGGTTAGCCCATTAAGCCCTCTTCAATACACACTTCCCTCCTCTATTTTTTCCTCGTTTCACCTCCCCAATGGTTAACGTGATGCAAGCCGAACAGCGCAAAGCTAAAGATGCTCAAATAAAAAAAAACAAGGCCAACCGGCATGCTGCTAGATCAGATCGGCTGGCAAAGATGGATCCACAAGCTCTTGAACGAGATATTACCAAGCTCAGGCAACAGGCCAGTTCTACTCCCAACGATAGACGCAAGCTACAGATTCTCGAACGCCAATTGCAATCGGTGATCGCTGCAAAAAAGCGGTCGGGTCTCCTGCAGAAAGATGTCGATATCACCAAATCAGTCTTTTATGATCCAGTCCTAAACCCGCAGGGGTCCCCCCCAAACGGCTTGGATCAAGTATTTATTTACGATCTGGAAACCGAATATTCTACAGATGAAGACGTTAAATCCATTCCCTGGCCGAAATTCAAAGCTGGTTCTGTGGGGGCTGCTCCTGCTAAGGTCACTTATGAATCGCAGCCTGTGCTGAGAGACATGGACAAGGAAGTGAGCTCATTCATCCCAGCCGCGGTGCTGAAAAAGCGCAAGCTTGACCAAAAGTGAGTAGTTCTTGATTATCAGATTTTTCATTATTTATTACATTATTTTACATTTTAGTCCTCGTCGCTATCCCCAAGCTCAATCTCAGGAATCTCCATGTCTGATCCCAGATCTTCTTCTTCTTCCTCTTCTATTACTACTGCTTTTTCAATCACTGCTGATGTAACTAGAGATGTCGCCGGTGTCTCGGTTGTTGCAGCTGATCCATTGCTCCTGAAATCCAGCACATGATCCGGTATATCTACTTTGTTCATCATGATAGAGTTGGTGTTGGCTGTTGGCTCGGTCGATTCAGAATTGTCCATCTCCATATCCTCCTGCTCTAGTGCTGGTTTTGAAAATTCAGACTCTTGGTGCTTTTCTGTAGCCGTGAGTCCGATATGAGTACTTTTCTGTTCATAAACAACTGCAGACTGATACTCGGTCTCGGAGGCACTGGCCAAAACAGGAGCAGCAGCGCTGTTGAATGAAGCCACCTCGCGGTCGCTAGGTCCTTGGCTTAGAGGCAATCGAGGGTGGGTTAAAACATCCAAAACCATGCTATATGGTATTTTCGATACTGCCATGGGCAAAATGCTGTACTTCGTAGAAGTTCCTGGATATGCAGCAGAGGTCTCAATACCGCTAGAGTAGCCCTCAAGCAAGAAATGGCAATCAATCTTGGCACGGAGAGGAAGAGGAAGATCAGGAAAAGCGGTTATGACTTCAACAAGATATTCATTGATAATTTTCTTTTCAGTAATATCTCGCTTCCGAATAAATAGATGAGGTTTCTGGGTGTAATCTGCTCCTTTACAGGTAGCAGTGTACTGTGGTAGTTCCACCAATTCAAGGGCCTTCTGAGTCAACATGGTCACTGGTCCATGCAGAGATTTTGGTACAGATTTCAAAAGTGTGCCAAAAATTTTGGTGCTCACTTCGAGGATTTTCAAAGCTAAGGTCTCGCTCGTTAACGATTTTGACATCTCTGCAAAGTCTAGCAAAATATCATCGACACACGAGACAAACGAGGATCCCACTATTTCCATAAGATCAGAAATACATCCAATAACTCTTTCCCTTACAAGCAGGTCATAGCCTAGCATCAAATCTCCAGGCGGTGCAAGCAAAGTCCTGAACAGATCGACAAGGTCAGTCAAAGGAACGGTCACAGGAACCTTAGTCGAAGTGGTGAAAAACGCATCTAGAATAGTAAAAAGCACATCGAGTCGCTGGAAATTAAGAAGCATGTTCGAAGATACATTGCTAAGACCAACGCCCTGGAATTCACCTTCAAGCGATGCAAGATTGAATGAGCCTTTTGCTTGAATTTTCACATCGCTAATGATTGCACTCAAAGCAGATTTCCATTCTAAAGCTTCACTTCCTTTTGCAGCAGCCTTGTGAAGCGAAACAAATCCTTGAGCTGCTAGTTCCAAGCTGGCAGAACAAGATGCAGCGCCCTTTTCACAAGCAGTAAGGAAAACAGACTTGAGGAAATCATGAAAAGCACCAGAATTGGGTCTTGCAGTAGTAGAATGCTCGTCCAAGACAACGACAAATGACAGAATGACGTCGTTGTGTAAAGCTGGTGACTTAATGCTGTGAGCCAGCAGAGCCTTGAGGTAGGTGGGAATGATCGGTGTAGCAATGAGCCGAGTGAGTTCTGCCTTTCCATAAGTTAAAGATATAATAGTCCTGAGTGACTCAATAGCAGCCCTCTGGTTAGGAACGGGGTTTGCAGCTGGTGTGTTGATTATATGCACGAGAAGTTGAGCCCAGGTAGCACCATGAGCAGCCAAAGTATCCCAGTGACTGCGACAACTGGCTTGAGCCAGTTTACAGCCAACCAGTCTTGCAGAAGCTGATTTGGATTTCAAGAGACTGGAAATTCGCACCCGGAATTTGTGAAGCGTTGGCTCAGGGGCCTGGTAGACTGCTGGATCAGACAAGATTGTCACCAGATAATCCACTGCAGAGCTCAAAATCTCCGGCTCGTCTGCATTGAGCAGACGGATAATAGTAGAAAGAGTGTCTCCAGCCATGTTTCAAAAAGGGGGCGGAGAAAACAGCGATGCTGATAAAAAGCTAAGATCAAATTATTCAGATCAAATATTTTTTTTTCCCGGCTCCTACAGCACTTGACGGAAAATGCAAGTTTAGCACGAGGGGGGGGCACAGCCGTGTGTGGTTCAGCTCACTCCCATTTTTGCTAGTTTCCCAGTCGTCAGCAAGCCCACTCCCACCAAACGGAACCGGAGAGTTGAAAAGCGAGAGTTGAGAAGACTAAGCAGGAAACGATCACGAGTTTGAGAAGTTTCCCTTTAGGATTAAGCCCGGAATTCCCGTAAATAATCTGGCATCTTAGAAAGACCCCCTTTTTCATAAACAACCCACAGCTTATTTCCCCCTTGTCCTTGCCTGGTGATTTGTTATAGGAGCCGATTACTACTATGGCGACTGCTACCACCGCTGATGGTGGAGAAATTTCCACCCGACAGGTGTTTTTATATATTCCGAACCTGATTGGATACTCGCGGGTTATTTTCGCATTGGCATCGCTTTTCTACATGCAATGGCATCCCAAATATTGTACTGTGTTGTACTGCTTGAGCTGCATATTGGATGCGTTGGATGGCCACGCTGCTCGAAAGTTCAATCAAACATCACAATTTGGTGCAATTCTTGACATGGTGACAGATCGTTGCACCACCAGTGCTCTCATGTGCTTCCTGTGCGTCGCTTATCCCAAGTGGGTGGTGTTTTTCCAACTCTTGGTATCTCTTGACTTGGCTTCTCATTACATGCACATGTATGCCACCTTGTCCACTGGCTCTGTTTCTCATAAAAAAGTCGGAAACCAGTCGTGGATCCTCAAGCTTTATTACACAAACAACAAGGTTTTGTTTTGGTTTTGCGCCTGCAATGAATTGTTCTTTGTTGGATTATACTTGGTGAGCTTCCCCCTCAAGACCCCTCCTCATTTGGGCTATTTGTACGGAATTCCTCTGAGCTATGCTACTATCATATGTGTGATTACTTTCCCTTGGTGGCTTGGTAAACAGATCATCAATGTTATACAAATGTACCGGGCTGCCATCATGCTGGCTGAGGCTGATGTCATACAGAAGCGAGCAAAGCAGAGCTAGGCTCTGCTCGGCTCGGCTCGAGGCTCAGCTCAGCTTAGCAACCAGCATCTCTTCTCCTTGATGATTTCACGTCAATTTGTGGGATTCAATCAAGGTTAGACTGCCTGGGACTGGCCCCTTTTTACATGACCAATGCAGATCTCCTTATTTCCACATTTGATCATTTTGAGACCAGTCGTTTTTGATGTGCGCCATCTTATACAGAGCTCTTCATATGGAGAAACCGTCAGAAGCATTTACTGCTTTTGACTAACAAAGGCCCCACCTGGATGGCATGTAGTAAAGAATAACTAAATAACAATAATGATTAGCAATTATGTCTGCATTTGGTGCTGACTTTGCCTTGATGGCTGGATTCAAAGCGTTAGGATTTAGAATGTGATCCATCGACTATTTCCATCGGTAGTACACCCATGTTGTGTTACAGGTCATATTAGCGATCTTTCGATATGTAGACCGGTCACTTGATGGTCGCTTGACAATCAAACCTGTCTTTTGACTCTGATGCTCGTATACACCACTCACACTCTCCATAATCTTGCTTGCATTGGCAAGAAAATAGCCATACCAAGTAACTCGGCATGCTGTAATCCCCACTCCACTCCACCTTCCTATCATCTTCGTTTTTTTACTATGCTAGCCGCAATTCTCCATATTTTTTTCTTCACATATCTTTATTCAATGATCTCTAACTATTACAACGCTTCCCGAGTTTGATACAGAATCAGAACTTGCTCTCGCATTCATTTTGTAACAAGGTGTGTGCACTGAATGCTATCTCCATATCACGCCCGGCCCGGTCAGGGGCATCTGAAGCAGAGCTACAGGGGCGTTGTAAGCTGATATGCAGAAACTTCATCATAGGCGTATAAAACGCAGGAAGGATGAAGAGAAAATCTTCACTGATTTGCGATTTTTGTACCAGAATCTTTTTTCTCGTTGTGGTGGGTCACCGCCGCTCGCTTTGGTTCATCCTCGGAGTGCCGGCTCTGCTCGGCTCTGCTGCTAAGGCGGCGTTTCCATGGTGACCATTTTTCACCACATTGACTCAAAGGCTACAAAGATACTTCAACCCATGACGAGAGCCAGCTATAACAGGCTCGGCTTAGAAGCGGCGGTGGATATTCCAATTAATAAGCTTCCAGCCTAGTTAAGCTATTCCTAATAAGGGTTGTTCTATGGATCTTGCAGTGCTTCCTCCCCCTCTCCTTGTTGGTGTGTTTCAGCGGCCGGCGGAGAAGCCCGTCTCGCACTGCTCCGATCCAGCCAAAGGTAGGAGCGATATATATGGCTAGTGATAAGCATGGAAAAGAGTGTGGCAGTCGGTCGTTCAAAGCCCGGAAGACCGGAGAGCTATTGAACTAAATACTCCATTTTTTTTCTACGATTTATCATTCCGGTGGAGTGTTTCTGCTTCTCGTCAGTTGATATCGTTACGTTGTTGATCTTTATCTTATCGCAGGCCAACCGTTGAGCCCCGTTTGAAAAATTCTGTTGGTCATCGCCTTCCCCACCTAAATAGGGAAATTCTGACAAGGGATCTGGTTTACCATCCTTCCTATCACACTATGACTGTACCAGCTGTATCGCGCGCTGTGAGCTCCAGGAGAGTGCTTATCGATGGGAAACTGACACCCGCTACAGTCTACTTTGAAGCAGGCGTCATCACTACTATCGATCTGGCTTATAACACTGATATCCCCGGCGTTGATCTGGTGGATTATGGCGACTTGTGCATACTCCCCGGTTTGGTGGATTCACATGTCCATTTGAACGAGCCGGGAAGAACCGACTGGGAAGGATTTGAATCCGGCACCAAGGCTGCTGCTGCCGGTGGAGTCACCTGTGTAGTTGATATGCCCTTGAATGCTATTCCTCCTACCACGACCGTTGAGAATTTCAAGGTCAAGCTAGCAGCTGCTGAAGACCAATGCTGGGTTGATACTGCGTTTTGGGGTGGCATTATCCCCGGTAATGAAGAGCATTTGGTGCCCTTGGTGGAGGCTGGAGTGCGTGGTTTCAAGTGCTTTCTTATTGCTTCTGGTGTGGAAGAGTTCCCTGCTGTCGATATCCCTCAGGTGAAGCTCGCACTTTCCAAGTTGAACGGTCATCATACAAGCGTATTATTTCATGCTGAGATGGATACTGGCTGCTGTGGGGGAAATCCCGGAGACAAACAAGCATATGATTCCTTTTTGCATTCTCGTCCTCAAGAATTTGAGACCACAGCCATTAGCAAAGTCATTGAAGCTGCAAAATCATTTCCAGATATTCTTGTACACATTGTTCATTTGACGGCGGCCAAAGCCATACCTATATTGAAGAATGCCCGGCTTACAGGTGCCAACATATCTGTGGAGACGTGCTTTCATTATTTAACTTTCAACTCTGAGAGCATACCTGATAAAGCTACTCAATTCAAGTGCTGTCCTCCTATTCGTGATCAGCCTAACCAGGAGTTGTTATGGAAGGGTCTTATCGATGGTGTCATTCAGATGGTTGTCTCAGACCATTCTCCTTGTACCCCGCATCTCAAAGAACTAAAATCTGGAGATTTTTTCAAGTCATGGGGTGGAATAGCCTCTCTAGGACTTGGTCTGGTTGTTCTGTGGAGTAAGGTTGTTGAGCAGTATGCGGATGTCATCTCCTTGGAACAGTTGGTATACTGGACTTCGTATGCCCCAGCCAAGTTTGTGGGTTTGCATCATAAGAAGGGATCTATTGAAGTTGGAAAAGATGCCGACTTTTGTGTTTTTGATCCTGAATCTAAGTGGACCATCAAGCAGGAAGAGCTTCATTTCAAGAATAAGTTGACTCCCTATAATGGGTTCAAGGCTAGTGGTAAAGTCATATGTACAATTATGCGAGGAAACACTATTTACGACTCTAGCAAGGGAAATTTCTCTCCAAAGGCACTTGGCAAGCTGCTTGTGGAGCCTCGACATCATTGATCGCCATAGGTTTATAGAGATAGAGATAAAGGATGGAATGAAATGGATTCGATGGAAATCACACCTGTAAAACATAAACTCATTTTGTGCATGAACTATTAAATGCTACATAATAGTCGAATGAGTGTCAATTGACAAAGGCTGCTTCAGATATAATGGTGGGCCATGCTGATCTTAGAGTCAATTTCGAATCAACAACACCGTAGAATCAAGTATCAATCAAAATTAAAAATCATTAATCGCAAGAGTTATTAATTTGAAAATTCGCCGTAACCTATCAATTTGAGAGGCTCAAATTACTTGCTCTGAAATCTACATGACCTGTCAATTTCACAGATTTACAGGATTTGCCAATTGAAGAGGTTCGCACCACCTATTCAAAATCGGTACAATCTGTCAATTCAAGAACTAAATGACTCGTCAACGATTAGGATGCACATGCGATATATCAGCGAAAGTTCAACACCGTTGTACCCCCTGGTTATCGTCTTGAAACTAAGATATCAACAGAAAGTCTACGCTAGCTGTCAACCCATCAAACAGCAATAAATCAAGTGACAGATCAAAGTGGTCAAAAAGTTACATGTCATATGTGCATCCAACACTAAATGACGAGTAATTCTACATGGACTAAGTTGAGCAAATCAAAGTCCTTTTTCATCAAAATAAAAAGTACCAAGTAGAATTGCACAAAAAAAAAGCATCTAAAAATGGATTTTATTCAATAGATATGCACTCCATCAGTTTACTTGAACAGCTTCTCAACATCAGCAACAGCCTGGTTCAGCACCTCCTGCTGGAACTTGGGCTCAGCAATCTGCTTCTGGATCTTGCTGATGACGGAATCAGCCAATTCCTTTTGCTGTCGCTGTCGGACCTGGGACTCGTATCGGACCCATGAGTCCAAAACACTCTTGGCCTCAGCAGCAAAGTCGACCTTCTGCTTCTGCTCAAAAGTCTTGGACTCGAGCTCAACAGTCTCCTTGGACAAAGCAAACAAGTCCTTGGTGGTTCCAACAACATCCTTCAATTGGTTGACAGACTCAATTCGCTCCTTGACAGCTTCGACGTGTCCATCTCGAGCAGCATCCAACACACCCTTGATGGTCTTAATGTGTCCGTCAGCCCATTCTCGGTAACCGGGGGCAGCAGTCTTAGACATGAGGTACAAAAAGGCGAGGAAAACACCAGTCAAACAGGTCTCAGCATTGACAACGTAAAGTCCGTTGGAAACAACATAGGTGGCAGCAAGAGCACCAGTGGCGAGAATTCCACTCTTGCTCAAAGTGCTGTCGCCAGGAAGAGAGTCAATGATGGATTGAGCCTTGGTCTTAGCATCAGCCTGATCAGCGTATCCTCGTCGGGCATGAATCATCAATGACGCGCCAACAGGTCGAGTGGCGAGCAATGCCGGTCGTCGCAAGGCGGTCTGTCGAGCAATTCGTAAACTGGCGTTCATTTTCTTCTCACTGCAATTGATTCGATTCCAGGCAATGAAGGAGGTGGACAAGTTCGTTGGCGCTGAGTTGGGTTTACAAAAATTTCAGCGAATGAGCGTTGACTTCCCAGTGGGTTCCGGGTAATTGCAGAACACTCCTACCGTCGTGTCGCCCGGGTCATGTGATATACGGCTAAATTTCACTCTCTCTCCCTTCTTTAATATCGGTGATTCCAAAAAAAAAAAAAAAATTATTATTGTAGCTACAAATCAGCTTTGGCTTTTCCTTTCTCCCCGCTGTTATCAAGCACATCTCCGGTGAAGATTTGGATTTAAAGATGGCAAGGTTGGCTAAGCGATCGATATCTCCAGAAGAAACAGCTTCGAAGAAGTCAAAATTGCCAAAAACAATTGGAAAATTCGACGTAGAAGCCAGTGAATCTCGTATTCTCGAATCCGCTACCAATTACAATGAGCTCTTGACAGTCTTAGAGAAACTGGTCAGTGCTAAAAGCTCTGAAAAATATTTTGAAATCAGCGCATCATTAGTGAAAATCTTCGGTGTTCTGGCTAAAAGAGGAGTTCTCACCAAGAAAAAGATCGCCGACAAAACAAAAAAAGCAGTGGCTTCATGGCTTATTGAAAGATACTCTGAATTCTTCAAAGTTTTGTGTGACAAAGTTTCCCAAGATGAAGACGACTATGCAGCAATTTCTTTGGCTGCTCTGCTAAAACTAGTGACTATTGAAAGCAAGTACTTCTCCAATGACGACTACTATTATCCAAAGGCATCTTTCCGGGAGATCATTGGCTCTTGTCTGAGAAGCAGGACTGGCCTGGATGCTCTTTCTAGTGTAGCAGAAGAATATCAACATTATGATGACTTCAGATTCTACTTGTATCAGGAGCTGGCCTATCTTCTGAGTGATCAGGAACATTCAGAGTTACAAGCTGCTTGCAAAAACTACAAAAGCAGTACAAAGATTGTAGATACTTTGTTGTCTATAATCGACACGCAGGTGAAGCTAGATACTGGTGCCAAAGACGACGAATTGTCCGGTAACTGGTGGCTGGCAGAGCCCATAGCATCGAAAACGTCCCTGAAACAATCCACACCTTTGAAGGTTTCCAGTCAAAAAATTGCATTTCAGAAGTGTTGGTTAGCTGTACTTCGTCTTCCTCAATCTACTAAACAACATCACAAGGTCATGGCTGTGCTGCACAAGAAGCTAATTCCTAACATGGCTCAACCTCAAATGCTCATGGATTATCTTACAGATGCCTATAATGATGGTGGCGTCATGTCATTCTTAGCTCTGAATGGAGTTTTCTTTTTAATGCAGAAATATAACTTGGATTATCCTGATTTCTTTACAAAACTTTATGCTTTGTTCCAGGATGGTTCAGTCATGCATGTTCGTTATAGATCAAGAGTGTTGCGACTGTTGGATCTTTTCTTGTCATCTAGTCATCTTCCTAGTGCCATTATGGCATCTTTCATCAAGAAAATGGCCAGACTTGCTTTATCCAGTCCTATTGGTGCTGTTGTTTCTATTCTTCCTTTTATCTACAACCAGCTCAAGAGACACCCTTCGTGCATGGTTATGATCCACAAGCCCAATGCCAGTGGCGAAACGGTAGATCCGTTTGACATTCTCGAAACAAATCCTTTGAAGACTAAGGCTTTCGAGTCTTCTTTGTGGGAGATCGAGAGCTTGCAACATCATTATCATCCTAATGTTGCTACTCTTGCCAGAATCTTCAGCCAACCATTCCATAAACCCCAATATGGTCTTGAGGATTTCTTGGATTATAATTATAAAAGTCTTGTCGAAGCTGAGAGGGCCCGTAAGATGAAGGTCGTTCCTGCTTTGGAGTTTGAAAGCTTCGATCATGTGTTCGGTGAGCATGGCTACATAGAAGCAGTTTCATGGTGAGTTCGTTGATGTGCATGTTTTAGAAAGATTATAAAAGTTAAATAAATCATGAATAGATGCATCGGCGTAGAGCATAAAAGGTTATCTCTAATGAAATTCCATTGATATCGTGAGCCATAAGTTTGAAGTTCTACAACATGTAGCAGGAATGCTAGAATTGATAATTATTAAACGCAGTAGATTACAGAGCAAATTATGAGATAAATTATAAGATAAATTATGAGACAAATTATGCCATCTTGATGGGTCAACGCATGCAGGTATTTCTATTAAAAATGACCACCACAAGCCGGCATGTCTCTCAGGGAAAATGAAGATCTTCAGACCATGTGGGTAGTTTCTCTATTCCATCTCAACAGAACCAGGCTTTTTTCAAAAGCCCACATGGAAACGGCACTAGTGGGTGCACCTTTTACAAGGGCAATTCCAAGTCCACGATAAAATCCTCGCAGACCTTCACGAGCAGCGATTTGCCTGGCCAATTGAAAAGCATTGCTATTGTTGAGCAGCTCATGTCCCAAAGCTTTGTCTCCAATAAAAATGTGATGGCCGGGGCCAGTGATCTGCAGCCGCTTGCGAAGAGTGTCGAGGGGAAATACCAAGGCTTTGGAAAAAGCACCGCCGATGATCCCTGCAACCACCTCCGGGGCTGGTAGCATGTTGAGCTGGCGATTGTTCTCCATGAAATCACGAGTTTGGCCGTATATCCAGAAAAAAGAGCCCATGAATGGAAAAACGCTCACCAGGCTAGTTCCAAGGCCTTTTGTGAATCCTTTCATGCCTTCATGCCGGTATATGTTTTGGACAGCTTCATACAGTCCCGAGTATGCCTTGACAGACTTTTGCGCAGCAAACCGAGTTCTCAAAAGATCCAAAGGATAGGTAGCCACAGTTGCAGCAGACCCAGCAAAAGCACCAGATAGCAACACAGTCCAGTCGTTACCAAGGCCCAGATCAACTCGGCAAAGGTGATTCAAGTACTTGTAAGTGCCAAACTCCACGGCTCCATAGAGCACATACATAGTCTCAGCGGGAATGTTTCCCTTCCAAAATGCAGTGACTCCTTCCTTGTAAAAAATTTCCCTGATAGTGTGAGCCACGGTCGATGAGCTGTGAAGCTGGAGACGTATCTTCACCACGTCCATAGGCGCTATGACGAATCGCGCCACCAGTCCAGCACACCCGCCGGCGACTACTGATTCAAATCCACTGGTCTCCGCATCAGCGTCTAAATTGTTGTGCGTCATCCAATTTACAAACGTGCTGACAAGTGGAGAAGATGGCCGAGAAATGATAAATGTTGAGAGTGCATGGGCAGGTCACGTGGCTCTCTTCAGTCTGCTAAGTCCGTATGCACGGCTGGAATCGTGGGCCAGTCTGCCCAAACAATTGATTTTCTTCACCGGCTTGATCTAGCGATATCCTAGTAAAAAAAAAATGTCCGTAAATATCAAAACCGGTACTCTTACTCGGGTAGACGGATCTTCCGAATGGACCTCTGGTTCTACTATAAGCATATGCTCTGTTTCAGGGCCTCTTGAGGTCAAGCAGAGGGAAGAAATTCCCGATAAAGCTACTGTCGAACTAGTAGTGCGACCGGTCATTGGGCTGCAAAGTGAGTAGATTTGTGAGATGACATGTCGCAAATTCATATACTAACTTTAAATTCTTACAGCAACAAGAGAATCACTTATTCAGAGTGTAATTTTACCTGTCATTAGCTCCTGTTTGGTCAGAGAGCGCAATCCACAGTCTCTGTTCCAGATCGTCATCCAGTCATTAGAGCCAGGTGAACCTATAGAATATACTTCTCTGGAAATAGCTGCGGGGATCAATTCATGTACGGCGGCTCTTCTTGACGCTGGTGCTCCTTTGAGAGGTATCGCTGTTGCAGCTGCTGCATTCATCACTGCCGATGGAAATGTTCACTGGCAGCCCAATCTCGATTTCTTCACTCAGTATGCTGATCAAATCACATCTTCACATGTCATTTCGTACTGTCTTGTTGCTGAGGAAGACCCCAAGTTGCTTCTTTGTGAATCCAATGGAGATTTCTCCAAATCAGATGTCTTCAAACTGCTCGAAACGGCAGCTGCTACTCAGTGCCCAGAAATATACAAGCATCTCAGAAAAGCTATGAAACACAAGCTTGAAAAAGATTTCATATGGCGAGCAAAATAGCCAACTTAGTGCATTAATTTTTTTCTTATGTTTTATGGTCTAATAAAATCTACGGTAGTTACCTTAAGCAAGCTTCAACTTCTCAAAGTCTTCAACAACAGTTTGGAGACCCTGGATTTCCGCATCATAGCCCTCAATCTTCTTTGTGTTGCCTTCTCGTACCTCCTGCTTCACCTTGACCTCGTAATCCTTGACAGACATCTGTTTTGCCAAATTAGCCTTCTGGCCCTCAATCTTGGAAATCTTTTTCTGAGCCTTAGCAATCTCAGCATCAAAATCAACGTGTCCCTTAACAATCAAATAGACAGAAGTTTCGGGAGAAACAACTGATACAACTGATCCTGCAGGAGCAGCTGTCTCCTTATTGACCTCGAGTTTAGTAGCAGCCTTGACAAGCTGCAAGATAGAAGCCTCTGAAGAGCTGATGGTGTTGAAAGCAATGTCATCAGTGGCAGAAACAATGATAGTTGCATTTTTAAGCACACCATACTGAGCCAAAAGAGATCGAGCACCCTTGACAACATCCAAAACCAGGTTGTAAGCAGTCTCAGCTTCGGAATTGCTGGCGGCCTCGTCAAATTGAGGATAGCTAGCAAGAGTGATAGTGGCAGTCTTGTCATTAGGTCGACGAGGAAGTCTCTGCCACATTTCTTCGGTCACAAATGGCATGAAGGGATGGATCAATTTCAAGGCACCTTCAAGACAAGTATACAGGGTATCCTGAGCACTCTTCTTTTCAGCTTCAGTACCTTCAAGAATCAAGTATTTACTGTTTTCAATGTAAACGTCGCAAAGTTCGTAGATCCAGAAACCATAGATGGCGTTGGTGCACTGCAAGAAATCAAGATTCTGCAAACCATCATTAGCCTCCTTTGCAGCATGGCTGAGTTTGTGTAGGATCCATTTCTCAACAAGAGACTCTTTACCGGTGATTTCATGCTTTGCAGGGGGTTGGTAATCAGGGCCCAGGCGCATCAACACAAACTTAGAGGCCTGATATATTTTGTTGCAGAACTTTCGATAACCCTCCACTCGGTAAATATCCAAATTAATATCTCGGCCACCAGTGGTATAAGCACAAAGTGCAAATCGCAAACCATCAGTACCACATTCAGGGATACCGTTAGGGAAAGAAATCTTCTGACCCTGCTCAGCTTTAACAACTTCTCGAGGATCTAGGTTACCTTGCTGAAGACGTTGGTGCAAACCCTCGAGAGAGATACCTGAAATGACATCTAGAGGATCAATAACATTACCCAGAGACTTAGACATCTTTCTACCTTGAGCATCACGCACCAAAGAGTGGCAGTAAACCTGCTTGAACGGAACTTCACCAGTAAGCTTCAAGCCAAGCATAACCATTCGAGCGACCCAGAAGAAAAGAATATCCCAACCTGTTTCCAAAAGATCCATAGGATAGTAGTTTTTCAGATCCTCACTGTCCTTGTTTGGCCAGCCCAATGTGGAGAAGGGCCAGAGACCAGAAGAAAACCAAGTGTCAAGAACATCTTCATCCTGCTCCACAGTAAAAGTCTTGCCGGGGAATTTCTTTTCCGCCTTTACTCTTGCTTCCTCCTCATCTCGAGCAGCAACCCACAAATCACCATTACCACGATCCTTCTCACTCTCAGGCATTCCCTCGATATCTACAAAATAAACAGGGCATCGATGACCCCACCAGAGCTGTCGAGAGATACACCAATCCTGAATGTTGTTCATCCAGTAGAAAAATTCATTTTCAGAAGTCTTGGGCACAATCTTCATTCGACCATCCTTGACTGCCTTGATGGATTCCTGTGCCTCCTTCTTCTGATGGACCCACCATTGAGGTTTGAGAACAGGCTCAATAATATCGCCGGACTTGAGGCAAGTAGGGATTGTCATAGGATTATCTTTTTGCTCAACAAAAAGGCCTCTGGTTTTCAAATCCTCAATGACCTTGGCTCTAGCATCGAATCGCTTCAATCCAGCATATTCGGGACCAGCATTCTCGTTAAGAGTACCATCATCATTCAAAATAGAGATAAACTCAAGCTTGTGTCTCTTTCCGACCTCAAAATCATTGGGATCGTGAGCAGGAGTAATTTTAACAGCACCAGTACCAAATTCCATGTCAACAGCTTCAGTGTCGCAGATGATAGGAATCTTTCGGCCAAGAATAGGGTGGATAGCAAATTTGCCATGCAAATGCTTGTATCGGCTGTCATCAGGATGAACAGCAATGGCAGTATCACCAAATAAGGTTTCAGGACGAGTAGTAGCAATGACAAGCTTCTCATCAGTACCTTCCAGAGGATAAGCAAGGGAGGTCAAAACACCAAACTCAACCTTGTCAGTATAACCAGGGACAGAAAGAGCAGTTCTGCCAGCAATATCCTTACTTTCAACTTCGAGATTAGAAAGGGTGGTATTGAGAGCACAACACCAGTTAACAAGTCGGGTTCCACGATAAATGCTACCATCCTCGAACATGGTGATGAAAGCTTCCTTGACGGATTCCTGTCGAGCAGGATCCATGGTAAAAGCCTCACGAGTCCAATCATAAGAAGCACCTAATCGCTCCATTTGCTTTCTGATACGCTCATGGTATTCTTCCTTCCATTCCCAAACAATGTCCAGGAACTTTTCTCGGCCATAATCATGACGAGTTTTCTTGTACTTGGCCCAGATGTTCTTTTCCACAACAGACTGAGTGGAGATACCAGCATGGTCGAAACCGGGAATGAAAAGAGTGTTATCACCCTTCATTCGGTGATATCGGATAAGGGTATCTTGAATGGAGACAGTAAGAGCATGTCCAATGTGCAAAGCACCAGTCACATTTGGAGGAGGTGCAGGAATAACATAACGGGTAGGGGCATTCTTCAAACCGTTAGTCTCAGGGGTGAAAAACCCTTGCTTTTTCCACCATTCGTACCAGGAAGATTCCACAATTTGGGGATTATATGCCTTGAGGGCGGGCTCTTCGAGATCAACCAAGATCTTCTTTTCTCCCGGAACGGTCTTATCCACAAAATCTGGGATGGGTTCTGCAGCAGCCTTTTCCTTTTTGGGCTTAGGCTCCTTGGCTGATTTTTCAGCAGCCTTGGCTTCTTTTGCTGCCTGTTTCGCCTGGAATTTGGCCAGCTTTTCAGCCTTCTTTCGCTCATTCTCCAACTGCTTAGGAGTTTTAGCAGGGGGTGCTTGTTCTCCTGCAACAGCTTGGTCACTCATGGCTCTAGCAATGACTTGTAAATTATTTCTCAATACAGTGTGTTTAGGGTGTCTTAAGCACCTATGGGCAAGAGTTTGAGGCCACTTCGTTTTGATAGGTTCTTGTTAGAGTGAGAGATGATGTGGAGCCCCAAGAGTCCGCCTAATTTTTCAGGAGTGGAGTGGGTAACACGAACTCACAGCACTCAGTGACCAGCAATAGGTAGGGATTAACAGTTAGGAAAACACAAAAAAAGGGGATGTAGGCGAGAAAAATGGAGGGGGAGGAGATAATGGATTTAAGTACTTTTTTCTACTTTAGGAGCCCGATATGCAAGGTCCTTATCTTTATTGTTGCCGTGCAGTAGTCGGATGCGATGAGTCAATATTTAATGTGACTGATTGACTGGTATTTGGTGGTGTCTTTACATGGATTTCAACTTACCAAGTTACCTATGAGTTGACCAGTAGAAACCATAGTAATAAAACCGTTAGCAAAACAAGAACTACAACCAGAAGCGGGATAATTATAGTTATATAGTTGTAAAAGATTAATATGCAAAAATACTGCTGAAAACCAGTCCTTTTGACCGGCCAGTACGAACTGACACTGAACGGCCTCTCTAAGCTGGAAGAAAAACTCAGATTATGGTTTGCAATGCTGTGAAAAGTGAAGATTTTTCGTGACAACTAATCATGATCTGATACATTGTAAGATACCCGTTTATATTCTTAGTTGATTAAATATCATTCATGTTTGCCAATTGACTCATTTTTTATTTCCGCCGTTTATGTTACTATTAGGTTCCGTCAACACTAAATCAATGAGTTGACTGAAGCTAGAGCTGAGACTAATTAACTCCACCAATTAGCAATGACTGCACTTATGATTCTCCGTCTAAAGACTTTTTTTTTTCAAATACGCTATAGAACTCGAGAAACTAGATAAATTTATAATCAGAGTCTCATACCTTTGCTGGCAGGCTCAACTCGGATTCACCAATCACCCGCTTGCCATTCCTAATAAGCTCTAATCTCCACAGTCTCGAGCTGGCATGCTGAAAAATTTCTTAGTCGGATTTTTATCTAGAAATCAAGCCATGTCTCGACCAACCAAAAGAATAAAAACTAAAAAATACAAGGAAAAGCCTGTGGATGACTGGTCACCTCAAGGTGTACTTATCAAAGAAATTGCAGAGTTTCTCTCGATAAAGGGCCTGAACCAGGAGGAAACCTGCAATGATATGCAAGCTTTCTTTGATCGGGACCGATCAGTACCGAACCCGGACTATAAAGAGGTCGAACTTGAAGTGGAGAAGTTGTCTTCTAATGGTGATGGTATTTGCTTATACGAAGACTCCGTCACTGGCAAGAAACGAGTCATCTTGGTGCCTTATACTTTGGTTGGTGATAAGATCAAGGCTCGGATCAACCGAACTGAACGACGGTATTTCGAGGCCGAACTAGTGTCAGTCGAGTCACCCAGTGGTGATCGTAATAATGATCTTATAAACTGCAAGTACTTTTCGCGGTGCTCCGGCTGCCAGTACCAGATGGTATCCTATGACAAGCAGTTGGAGATTAAAAGAGACGTCATTGTCAACGCTTATCGTCATTACGCTCCTAATTTGTCCGTTCCTTCTATTTTGGACACAGTCGCATCCCCAGAGAAGTTTTCCTACCGAACGAAATTGACTCCTCATTTCGATAGACCCCCTAAAGGAGGCTTCACCCAGACTCCTCCTATAGGATTTGGCATCAAAGGGAGCAAAAACATTGTGGATATCGAAGAGTGTATCATTGGCACTCCGGCGGTCAATAAAGGGCTTACTGAGCAGCGTGAAAAGGTTCTCAGTTCTCTGTCAAGTTATAAAAACGGAGCTACCATTCTTCTCAGAGAATGTCGAGGAGACGATGGTTTGACCTATACTTCGAACCCCAAGCAGATCATAACAGAATTGGTCGATAGAGAGTCTTCCAGTGAAAAATCTGACAAAGATGCTGCTGAGCCTTTCAAGTTTGAGTATCCTGCCGGCTCATTTTTCCAAAACAATAACTCCATTCTTCCTCTAGTCACTTCCTATGTTCGTGAGAACATCAAGCTTCCCGATGGGACCGTTCCAAAATATCTGGTCGATACCTATTGTGGATCTGGGCTATTTGCTATTACATGCTCTCCAGCAGTCGAGCAGGTTATTGGTGTGGAGATCTCACAAGACAGTGTCAAATACGCTATTGAGAATGCTAAGCTCAACGAGCTGAAAAATGCTGAATTCATTGTTGGACAAGCAGAGAAAATTTTTGAGAAAGTCAATACTCCGAACCGGGAAACAAGCATCATTATAGATCCGCCTCGTAAGGGGTGTGATCAGGCGTTTTTGGAACAGCTCATTGCATTCAAACCCATAAAAATTGTTTATGTGAGTTGCAATGTTCATTCTCAGGCTCGAGACCTTGAATACCTGGTTCAAAACTGCCCTGAATACTTGGTTGAATCTATTAGAGGCTTTGACTTTTTCCCTCAGACACACCATGTTGAAAGCGTTGCAGTGCTACGATTGAAATGAACATCAAAATAAACGAAATAATTAGATCCTGCACCTATTGTAAGCTATATACAAATAATTAATTTATAGAACAGGCCTTTTGGAAGTCTCAGGGAAAAGAATTTCGGTTCTCGACTTGGCTCAAAGCTCGGTCATCATCAGGCGGGACCCGTGTATCGAGTTCATATCGAGCGAGTGAGTTGCAGATTCATCATCCATACCCAGATTCAAAGTATCTTTTGAAGAATAGTCGGAAAGACTAAAAGGATCCATGCCATCAATTGGCTTATCGGCAAATTTGGCGTAAAGCTCATCAGTCATGTTCTCCGGCTTCAGATTCCCGGCATAAAGAGTCCAGATATTTTCAAAATAAAGCTTGAGGCTACTGAGTCCCTGTAAAAATCCGTGGTCTGCAAGATTAGGATGTTGAGGGGGAGTTCTCATTTTGGAAAGGTCTGCATCTGATGTTATACACTGTGCAAAGTCAATCAGCTTCAGTCTCAATAGTGATGCTGGATCCCCTCCGTCATACATGAGCAACAAACTAGAACCATACAATCTATAGCCTTTTAATCGAGCAATGATTCCATAAAGTTCATCTAAATCGCCAAGAATTCTAGCAATGTGTCGCAGCACCCTCTCCTGGCTCTTTCCATCGTACAGGAATTTGATCAAACAGGCTCGGAATTGTGGGCCCGCTTTCACCTTACGGCCAAAATACTTGTCACGATAGAAATATTCTCCTTTTTGAGAATCCCAGACTTGCATTCCACAGATTCTGACTCCAAGATGGTAAGATGTAGTCTCTAAGCATTTTTGGAGCTGTGAGCGTTTCTTCTTTTCTGATGCATCTACTCCATATTGGCGAGTACCCATTTTGAGATCCATCACACAGGGATGGATCATACCTTGTGTCAGATCTTCAAGCAGAATGAATCTCTCGGTACTGTATATGATTTTATGGGGACTGGCAACAGTGCTAGCAGTATTTCTATTATCCTCTCCGTCCATAGAGAAGACAACATCATTGTCAGCGTCATTGTCCTGATCTTCAGCGCGATTCAGTATAGAGTCATCTTCCACTTGATCATCGTTGATGTTAAGAGAATTGTTCACCATATCGGCCAATAAATTGTCTCGGTCTTCGACGCTGAACGGCTGAGAAAGCTGTCTTCTCAATCTACCGCCGGATTTCGTAGACGGGTTGTTCAGAGATGAAAGATCAATGCTGCTATGTGCGTGCTCCAAAGCACCCTCAGCAGAATTAAGCTTTGGCAAACCTTTAGATTCTTGAATTTTTTGTACAAGTTGCTCTCGTGGAGCAAAAACTTCTTGGATAACTAGTTCTTGAAGTTTTCGATTCACTGTTGTAGCACCCCAAGAAGTGCTAGGCGATGCCAACGATGGAGTTGGAGAAATAGCAATCTGAGAATCGTTAGGAGCTTGCTCAGGCGATGGATGCTTGGAAACACAGAGAGGAAGTAAAGAGTCGGGCACTATATGAATATTGTCATCCAGCACAACTTCTGCAGTAGTATCCATAGAAGGTGATGCAGAATTATCTTGGGCCTGTCCTGGTGACGATAAATCTGGAACATCGTATTGAGAGTGTCTAACATTAAGAACACCAATGTATTTTGGTAAGAATTTCAACAACTCTCCGTGATTGTGCTCAATGGATTCATACCACAAATTTTCTCGATTGAGAAGCGTCTTGCATACTGCTCTATGAGAGAATCGGAAAATGGCAGTATGGCCACCAACCCTATGCTTGAAAGGAGTAAGCTCAACAGATAAAGGATATTTGGCTTTTGATGAAGAGAAGGAGGCAGAATGAGGAAGAACCACGGGACTTTCAAGTTTGCCCACCTCGACAGCTTCATCGTTTTCATCAATAGTTGTAGTAGCGGTAGATGCAGCAGCAGAAGAAGAAGAATTGTCTTCCAATTGATCATCTTCATTTTCGCTTTTTCTTGTAGGTATTTTGTAGCCGTTATTTGGATAAAGGCCGGAAGAATGCAAAGAGGAGTCCTCGGACGAGTTTTGCAGCCGAACAGGGAGCGTGTTGTCACCGGTTCCAGACGAATCCTTCGGAGACTTTGCAGGGGGAGAGTCTGACTTGGTGGGAGACGATTTCGTTTCATGCTTGTGGGGGACATAAGTCGCCGATGCAACTTGTTTGATCTTGCGAGAGCTGGAGGAGTTGGTGGCCGACGAGGAATGTCCAGCAATGGCCGAATCTCCACCAGAAGATTTTACAGTGATCTCCAGGCCACTTTTCGGAGTGTGATGAGAAAACGTGTGGGGGTTGGAATCATCGTGGAAATGACGCTGATCTGTCTCAGAAACAGTACAATTCTCAGCATCGTCATCATCCACCACCGATTCGGAAGCAGTGTCATCCTCGTCAGTAGACAGGTCGCTGTCATTGAGAATTGCTTCAGGAAATGCAGGCTGTTTTTTGGAAATGGCCTGGCGCGAGCGCATGTGCCTCAAGGAATAAAGCTCCTCAGACAACTGGTGGTTGCCACGGCGCCTGGAGCTCGAGGATAGCTTGCGTCGGTAGTGACGCTTGCCATCGTCGTTCTCCTTGAAGAGCTTGAGAGATCTCGAAGCTTTTCGGGACCCAGGGAAGCCATGGCTTTGGGAATTAGCGGCCTCGCTGGATGCAGAATCACTGGAACTCATGAGCCAGGAGCGGGAGCTGAACAGCGGGATAGAAATAAATAGTGAATAAAAAATAAAAGCAGGTGCAATTCAAACACAAGCAGCCCAGATGCAGCAAAAAAAAAACCCCCCAGAGCTAACACAGCAAAATTGGACCGGTCTTGATAGGTAGAAGGCCCCCAAAAGTGCCAGGTGGTTTGGGAAAGAAATTAGAAAAATAAAAATAAAAATAAAAATAGCAGATGCAGCAGATGCAGGAAGGTCGAGACGTCTATAAAAGGCTTCTACCACTCCTGATACGAGCGTTGTGACATGTAATCAAACGGGTCGAGAAGGGTTATCAGTTTCTGGCGGCTAACTATGTTGACGAGGAGAGAAAGTGCCATCGCACCAAATCACTGCGAACAACAACAAAAGCCTCACCACTGCGACGGGAACCACCAAGGAAAAGTAAAAAGGGGGGAGGGCCACCCGACCCAGGTGGGAAGTGAGCGATCTCGAAACATGCCTGGCGATCAGTAGCGGCTTGTGCGGAGAGAAGCGGGGGCTGTATTTTGTTTTTTGTTTTTGTTTTTGTTTTCTGCCGTTGTCTATTTTCCAGAGTAGGTCCGTGGTGGAATGGCTTGCATGTATTTGCTCTCGAGGGAGGCACTGTAGCACCCATGCACGGGGCTGGCGTTCGATTGCTTACTGGTGGTTGAGGTGATTTTGGATGAAAGAAAACGTGGGTCCCAGGAAGGTGCCTGACAACAACTTGTTGCTACTAACTGATAAGGTTTAATTTATTGCAGCATTAAATAATGAAGAAGTAAAGAGGAAATCGCCATATAAGGCTGGTTTGCTTTGTTTTGTTTTGTAGCAGCGGGGAGGGGTGGCGAATGCAGGGTATGTTCGAGAACTACCTTGGACCTACAACCTAGCTTGATCAACAGTATTGTTAGAGAGAGAGACAACCCAGATCAAACGAGCAACGGTGCTGAATAGCAAGGATGGGGAAACAAAGCGACCAAAGACGGGGGAAAGGACTCTATACTGCGCTGCATACGCGCATTGTCGGGGAGACACCCGCCTCAGCACGTTCCTGTAGGTACTACGTTTGCGGTCCGGCTTTGAGTCCGGCTTTGAGCTGCGCCTGATCGATAATGATTGATTTGGACCTTCTGGAGAAAACAAAGGTGATGGAGGGGATAAAACACCGGTGCCGTACGTCACGTGCATACTGCACGGCTAGCGGTCTTCCCCCCTCCCAGCTTCGCTCCTCCTCCCCCCAAGCAACAGCAGTCACACAACACCCACTGTCTATGTGTACATTCAGGTCTGCCACTCGTGTCTTCACCCACTCAAATTTCACCTAAGCAATTCCACCTCTTCTCTCATCATCAACTCAACCACACATCTCACGTCAAAATGGAAAACGATAAGGGTGTTCTCGTCGAGCTTTACGTCCCCCGAAAGTGCTCTGCCACCAACCGAATCATCAAGGCCAAGGACCACTCCTCTGTCCAGATCAACGTCGCCAAGGTTGATGAGAATGGCCGAGCCATCCCCAACCAGTACTACACCTATGCCTTGTCTGGTTATGTCCGAAGCCGAGGTGAAGCTGACGACTCTTTGAACAGACTTGCTCAGGAGGACGGTTTGATCAAGAACGTTTTCTCCTACACCAAATAAGTTTGTCTTGTCTGGAATCTGAAAAAACTGATTGTTACGAGCATGTTTAATAAATAAAAAATGTCAATTCCTTTTTTAGCTTACCTACTTTGCTGCCTCTTTTCTATGGCTATATCTACCTGTGAAATCCAGATTTACCATGACGGTTTCCAGATATTTGGCCCGGGTTTCCTGCTGAACTTTGGCGACCCGATCGTACCATTTGCAGATGGCAGAATGGACTTTGTTGCCATCGAGTTCTTTTCCAGAAATCGCCAGAACACAGTAACCCAGTATAGCTGTGAGTCCTGACGACACTTCTGCGGAGACATATGCTTGTCGGTGTATTTGTTTGAAGACATGTTCGTAGACATCCATTAGGCCTTGTAATGACGACCCTTTGGGACCAGTCTCTGCTGCTTCGGACTGGTACCTGACCAGTTGCTGCCAGTTGCGATCAATCACTTCATGTAGAAATTGTAGAATGCAATAAACGAAATGCGCAACTTCCCGCGTTGTGCTGTTTCGCTGTTGTTTGATTAGAGAGCTAACTCTCATCACCCGAAGAAGAAGGCTAAACACTCGGGAACCATATTTGCTACATCGGTCGCTGATAATCAGGTTATAAGGCCCCGGGATATCAAATGCCACTGATAATGCATCTGTTGCATGTATGTCTTTGCAATCGGGTACCCAGTCTTGCCTGACTTTGATTGTTATACTGATTGAGCTATCAGACAATGAACTGCTTGATGTACATTTGTCCACTGCATCACATAACAATTGATTGACTTCCAATTCGGTCGGAGGCCAATTTGTACGATGCTCAATATCAAGACTACCGAATCCTTCAACAAACAGACTATCTTCTAGATCGCTTGCAAATCTGCCGTCACCCAAGAAGCAGACCGACTTGTACAGCTCTGTATATTTTTTCAAGTCCACCTTCATCAAGTTTAGGGTCAATTTGTTGGTGACTTTATGCTGGGTATCAATAAGCTTACCAAAAGTGATTTCTGGAAGCGAGGCTACTGGAGGAACCATGGTAAAGTCATCAGTGGTCGTCGTAGCATCATCAGCCAGCAGCTGCTGGCACTTAATAAATATGTCATCTTCGGGCTCATTGATAACGCGATTCGCCTCTAGTTGAGCAATAAGATCATTGATTAGATCAGGTGTAGAATAAATATCCCCATCCAAGGATGAGATTTCTTTTTCATATGCATGAGTTTTTGGCAAGTCCACAGGCTGGCCATCAAGAGTCGAGTTTTCATATTTTGTCAACTGTTGATGAAACTGGTCTACTTCTTCCTCAGAAAAGACCCATTCCATTTTTGGAGGAGAAAGCTGAGCCCATTGCTCGAGCACCTCTGGGGTTTGGCTGTACCGGCTAAAAATCAAGATACAGTTGAGCGATTCAATGACTTTCTGGGCACGCTTATCATCCATGAAAAGTGGCGCCTTTTCACGACTGAAAGACATCATCTTGTTTTCCGTGTCATACTCGAGAAACGGAAGCTTTCTTGCAAGGTCTGATATGCTCTGACTGATTATAGATCCCTCAGAATAGGACAATCCCGTGAGCTTCTCCAAAGCACCAAACCATGGAGCAGATACGCGATGTAGTATCAAAGACACGATTTGAAATAGAGGTGGCGAGGAGGTCTGGAAACTTGCTGAGCATATGTATAATTCGTCTAAAAGCTTGTATGGATCCGGGAGCTGAGCGAGCTTTATCGACGAGTCAATGTCATTGCATCCCAGTATAGAACTGAAAGCTTCGACTAGTCGATAAGAATCTTGTAGCTTCGTTATAAGCTGGATCAGCCTGGTGTCATTCTGAATTTCACTCTTCACCAGCTGGCTCTCGATAGCTTCTGTGACGTATTCAAGGCATTCAGCAAGAGATATCAGTATAGCATCGCCTGGAGAATGGTCATCAGAGACCAGAAACTTGTGGATTTTGTGACAAGTGTATTTAATTCTCACAATAAGTGAGCCAAGATGCATGCAAAAAACACAAATACTATATGTCATCTGAGCAGACATTCCGTGGATTCTCACGACGCCAGAAGGAGGCAGGTACTCGGGACGTAATTCAAACCTCAGCATTCGATTATTCAAGCAGAACAAAGCCGACTCTCGACCCACGGCAGTGAATTGAAAGCTTCGACAGAACTCATTCAGATCGAAGCTGAATTCCCGGGTGAAATTGCTGTCACGCAGAAATACTTCAAACTCCTGTCTTGTCCGGTCTGACAGAAACCGGGTCTGTAGCTTAAAAGCCCGGTCTTCATTGTAGCTGAGATCTGCAATTCCAAGAAGCGAGTCCCATGTGGGATTTATTGTGTCAAGAGGCCCCGTAGAGCCCAATTCAGAAGAGTCTGGCATGGTAGACTCGACGCTAGAAGACTGGTGATCCGAATCAGGGGTGCAGCGGTGATGATCGGAAAAGACCGCAAATGGGTCATCAAACAGAGAAAGTGACATTTTCCCGTATGAGACACCAAATAAGAAAATCTACAAGCCGCTAGTCGGCACCAGCGTCAGCTCAGCGCTCCTTCCTGTTCAAGTAAACAATGGCTTGAGCTCAGACCGGCCACCAAAAATCAATGTGATGGTGTGCCAACAGCCGTGCTGGCACGCGGGTATCAGATGGGCCGGGGGAGGTGGAAGAAGTGCTAATCAGTGCAAGCAACTCAGCCCTAAGAGCTTAGCGGGAATTAGAGGATAAGACAGCCCGGATATTGTCGAAACCCAGAAAAGCCATTTTTGAATTGGGAAGAAAGCTTTCAAACTAGTCCATATCAGGATCTTGGCCTGCATTGATTAGCGTGGTTCTGTCCAATTATTGCTGAATTTCCGACGCAGTTGCCGTCCCTTGCAACACCTACCACCACCCACCCACTTGTTCCACCCTGCAGGATCGTCACTTCAATCAGACTGGACGTTCTGGAGAAGCATTTTATCTAGACAAGCGATCACAATCAGCAGTCGTTCAATACCTAAAGATGGTATTCTCATCTCGAGCGGAAGAAGGCCATTCTTATAGTCATATTTTCTCCGGGTCGAACAACTCGGGAGGGCGCTTTCTTACCACTCTAAGAGGCGGTAGGGCCACAGGAACAAAATCTCCGACGCTCCAGACTGCCCCTCATGAATACAACTACTCCGAATCTAGTAGTGTCGATGGAAGTACTGGTGATGATCCCCTATCGCAACCGGCTTCCCCAAAGATGCATCAGCATCAGCATCAGAGCCAGCAACCCCCAGGTGGTGACCAGGACTCGGACGGGGCTGGGGCTGCTTCTGGTGACAAACAAGCAAGATATCGACAGCAGCAATATCCTTTGGTGACGAATATTTCTGGTATGCAAAAAATCAAGAGTCTGCTTCGTTTCAACTCTAGTAATGCAAACGTCTCGTCGTCTGGGGCCAGTTCTAAGACCAGTAATGCTGCTGTTTCCAGCTCGGACACCGCTACTGATGATGACGTGATAGCATTTCCTGCTTTATATCAAAACCATAACGAGTCCAGACCAAGTCGTTCCAGTGTGTCTGCAAAGCTTTCTGGTTTACATGGAAGTAGTAGCAGTCTTGGTGGGAATGGCACTCCTTCTACTGATTTGGAGCTGCCCAGAATCTCAATTCCAAAGACGTCTCTATCACCTGAGAATAGCCCTCTGATATTCTACAATCCTTCTGATTTTGGGAATTCCCAACCTTCTTCTCAAGGAGCATCTTCTACTCGTTTGGCTCCTCGTAAGAAGAGCTTTTTCTCGCGATTGCGTTCACCCTCTTCTCCTCTTTCTCCAAACCCGAATGACGAAATCCCCTCTTCCAAAAAAGAGAAGCAGACTCGTCTTGGTTCTGGTGCTAGTCAGGCTCCCTCTTCTGGAACTGAGTCATCTCGCACTGCCTCTGGCAATTCTAAGCATTTATATTTATTTCGTCATGGCAATGGCAACGGCAACGCTAACAGCGCCGGCACTTCCAATAGCACTGGTACAAATGGTGTTAGCAGTGGTAAAACAAATGAAGAAGATGACCCTGTTTCTACTTCTTCTCAGGTTACTGCTGCTGCTGCTGCTGCATCGTCTGCACTTGGATATACTAAAGCCGAAAATGGCGATTTGGCTCCGCCAAACAGAGGCATCTTTTCAAGGAACCTCCGACGAGTAGCATCCGCACCAAATGGAATCAAAAACATTTTGACCGGTGGTGGAGGCTCTAACTCGAACTCGTTGACTACGCAGAATGGAATCGATGAGAACAAAACTTTGGATAGCAGCACGTTACCTGTAGATTCTCTGCAAAGCCACATTGGAGAACTTTCCAATTTTTCGACTCCTCACGGTACCGCCAACTCATCAGGTGCTTTTAAAATTGCTTCATATAGTGAGCAGCCTTCATTTGATACACAACCTGCCGGAAATTCCCTGGCAGTCGCAGCTGCAATTGCTGCAACTGGTATGAGTGGTGGGTCCAACGATGTAGGATCTGCTCCATTGTCTATGTCTCCTCGTCCTAGAAGCAGAGCTAACTCTACTTATGCCAATCGAACATATTCAAAATCATCGACCAAAATTTCCCAGGTCGAAGTTGGACCGAACTCATTTGAAAAAATCAAGCTTCTTGGTCAAGGTGATGTTGGTAAAGTTTACCTTGTGCGTGAAAAAAGCACTGCACTTTTGTATGCTATGAAAGTGCTTTCCAAAAGAGAAATGATCAAGAGGAATAAGATCAAAAGAGCACTGGCTGAGCAGGAAATTTTGGCATCGTCCAACCACCCATTTATTGTTACTCTTCACCACTCATTCCAATCTGATGATCATTTATATCTCTGTATGGAGTACTGTATGGGTGGAGAATTCTTCAGAGCCTTGCAATCCCGTGAAGGCAAATATTTGAAGGAAGATGACGCTCGATTTTATGCCGCAGAGGTGACAGCTGCACTGGAATATCTACATCTTATGGGTTACATATATCGAGATTTGAAACCGGAGAATATTTTGTTACATCAGTCTGGCCATATTATGCTTTCTGATTTTGATTTGTCCAAGCAGTCGGGTTCTGAGGCTGCACCAACTATTGTTGGTGGGAACGGACGATCTGTTGGCAACATGCCAGCATTGGACACCAAAGCTTGTATAGCTGACTTCCGAACAAATTCTTTTGTTGGTACCGAGGAGTACATTGCACCAGAGGTGATTCGTGGAAATGGCCATACATCTGCAGTGGACTGGTGGACTCTGGGAATACTCCTTTACGAAATGCTTTTCGGCATAACACCATTCAAAGGCAAGAATAGGAACGCAACATTTGCAAACATATTGAAAAATGATGTGGCATTTATGGATGGAGGAGGATATCAACAGGTAACTGGTAATTGTCGAAATCTGATACGAAAACTGCTTATCAAGGACGAAAACAAGCGACTCGGATCAAGAGCTGGTGCTTCTGATATTAAGGGCCACGCATTTTTCAAGAACACTCAGTGGGCTCTTCTTAGAAATCAAACACCGCCAATTCTACCCGCTCAACCTGAGAATGTGGAGCAACTGGCGTTCCGCTCCATCAGGGAAGAAAGCTTGGGCGATCCCAATGGGCCTAGTGCTTTTTCAGAAGACATTTCTCATGCTGATCTCAATACTGCATTGAGCAACCAGCCAGATCCTTTCCAAAACTTCAATTCAATCACCCTTCATTACGAAGGAGATGGCCCGGAGCCGCTGTCTTACGATACTAGCATTGCGGCAGGTCAGCATGTATGATGGTCTCCATGACTAGTTATGTATGTTATTTAAGAAAAAGATAAGCATTTTCTATCCTGCGAACAAGAACCATTTATTGGGCTCAACTGCTTCCTGAGCTAAAGTTGAATATTAGAGTTGTTGTTTGCCCAGAGTCTACGTGATGTCGCTCAATTCTACCTTACAATTGACGAGAAAAAAGTAGTTCTAATTAGTAATTATGTCGTTCAAAGTAATCCATGTGTCCAAGTATAAGACCCGAGCATTAAAATTGTGATAATCCAGGCAACAATTATTGTTGTTCCACCATAAATATATGCATTTCGCGTACTGAGCGCTGTAAGCTCCGCGATAAAGGAGCTTATAGTGGTGAAATTTCCACAAAGGCCATTCTCCAATGCCAGTAAAACTGTATTCTGCAAAGAAGATCGAATAATAGAAATATCTGCACCAGGCTTCTTACCTAATTCCAAGATACAAAACATGTTGATGAGAATTGTACCGGTCATGTTTGCAATGAAGGTGCCCCAAAAAAAAGTCTTTCCAATAGGATTAAAGTACTTCGAGCACCAAAATCTGAAATAAACACCTAGAGGCCCGAAGACCGCCGAGAAAGTCCAATATCTCCAAGATGGTTCTACAATAGTCAACACTAGCATTAAAATCCAGGCACAAAGACCGAGAATAGCACTGGCTAACTCAAACACAAATTCATATCTGGAGAACCAGCGCTGCTTGGACACAGAAATGCGATTGGCAAAGTCATCAGCAATGTGCTTCCCTATGAAAAACCCACCAGACGAAACGCATAATGTGATGATGAGATAGCTCAAAAACACCATAATGCCATAGGCCGGATTTGGGTAGTCGACATGACCAGATCCAAGGGTTGCAGTATTAGTTGTCAAGAAAAAAAGCTCCGTGATGAAAGATGAGAATGAAGTGACGCTTCCACATACTCCCGTGGTCATGAGAATATATAAGGGAATCTGGCCCTTGGCTTTATATGATCGGTTCCTTCGACGGTCTTCTTGATTCGCAACATCCAGAATAGCGGCTGTCCAAACTTTATCGTGAATCAGAAATCCCATGAATAAAGAGCCGGCAAAATTGGCCCATAAGACTCCTCCATATTGTGATCCTGGAAATACGGTCAGTTTGCCCAAGCCCTGTCTGATGAGCACACCGCAAATGCCATATAATGCGAACGAAAGGTATATTAGGATTTGATCAAACATTTCGTAGGTCATCAGCCCACCAAGGGGCTTTTCCAACGTGTCAGCACTTGAGCTCATATTGCTCTATAGCTCTAAGAAGATCGAGGTCTTCTGAGTCAATTAATGTCCATGTAAATAAATGAGCGTTTTTATGTTTTCGACTTCCAGATCTAGCTTAGTTCCACCCCTAACTGCTAAAGTTGGTCAGCCGCACCAGTGTGTCACAACAGCCGTCGCCTTAAAGCCGCGCTTAACTGGTGACTTTTGTGGAGCGGCAGACATTAGATGATCAGTCATTTAACAAGATCTTTCATAGTGCGAAGAACAATGAGTACTGCCAAGAAGGAAATTGCAGAAATTTGTGGGTAGCTACATAGTTAAACGACCAATTAATCAACATGCATGAACTAACTAGCGATAGTTGCCCCGGAAACGGATCAGTATTACAAGGGCGAGCTTGCCGATGGCTCGCTGGAGAAGACTCCGAAAGAGCAATTTCTCAAATGGTTTGCCGATGCTCAGAAGAGTGTTTCTGTACCCGAAGCTGTGACCTTTTCTACAGCCAGTCTACCGAGCGGACGAGTATCTTCCCGTGTGGTTTTAATGAAAGAGCTTGATAAAGATGGCTCTTTCGTGATTTACTCAAACTGGGGTACTTCAAAAAAAAGTCGCGATGTGGAGTCTAATCCTTGGGTTGCTCTTACATTTTTCTGGAAGGAGCTCGAGCGTTCAGTTAGAGTTGAAGGCGTGGCTGAGAGAATCCCAGTTGAGGAGAGTCAGATCTACTATGACACTCGACCCCGGGACTCACGAATCGGTGCTTGGGCTTCTCCTCAGTCCCAGCCCGTGGAGAATCGGCAAGAATTAGATGACCTTGTTGAGAAGTACAAGAAGAAGTTCGAGGGGGTCGAGAAGATACCTTGTCCCCCTCATTGGGGTGGATTGAGAATTCGGCCAGTAGAATGGGAATTCTGGAATGGCCGACCCAATAGAGTTCACGATAGATTTAGTTTCACTCGAGAATCCGTCGAAAGTGAAAGTTGGGGTGTTAAAAGATTGGCTCCTTAGGGGTCACGGAATTTAATCGAGGATTAGACTGCAGGGCCTTTGTCTGCCATTTCTTAAAGGACTACCTGTAGATTGTACATTCATCTGTAGTGCTTGCATAAGCTTTGTAATTATCAATATATTCATCAAATTTGTCATTACTTGTTCGTTTATCATGTTTTACTCGCTTCTTGAGCTGAGATTTTGTTCCTCTTTCGCAAGAGAATATCGACCATCTTACTAATTCCATTACCGTGCTTCAAAAGCTTGATCAAAGCCCTATTTTGAATCTCAATATGCCTCCTTTGTAATTCAATGCTTTTTTTGTGAGCTTCAGAGGTCACCTCACTTGGAATTCCTGCCATTTCCGCAACATTCATTCCAAATGATGATCCGGCAGGACCCTTCACCATTGTATAAAGCAGCTCAATACTATTTTTTTCCGTTTTCTTATAAGCAGCCCTCCAGTTCTGAACTACTACTGGATGTTGGTTCTCTAAATCACTTACACTTGGGTAATGAGTAATAAAGATAGTCATGCACTCCAAATCAGTGATGAAATATTCCAGAATCGCACTAGCGATTTGAGCACCATCAATACTTCCTGTTCCTCTGCCTATCTCGTCAAGAAGTACAAGACTTTTACTTGTTGCTTGTGAAATGATCTTTGCACATTCTGACATTTCAACCATGAAAGTGCTCTTACCTTCCATAATGCTGTCGGATGCCCCCATCCGCGTGTATATTCCATCGAATAAACACATCTCCGCACTCCTTGCTGGAACATAAGACCCTGTTTGAGCCAGAAGTGCGAGAGTTCCTACAAGTTTTGCATATGAACTTTTCCCTCCCATGTTTGGTCCTGATATGATGGACACTCGGTTTCTTGAATCATCCATGTGAATACTCGTCTTGACGTATCTATGTTTAGTTATTCCTTGAATAACAAGAGGGTTCCATGCATCGATCATCTTTAGACTTCGACGTTCAACATTGAAAGACGGTCGACACCAGCCTTTTGATGTTGTGGCTAAAGATAAAAGGCAGTCTAGGGATGCAGCTGCTAACACAGATTGTCTCATGATTTCGCTTCTGCTCGAAATGCTTTTCAAAAATTCCAGATAGATAGCCATACTTTCTTCTTGTAATGCTTTCTCCGCTAACTCAAGCTCCCGCAACTGGCCATCTAAGTGCTTGGTAGTATAGAGAGTTTTTCCTCGAGTGGATTCAACCTTAGACCAGTCATCTGGAGTCTTGTGTTCATCTGATTTTCCAACCCTGATGGCTCTCGCTTTGATCCTGCCTTTGTCTAAGGTGAGATTTTCTATGCCGGTTGCCTTGCTAAGCTCTTCAACATATCGCTGCATCATAGCTTTGGCCAGTTCGATGTCATCCTTACAATCCTCAATTTTCTGATATTCTGGACTATGCTCCGAGAAAAATTCAGAAAGATCTTTTGCTCTGCCGTTCAATTGTTGCAAAAACTCGGCTGTTGTCTCTTTACACAATTGTATCCCATTAAAGATCTCTTTGAGTAACTTGCTCTTCCAGTGAGACCCGTTTATTTTTGATAGCTCCATCATACACCCCAAAAACCGATGAAGGTGAGTATATTTGATTCTCCCTGACATGATTTTAGTGATACTTAGTTCGAGATCAGGTAAATGTGACAAAATTCTTTCATTTAGTGATGAACGAAGATCCATCATCAGCTCTGTGACAGCATCTAGTCTTTGTTCAATCATATTCGAATTTGTCAAAGGTCGTGAAAACCAGTATTTGAATAACCTGGCTCCAAATACTGTTTGAGTATGATCCATCATGGAAAACAGGCTTCCAACGCTACTGTAGTCGTCTGTATTGTAAAAAATTCCCAAGCTAGACAAAGTATCTCCAGAGAGTTCCATATTATGTTTGTGAGTAGAATCATTAAAATTCGGTGAGATTTCTACACCGCACTCTTTCAGAAACTGAACAATTCCAGCAAAAACAATTCTTATATTCTCAGAAAGATCCAAGATCTTATCGAGCTTTTGAGAAGAGTAAAAAACAGATATAAGTAGCTCATCTGATTCGTTTGATTCCAATTTTTTCCGCTTTTCAAGCCTTGCAGACTGTTTTTTGACGGCATATCGTTCGAACAACTGTCGTGGTCCAGGACTAAAGTCACCAAACAACAGCACGTCCGATGGCTCTGTCAGAGCCAGAAAAACATCAAGCTCCATGAGATTCTCCTCACAGTCGATCTCCTCCACGCAAACTTCGCTGTTGTAAGCCATAATTGTGGTTGCAGTAAACCTCAGGGGACCGCTTTGGCTCAGCTGAGTTATTCCCAGGATACAACCAGTGGTATCGCTGCAATCACTGTGTGATTTTCCGACCGAACTGTATGAAGATATGTCATCCAAAAATGTCCCTTTGGTATATATCCGCGATAGTTTTCTCTCAAGAAGTCTTGCCTGCTTCTTGCCATCCGGTAAAACTGTATCTAATGTGGACTCGGTTTGCTCCACTAAACCTACTTTGATCCCCATCTCTGTTAGTTGCCGTACCAGAACTGATAGGTTTTCTTCCCGAACAGAAGTGTAGGCAAACGGATCATCCGGATCAGGTCTAGACTGTACAACAATCTTACCAAACTGACGGCCAACCAAGCGAGCGTTGTCACCATACATGAAATATCTCAATCCTTTTTGAAAAATGAGAAATATCTCTGGGTTATTCATTTTGAATTCAGTCACCATGGCCTGGAACTTGGTTGATGCTGTATCAGCTAGCGGTTTTTCAGACACCGACGAGGGCGGGCTCTTTTGACTTTTGGGCTTTGAAGTTTTGACTATTCCACTTTGATTGAATTGCAGCTTTTCAAGCTTTGCAAAACTTGTCTTAAGAATATCTTCATCTTTTTCAGTTTTGGTTCTTTTTTTTGAAGGTGGATCATCGCTCATGATAGCATAGCTGTGTATGAAGAATAAATAGGAAGCATAGTAGGTATTGAATCACAAATATGACATAAAGTACGACAAAGACAAATAAAAAACAATAACAATATAGTTACAATAGAATTACAATATCCACAGATTCTGTATCGTATCTGGAGCGACAATGGAGTATAAAAATGGTTCGACGCATTCAAAGCATGCGGAGTTGCCTAATTAAGCAATACCGAGAATCAAGATGTGAATTTTGGATTATCAGCAAGAAGACTATTAACGTAGCCAAAAAAACTGTCAAATACTCGCGAGTCAGTTCCATAGATCCACCATATATTAAGAGCAACGAATCGGGGCACCGGCTTGGACTCGCGGTCAAGTATCCACTCCAAACGAAACTGCTCAATGTTTTGTTCATTAGCCAATTGCACGGCCTTTTGTTCATGAGATTTGCGGCGAAACCCTCGAGACCATACGTCGCCATGGCTTGAGACTTGAAGTATACCATGTGATTTATCAAGCCATTCCGTCGAGAGAGCTAGCAATGAAAGTGCACTCTGAATTTTGACCAAATGAAGTCTGTAATTCGAGGCCACTGGAAAAATTAATTCTCTAACAAAGACTATCGGATTCAAATTCCGAAGACTTGCTGAATGCAAACGGGATCGGCCGTGATAGTTGGTCAATGTCCAAGCCACGGTCCATCTTCTTGTTCCTGACCCTTGAATGATTTCATGGCAAGAGTAGTTAGATAAGCCTTTTTCCTTGAATCTTTCAACTAGTACCTGAAGCGTGCTTTTCTTTCCGACCATTGTAGTAAACCAAGTAATGTCAGTAGTTGAAAGAGACTCTTCGAACATGCGCAGTAGAAACGCAGCTTCACCACCAGCAGTGAAGAGCTCATTATCAGTAGCTTCCAAAGAAGATTTTGGAGGAAGTAATTTGGAAGTTCGAGACTCTATCATTTCTTCTCGATCCGCATAGAACGGAGGGTTGCACATTGTTGCATCCAAATGACCACAGCCGAAAGACTGCAAGTTGAAAAAGGGTCCTGACTCACTCGTGTGCACCAGACTAATTTGATTTTTCACTTGGGGATTGAGATCCAATAAACTTGAAGCTAAAGTTAAGGACTCATCGCTGATATCAGTGGCTATCCATGAAGAAGTCGGTATCAAAACCGAACCAAGCAAAGGGTAAATACAACTGCTACCGGTACCAACATCAAGTATCTTACAATAATTGCTAGAAATATCGGGAGAGATTCCTAATATATCAGAGAACACCCATAGCAAATAATCAAGACGATTTCCAATGCGTGGGCACAAATGATCTGGACTCAGCTGAAGATCCAGCCCGAAATACTCGGCAGCTAGAGCCTGTGCAAGTAGGCGGTTAGCCTCCCGCGTATAGAAAAGTTTTGGCTTCTCGGAGTCAAGTTTCAAACGCTTGCGGTGGTCCGCCGATTTGTCAGCGGAATTGTTTATTACATGCTCGCCCAGCTGCGGAGTTCTATTTGCTAGCAACAGAAGATCAGGCACCCGCACATTGTCAGCAAGAACATGCCAATCAGACATGAAGGTACACAACGGCTATAAAAATATTATTTACAAGACAGGTACGGGGTTGCGGGGTTCGATAAGTTTGCTCAGTGCTGGGTCACGGACAAAGGTTAAAAGCCCACCACCATCGCTGTTCCCTCGTGATTATAGCAACATGGGAAACATCATGAGTTCTACAACTGAGGCCGGCTCATTCAATGGGCTTGGGTACTCAGCTCATGGGATATGTCCGAGGCCTGAATCTCGGGAAAAACTAAATCAGTTGCTCAAGGCTAATAATCGATTGTATGGAGTGCTGTTCAACAACCGCAAGTTTCACAATCATCTGCCTCATTTAGTGATCTCAGCTTATTTTCTGGGTGCTACACCAAAGCAACTGGTGGAATTGTTTGAACATGAGTCTCAGAGTTTGACTCCTTGGAAAGAAGATTCGCCGTCGGTTCTTACTGACGATGATCTGACTGAGCATTTTGGAGACGTGCAATATGAGCGCGGGTTTTTTGATTACTTCACCGACCGATTGGAAGTTGAAACTAAAAGGGAATGGTATGACCCCGCAAGGGACTTTCTAGTAGACAAAGGTTTGCAGAAAGGACTATTTGGTGGGTTGTTGCATCCGTTGATTCACATGGGTTATGCTGTCGAGGCCAATAGCGAATATGTTGCTGTGGAAGCAATGACACTAATTGCTACTCAGTGGGCTGATGCCACATCATTTATTGTAGGAGATGGATCTGATGTCGAGAAAATCGCTCATGGTGATATTTTGAAGGTAATTGAGGAGTTTTCAAAGGATCCTGAAACTGCTATTGTTGAGCACAAGAATGTTCCAGATATGATTATCAAGACGCCGAGAATAGGAAAGTATTACGTTCATCGACTTGATGTGTCAAATAAAAAGAAAGTTTTACAGGATCTGCTCTATGCCGGTGTTGCTATTCTAGTGACCAGCCGAGCATCAGCAGCCGGTAAATCTCACTACGATTTCTTTTTATTGCATATTTTGACTGGAACACAAGCACTGATTGAAATTATTGATTCAAGAATCCATCTAATCCCTGAGAAATATCATGAGAGTCTTATTAAAGAATTCTGGGCTGCTGTTCTGGGCGTTTATCAGCTTATGGGGAGACCGGCAGTGCATTTGAATCGAATTGAAGACTATGAGATTAGCTCCGTCGAGGATGCTTGGAAAGAAGCCGCACATCTTGGACTGACATCAGAAAAGAGGCTTGACTCACATTATGTCAAAGCAATTCGAGCAATCTTGTTGGCCGAAGCCTATAATGAAGAGACTGGAGATTTCTATGCCAAAGCTGCTCTGAAATTCGCCAGGGAATTTGTCGGCCAAGAGTATGAAAGAGGAGAAGCAAAAGAATATGAGAGGGTTTGGTGAAGCAAATCTGTGAAATTATACATAGTTAATAATTGGAATACGGAAATATGATTATAGTATCTTGGATTTGAAGCTCATTGATATTCTACCTATGGCCATGAAAATACAGCCATTAAATATAGGAAAAACACTCATTGAATTGATGAAACTGGTGAAGTGATTCATTTCTCTATCATAATCTTGTATTTTTGAGCGACTGTTAGTGGATCCAAAATATCTGATTAAAGTGATATCATGCTAAACAAATAGTCAACATTTCAATGATCATCTCGTCAAAGAGCTCACCAAAACATACCAAGCAAGACCAAACACTCTGACTGATGTAATACTCTCTTTATCTCCAGTTTATATGTTGGACCAAACAAGTGAGCATTTAGCTATTACAAATCACCCTCTGTAGGGTTGGCAGATAAACCAGCTGGGCACGTAAAACGTATAAAGGCTTGAAATTCATCTTTTTTATTAAGTTATTTGAAAAGTGAGAATAGCCGGAAAGAAAATCGGCTATAAGGGAAAAAGACATCTTCAATTGGAATGCTATTACCACTTAAGTCAATGGTCAGAAAACAGTGCGCAAAGTCTCCCTCTTGCGAATGCAAAAAAAGCTACTGGAAACATAGAGTGAAAATAGGCATTACATTATTGCTGAGAATGTATTAGTAAATATGCAAAATATGATCAATATCCGATGTTGAATTCACTTTTTTGGTCCATGCCACGAGCAATTTGCAACATCCTTTTCTTGTTGACATTAGGATCGGAAGAAGTTCCGCTAACAGTCATTTTTCGTTTCTTGGAAACAGATTTACTATTTTGTCCAGGAGGATCTCGCAGGCCAAAGCTTTTAGCGATATGACCAAGGTGAAGCGACTTTATGCTGAAAATCTCCTTTTCTGAGCTGATATGAGTCGCATACGCTCTTACATGACTGGTAAAACCTCTTCTAGCCAGTGACATAGCCGAAGAATTCTGTAGCAACCATCTCTCTGCGTTCAAATGCCAAGTGGTTGCATCTGTTTCCCATGCATCGCCAAAAGCAGCTTGAAGCAATTGTTGCGAAGTAACCTGCTGAATGCTTTGGTGGTGAAGGGGTTTGATGATTTCCAAATACTCGCTTTCAGTAGGCAGCAAAAATAAAATTGAGCTACCAGCTTTACCAGCTCTGGCAGTTCGACCAATTCTATGCAAATGGTCTTCTTTGTTGAAGGGAGGATCATACTCGACAACGTCACTAATTTCTGGCAAATCCAAACCTCTTGATGCGACATCTGTACAAAACATAATGGATGTATTGAGATCATTTTTAAAAGCAGCCAAAGTTGAAGTTCGTGCTTGCTGACTCAAAGATCCGTGGAGTTTGTAAATATTGGCTCCATTGAGCATATTAGCCCTCTTCATCGTATTGGAAACCTTTTCATCATCATCATCATCATCATCATAATCATTAGCTGAGTCTCCATCTTGTCGACCAAATAAAGCGAAGTGAAATTCTACAGAATCAGAGCAAGACAAGAATACCATGATTCTCTTCGCTTCCTTCTTATCTTGACAGAAACTGATAAGTTTGGCCGCCAAAGTAATGAGTCTCAATTTAGCAGGAATTACTGCACTCTGCTGTACTAGCTGGTCAGGAGCAAAATGATCGTCAACTGGTAAATCATCATCAGGAGTGACCCATTCAGCATCGGTAAGAGACATTTCTCCAAGCTTTTTAGCTGTAGATTTCATTGTTGCAGAACAGATGACATTGACTTGCTTGCTAGGAAGACCACGGATTCTTTGAAAATTGGTCTGGTTTTTGATCTGATTCAAAATTTTGGTGATGGTCTCCTCGAAACCAAGCTCCATCAATCGGTCACCCTCATCGAATACAAGCCAGCGAATATTCGACAAATCTAATGCACTTGTGTTATCAAAGTGATCTGCCAAACGTCCAGGTGTAGCAACCAAAATGTTGACACCCTTTCTGATTCTGGCCTTTTCACTCTTCTTCTTTTCACCACCAATTACTATACCAGGGACCAGCCAATGGCATGCAGAACGACAAACCGTTTCCAAGACTGAATGGATCTGATTGGTGAGCTCTCTGGTAGGTGCAAGGATGATGGCAAAAAGACCGGACTGACGATCAAGCTGCTCAGGGCATGCCATTAGTCGCTGAATGATAGGAAGCACATATGAAAGAGTCTTACCAGAACCGGTCTGTGCCTGAACAAAAAGATCCTGATCGTTACGGGTCAAGCGAGGAATGACGGATCTCTGAATACCAGTAGGGGTAGAGAGATGCAGGGATTTATTCAAAGCAGAAGCCAAACGAGGATCAAGACCAAGACCTTGGAAGGTCGAGGAGTCTGTTAAAGGAGCATTGGTAGCCTCTCCGGGGGAATGCGTTTCATTGTCTTCGATTTGACCATCGTTATCTCCAGCAGAAAAAATAGAAGAAACAAACGTATCACCATCAGCATCAAACTGGGGTTTGATTTTAGGAACCGCTTTGGGTTTATCAGAACTAGAAACCTCCTTTCGGTGCTTTCCAGCAGCAGATTTCGGGGGCCGTCCTTTGAACCGCGAATCCACCACCTTTGGCTTCATGAGATTCTGAAACTTCTGCTCATCGGTCTGCTCCTCTCTTTGGCGCCTCGACGGCTTTTCTTCGGCCTTTGTGGCATTGGCCTGGGATCCTGGAGTAATTCCCTTAGCAGCTCGTTTGGCCTTGAGACGCTCTCTCCAAGTACCGCCAGTAAATTGAGTGTTATCGGCGGAAGCCTGAGTCTTTGGCGCCGATGGCGATGGTGTTGAAAAATTCAGCAGCAAGCCGTCATCATCGGACATTTTGCTTGATATATGATGATCACGCTGATGTGAAATATATTTTTCTGGAGGTTGGAAAAAAAAAAATAATGAAGATAATGGGAAGCACTAATTGGGGAATTCCGCTAAAGGTCGCGGAGATACCCGATTCGAGGCCAGCGGCTACGGGCCTCGAGTGCCGGAAAAATATGACGGAACAAAGCTTCAATATCTGCAGGAATAATTAGTCGGAGGCTTGCTCCCGAGATTGCAAGGCAACAATAACATAAAGCTTCACACGGAGACTCATATGACCTGATATTTTTCCACCGCCGGATACCCGTGGTCTTGTTATTTTGATGACCTTCTAGAGTTATCAGCCAACTAATCAGTCAGCAAGCGGAGTCACGTCATAGGGACACGAACCACGTGACAGGGGCCAGCAGTGCTGAGTTCCAACCTTTTCTAGGCAAGTCCGCACAAATTGTTGGGTGTACAGCGGGGATGTAACATGGCAGTGATGGAAAGGGCGGGCGCCTACACCGGGAGGAGGCGAGTATGTTAATGCAATGACATGTCATAAAGTCATGCGACGGAGAAACCTTGCGGGTCAGCAAGAAAGAAAAGAAATCCAAAAAAAAAAAAAAGGTACTCATCAGGTGTGCTAGGGGTTGCACACCCGGCATGGCATGGTTCGTTGGGCGAAGATATGCATCGGTGGACTGACGTGGTGTGGTTGGCCGAGCGGCTACGAGATGTTAGCAATGGAAAACCATGGAGCAAAGCAGCCGAGTGGCCCAGGAAGAAGAACCAAGGGAAGAAGAGAATTGGAGATAGGAGAACCAAGCTAAGGCATTGAGTGGTATCAGGGGGGATGTTTGAAAAAAAAAAAAGGAATACAAGGAGATATGAGGAAAATAATTAGCAACCGACCACATTGGACGGATTTAAATTTGATAGGAGTCTTTCCAGATTCAGTCATCTACGGTCATAAGCCTACAAGGCCGGTCGGTCCCCTCACATCCTTTGTTGGTGCAGCCTTGGAACATTTGTTGGTGGAGGCTCCCAACTATATAAAGAGGGGGGCTCCCAGGCTAGGGCCAGATTTGTTTCTTCAGAAAACTAAAAGGTTTCTAAACAAACACATTAACATACTTTGTTGAATTACAAAAAAGATTATAATGACAGTCAAGGTCGGTATTAACGGATTCGGTCGAATTGGTCGATTGGTATTGCGAAATGCTCTTCTCAACCCTGAGGTTGAAGTTGTCGCTGTCAATGATCCCTTCATTGCTGCCGATTATGCTGCCTACATGTTCAAGTACGACTCCACCCACGGCAAGTTCAAGGGTAAGGTGTCTGCTGGTGAAGACTTCATCACCATTGATGGCAAGAAGGTTTTCATCACTGGTGAGCGAGACCCTGCTGCCATTCCTTGGGGCAAGCACGGTGCTGACTATGTTGTTGAGTCCACTGGTGTTTTCACCACCACCGAGAAGGCTGAAGCCCACTTGAAGGGCGGTGCCAAGAAGGTCATCATCTCTGCTCCTTCTGCTGACGCTCCTATGTTTGTCTGCGGTGTCAATCTCGATGCTTACAAGCCTGAATACAAGGTCATTTCCAACGCCTCATGCACCACCAACGGTCTCGCTCCTTTGGCTAAGGTCATTGATGACAACTTTGGTTTGATTGAAGGTTTGATGACCACTGTCCACTCCATCACTGCCACCCAGAAGACCGTTGACGGTCCCTCCCACAAGGACTGGCGTGGTGGCCGAACTGCTTCTGGCAACATCATCCCCTCTTCCACTGGTGCTGCCAAGGCTGTCGGCAAGGTTATCCCCCACTTGAACGGCAAGCTCACTGGTTTGTCTTTGCGAGTCCCCACTGTTGACGTTTCCGTCGTTGACTTGACCGTCCGATTGGAGAAGGCTGCTACCTACGAGGACATCAAGGCCGCCATGAAGAAGGCCTCTGAGGGTGAGCTCAAGGGTGTTGTCGGTTACACTGAGGATGATGTTGTCTCTACTGACTTCATTGGTGACACCCACTCCACCACCTTTGATGCCAAGGCTGGTATCTTGTTGAACGAGCACTTTGTCAAGCTCATCTCATGGTACGACAATGAATTTGGTTACTCTGCTCGAGTCGTTGACTTGATTGTTGCCGTTGCCAAGAAGGACGGTGCTTTGTAAACCTTGAAAAGCCTGCTTTTTATTTAGAACTTATTGAACCTGCAAATAACTTCAATTGAAGATCTCATGTTAACAAATTTTTATTTCCTATTTTTGTCACTATTTATTTTTGTTGGTTTTCCATGTCCTTGTATTGTTGAGCAATTGCAGCTTTTCTGACCCGTTAGCCGCTACTGTTGCCGCTGCCGAGGTGAGGTGGGTCGATGGCTTGCGGAACGGGCTGGCTGAGATCACCGCCTATTCCGTGGCTTTCTCGTGAGCCGTATGCCCGTTGGTGGTGGTTTTAGGAAATTAGACGGCATGATCCGGCGGGTAATTTTCATTCCCCATATAGCTAGCAAGGAATTGAAATGATTCCTGTTATTATATAGCTATTTCCAGGGAGAATTGGCGGAGGGCTGACCCTATGTTGTGTGTAATCAGAGCGATGAAGACGATGAGCCCAGCATGGGAATCGACCTTCGAAGGGGGATGTGATTGTGAAAAAGATCATGTTACCCGGCCCTGATACGGTTAGGCACGGCTTACACAAACGGCAAATCCTCACACATTGGAGCCACGACAGAGCAAAGCAGCGACTAACAATAACAAGTGAAACGACACGTAGAATCGAAAAGTCGTGTGGTGGGGGGATTTCCTTGATACAACAGTAAATCGATACGATAACGCAAGTGTAGTGTGGTTGCAGAGCCAAGAAAACGCCAAACGCGACTTTGCCAGCAAGAACAGAGAGAGAGACCAGTCGGCCGGCTCAACAGATTAGTGTGTGCAGCATCACATCACGCAAACAGAAAACTACTAGCGACTTTCATTCCAACTAGGATTGTCAATAGCATTTATTCGCATTTTATTATTATTATCATTTTTATACACCCAAGTTATCGACTGGGGAAAAAACAACAGCCGAACTCTGAATAATGGGTAAGTGATGACAAATGACTGGACTTATATACACACCCCTTGCAACTAACAGCATGATTTCTAGGGCTCAACTTCAGCAGCTTATTCTCCAGAATATGGGGTGGTGACAAGGAGATTCGGGTTTTGATTCTCGGACTCGATGGTGCAGGAAAAACCACAATTCTTTATAAACTGCAGATCGGTGAGGTGGTGCAAACAATACCAAGTGAGTATGGGCTAGGCCTGGCCGAAATATGACATGTCGGCTTGCAACATGACGTGTGACAAACAGCTAACATCCACCCCTTTGCAGCTATTGGTTTCAATGTGGAGACCCTGAACTATAAGAACCTCAAGTTTAACGTATGGGATCTTGGTGGACAGACATCCATCCGACCCTACTGGAGATGTTACTATGCTAATACCATGGCGGTCATTTTTGTGGTCGACTCTACAGATAAAGAAAGAATCGAAACAGCATCTCAAGAACTACATACTATGCTTGGAGAGGAAGAGCTCCAGGACGCCGCTTTGCTGGTGTTTGCCAACAAGCAGGATCAAAAAGATGCCTTGTCAGCTAGTGAGGTGTCTAAGGCTCTCAAGCTAGTGGATCTGAAGGATCGTTCGTGGAGTATTGTGGCATGTTCAGCTGTACGAGGAGATGGGTTGACTGAAGGATTGGATTGGTTGACTAATGTCATCAAAGAGGAGCATTTGTAAGAATAATAGATTATTGTCATGTGTTTAGTCTCTATGACCCGACCTGAACATTTACTTTAGTTTGCTGAGGTCGTTTTTCACTTTTGGCATCACTAGTGTTAGTGGATCATTTGATTTTCTTTGTTTTACCGAATTAGTTTGACTAAAGTATGTTTAGTGCGTATAGATTGAGCGAGCTACATGTAGCGGACCGCCATATTGGTTGAGAAACATGTACAATGTTCATGTTGGGAAATACGAAGAGAAACTGGGTGAAGATGATATGTAATTGCAGTGGAAATGCAGTTAAAAGCTAGTGAATATTTAGTGGAAGCCCAGTGACCTGTCAATGATCAATGCAAGCCAATAAGCATGTGTGGGAGACGCAACAGAAATGACAGTAGTATGCTGGGGAGACGTAACAGAAGAGCCCCCACAGCGATAAATATCAATTTATAGTAATATCCCCCGTCTACTCACAAGTCCATAGACGTTAAATACAGATAAGATTAAGATTAAGTAACAGAAGAGTCATTAAGCTATCGCAATAGTCCAATATGGCCGAACATGCTCACTGAACCAAGCTTATTAAATACACATTATTGAATATACTGTGTTATTGACTGTAATGTGGAACATATTAAATCGTTGTGACATGGGACATATTTGATCGTTGTGACATAGGACATATTAAATCGGTGTGATATAGAATATATTATATCATTGTGATATAGAATATATTGTATCATTGTATCATTGTATCATTGTATCATTGTATCATTGTATCATTTTATCATTGAACCATTGAACCATTGAACCATTGAACCATTGAACCATTGAACCATTGAACCATTGAACCATTGAACCATTGAACCATTGAACCATTGAACCATTGAATCATTTTTACCATTCTATCCTAATTGTATTTCGCTCTTTGTGCCGATCAAACTCAAAGCCATGTCTAGACTGCCTCTAGTTACCGAAAACCTCGAGCCCAGCAATAAAAAAGACTATTTGGTCTCAAGTCGATAGCGTACAATTCATCGCAAAACTTATTAAACACAATCCACCTATATTCCTCTTCTAGAATTCAAGCCTTGTCTTAGCATCAGCTTACTAAAACTCTAAATGACTTCATCGCTAGAATCCAAGCCCTATTTCCAATGATCACCTGCCTACTGGCCAAATTCCCGCACCACAACTAGCCTATACATCATCTACTTGCTTTTATGGTTTGAACTATGGCTTGAGCCTCATCCAACGTTGCTGTTGTCTTACGATCCAGCAAACTTCCACCCCTCTGTTCTGGAAATTCCCCTCCGCATTGGGCCCGGGTCTGGGTCTGGGTCTGGATTTCCCCATTATAAATGGGTTTGATGGGCAAGCAAGCACGGTTGCTGCGGGAAAATTGGAGGGGGACAGCCACCTGCTGTGGAGCCCACTCCACTCCACTCCACCCCAGACAAAGCAAAGTCACTGCATTTGCGACGGGTTTGGTTGGTGGATTGGAAATGAAGGCTTCCTCCAGAAAATTGGAGTTTCTAAGAAATTTACTGATTCAACGGTCTGTGAGTTTTTTTCTTTGGGAATCTTCTAACTTCTTACTGTCATCGCAATGCTGTGTTGTTGAGCAGTCGGCTTTTGCCGATATCAGTCGGTCTCGATCAATCCAGACAAGGCTTATCATTGCAGCAGTAGTAAGCACGGCCTAGACCGCATGTCTGTAGCCGCACCACCCTTATGGCATGTTGCTTGCCAACGATATTAGTATGTTGCTTTGAAATGGATTGCTGCTATTTGCTGAGGTTTTGGCTTGGGATTATACAACTATAAATAAAGGGGGCTATCCGGCTGGCAAAGTTGGTGGATTCAACTGAGAGATTCTAAACACTTTTATAACCCATTGAAAGAATCACAATGTCTGATAAGAAAACTTACACAACTTCCAATGGTTGCCCAGTGCTGAACCCGATGGCTGCTCAACAGATCGGTCAGCCTGGCCCGCTTGTTTTGCAAGATCATCACTTGATTGATTTGCTCGCCCATTTTGACCGGGAAAGAATTCCCGAGCGAGTTGTTCATGCCAAAGGCTGGGGTGCTTTTGGAGAATTTGAATGCACTGATGATGTCACTGATATCTGTGCTGCCGATTTCCTCAGCAAAGTTGGCAAGAAGGTCAAGACTTTCACTCGATTTTCCACTGTAGCCGGTGAGAAGGGTTATTCTGACACTGCTCGAGATCCTCGAGGCTTTAGCACCAAGCTTTACACCGACGAAGGTGTCATGGACTGGGTTTATAATAATACTCCTGTGTTCTTCATTCGAAACCCCATCAAATTCCCTTATTTTATTCACACCCAGAAGCGAGACCCTCAGACTGGTCGACGGGACAATGAAATGCAGTGGGATTATTGGGTCAACAACCAGGAGACCATTCATCAGCTGATGCAATTGTTTTCAGATCGAGGAACTCCTGCTTCGTTGCGAAAAATGAACGGTTATTCCGGTCACACCTACAAGTGGATCAATGCCAAGGGTGAATGGCTTTATGTTCAAATCCATTTGATTTCTGATCAGGGCATTGAGAACTTTACCGATTCTGAGGCCGTTAAGGTTGGAGGCGAGAACCCTGATCATCATGGCCAAGACCTCTTTAATGCTATTGAAAAAGGCGACCACCCTTCATGGACTGCTTATGTTCAGACCATGACTGAAGAACAGGCCAAGAAGTTCAAATACAGTGTCTTCGATCTCACCAAGGTTTGGCCCCATAAGGAATATCCTCTCCGACGATTCGGAAAGTTGACTCTCAACAAGAACCCCGAAAACTATTTTGCTGAGGTCGAGCAAGCGGCTTTCAGCCCGGCTCATGTTGTTCCAGGATGGGAGCCTTCTGCCGATCCTGTTTTGCAATCCAGACTCTTCTCTTATTCGGATACTCACCGACACAGACTTGGTGTCAATTACCAGCAGATTCCTGTCAACAAGCCTTTACAAGCATTTAACCCTTTCCAGCGTGATGGTGCTGGTCAAGTTGACGGTAACTACGGCTCTTTGCCCAACTACCCCGCTACCAAATGCCCTGTTGGTTTTGGAGCCTCTGCTAAAATTAATGACGAAGTTCGAACAGAACAATGGCCTGGAACCATTACCAATTTCCATTGGTCTGTTGATGAGTCTCAGAAGCAGGAGTATGAACAGCCTGCCGCTTTGTGGAAGGTCCTTGGTAAGACACCTGGCCAGCAGGAGAACTTTGTAAACAATGTTTCTGGTCATTTGTCTCAAGCTACTCCTGCTACTCAGGACAAGGTTTTTGGAATGTTCCGAACCGTTGATAAGGGCTTGGGTGATCGAATCGAGAGCACCGTGTTGAAGCTCACTGGACGACGAGAGTCTACTCCTCGATTGTGATTGACAACTACGTAAATAACTAAATATTTAATGACATTATCTTTTATGAGAAACCTGACTTTTGTGAATTTCCAAGTTCGGACATCAATCATGGATTAAGCTTAGCCTGGCTTGGCTTCAGCTGACAGGTCACATTAGCGTGCATGACATCAACTTCTAGCATGCTTTGTGAACGTTGAGACGACACATCACAAATACCCCTTGCAGGATTCGGCTAATCTTTACACCTGATCGCCGCGCCCATAATTGTCACCGGTTGTTTCGATTAATTCGAATCAATCATATCGCTTCGGCAACACTTGCTGTAGAGATCGATACGGCTGTGCCGTTGCTCTCCACCCCGTTGTTTGCTCATCAACGCATAAGCCAAACCCCGTCATAGACAGCTCTCACAAGTGGTGGTTTCGAGTCGTCATGAGTAGCAAGTATGGGCTCTTGAGGAGCTCGTTGCTTTTGAAGCCATGTCGATCAAACCAAATGTTGTCTTCGTTTAGAAGCAAAAATGTCTCTAGCATGTGGCCGTTAGGGCGACGGGGGTTCAGTGCTTTTGGTTCAGCAGCTAATAGATCATATAATGGGTCCAACAGAATCCGACCAGTATCACTAATTCTGTCAATTCCTTTGTTGGCTTTAGGTCATGTTGCATATGCAGATATCAGTGATGATGATATAGGATTGGAAGTAGAACCTCCGAGTAAGGGCAAGACGGAAACTCTGGAACTTTTGGAGAAGAGCATTGCGGAGACTTCGCGTGATAGATCTTCTGGAGGGAAATTTGGACTGTTTTTAAGCGAATATCTTATCGAGCCGGTGAAAACAGGATTTCGTTTCATCCAGCTGTCAATACTATTTATTCCTTTGCTAATCCTTTATCCCATGACTTGGCTGGGACCGAAAGTGGCATCTGCGCAGAACGAAAGATCTGGTGCCGTTATATATTATGATTTGCTTAGTGGGGCCATGGAATATGCAGGCCCTTCATTTATTAAGGTGGGTAGCGAATCTAACTGGTATGACTCTCTGAGTGGGTCTGCGATCGATCAGGAGCTCATGCTCTACGAACTCACCAAGCTGTCATTGATGGTATATACATCAATGATGATGACTGGCATGATTTTGGCCTAGAAGATCTTGCAGAATCTAACAGATAATCATTAGCTCGGCCAATGGGCTGCTTCTAGAACGGATATTTTTTCCCCTTATTTATGCTACAAGTTGTCTAAACTCCACTCCAACAACAAACCTCATAGAATGTCATATACAAAGAAGGTAATTGAGAAAACCATGGGGGGGTCTTTGGAGGATCTTTTTGAAGAGTTTCCAGAGAAGCCTGTTGGAGTTGGAGCCATGGGCCAGGTATATCGGGCAAAATTGAAAAACCAGTCAAACCAGCTAGATGGTGGTGACAATAAAGCTGATGCTCCACATGAAGTGGCTGTTAAAGTTTTACATCCTCGAGTGCGAAGAGTTGTAGAGCGAGACTTGAAAATCATGTCGTTCTTTGCCAATGTCATCAACATCATACCAACTATGGAATGGTTGTCTTTGCCGGGTGAAGTAGAAACTTTCAAGACAATGATGCTTCTTCAGCTGGATCTTCGTATTGAGGCTCACAATCTGCACACTTTCAGGGAAAATTTCAAAGACCGACCTGATGTTCGATTCCCAAAACCATATCATTCATCGGTGGAGATTCTAGTGGAAGAGTTCATTGATGCCATATCTCTGGACAAATTTCTGGATCATTGTAAAATGGAGACAACTATCAACAAAGAGATAGCAGATAAAGGTCTTGACTCGTTCCTCAAGATGTTGCTGCTTGACAATTTTGTGCATTCTGATCTACATCCTGGAAACATTTTTGTTACATTTGCGAAACGTGCAGACAACAAGTTGAGTTTTGGACATCATAAATATGTTGATGTGACAACTGAGGTTAAACAGCGACTTGAAGACAAGAAGACGGATCAAGAGTGGAAAGATGAGCTCGATCGGTTGGATCAGGAAGGCTACAAACCGGAGGTCGCCTTCATAGACGCAGGACTGGTCACCGAGCTCAATGAAACCAATCGACGTAATTTCTTGGACCTTTTCAAAGCAGTGTCCATGTTTGATGGCTACCAGGTTGGAGAGCTGATGATAGAAAGATCTCGAACCCCTGAGACGGCTATCTCTGGAGAGATCTTTGCTTTGAAAGTAGAGAGACTTGTCAAGGATATTAAACAACGAACTTTTGCTCTTGGAAGCGTCAAATTGGGCGATCTTTTGGCCAAGGTTCTGACTATGGTTCGACAGCATCACATTCGTATGGAGTCCGATTTCATAACAGTCGTTTTGAGTATTCTGCTACTAGAGGGCATTGGAAGACAACTTGACCCGAACTTGGATCTATTCAAGAGCTCCATTCCCGTTCTACGGCAATTGCAGCCCATTGATAAAGTGGAATTCAACGAGGATACCATTTCCATGGCCAAGATTTGGCTAGCTCTCGAGGTCCGACAGTTCATCAACGCTTCGATCCAAGATATTCATACTCTAGTGAAATACGACGGATTGTCTCCAAATCAGTAAAGCATTTATATTACATGTATACATTTTTTTTACTACCAAAAGATTCCTCTCATGTTCATCTTGTCAAATCGAGTAGTTTTCCCGAGCAGTTCATGCGCTTCATGGGCACATGGATCGCAGCCGCACCATACCAATCAAGTTGTAACCCCCGCCGATTCCAATAAAAAGATTTGATTCATCCACGTTGCGGCAAATTCTGCATTTGCTGTCGTGAAACCACTGTTTCTTCCCCCGTGAGGTGACTGGTATCTGCAAGATATTCCATTGACAGTTGAAATGAAATTTGCTAAAAGGTATGTTATCGTGTAAACCACTTTTCCGTTGCCTTATCGCCGACAACCAAAACCTCCGTTGCTAACCAACCTCCAGCTTACAGCGTAACCAGGTTCCCGAGTGGAGGTAAGATTTTTATAGAGACGTAGAAGCGCCAGAGTCAGAGGCAGTAGGTCGGCAGAAAAGAATGTAGATAACTAATTGGCCAGCCGAAATTATTTGAATTACAAGGGCCTGAAGAAAATCATCAAGGAATTGAGCCAGGTCAACGAAGGAAAGGAGCTTGGAGAGGCAGACTTGGTTCGTAAGTATTAGTAGAAATCTGGTGAATCATTTCAGGAATCCCACTAACAATCAGCTTTCTACTATGCTTTGGATCGAAATATCGAATCCGTTGATGCTTTTTATAATCTCAAGTACTCTGAATACTCTCGACGGCTCAAGCACGTGGTGGAGAGAATTACACCCTTGGAAAAGCTGTCGCACATTTCCGAAGACGAAATCGAGGATATTGTCGATGTTCTACTTTCGTTGCGATCGCAGTTCAGAAAACTTCAGTGGTATGCTGAGGTGAATAAGCGAGGATTTGTTAAGATTCTCAAAAAACTAGACAAAAAGCTCAATGTTCACATTCAAACCAAGGTTTTGGGCTCTAAGGTATTTACACTCGGGTTGGCCAACGGCAATGCTCTAGATGACAAGCTGGCCATTGTGAATAATTATCTTAGTGAAGTTGCTCCTTACACTTTGGAGAACTCCTCTGCCCTCGGTGGCTCTGCTACTAATGGCTCCTCCAATCCCATGGTTGGCCCTGCTCAGTCCACGGAGCAGATCATCAAGGAACTGGATAACAAAACTGGTATTCCTCGAAGATTATCGTCTACATCGATAGCTTCCTCTCTTAATGATAATATTCTTGCGGAATTCAAATCCGCCATCATGAATGATGACGCTGAAGCTTTGGAGAAAATCAGAGATATTCCTCAAAAAGCTTTACTCTCTGGCTTGTCTAAGGCACTCTCTTGCAACAGTAGAAAATGTGTTCTCGTGCTGCTCAATAGAATCGAGAGCCTGGATGGTCCTACAGAAGAGCTTAATGGTAGAAATGCCATTCACAGGTATATCATCAATCATGGACGCCATGTCAATCAGACCCCTCCGTTTGGCGCAGTTGGTGATAAGCACTTGCCTAGTCTCACATCTGACAGCATAACTCCATCCTCGCTATCTACCCATACTCCTGCTCTTCAGCAGCGAACTGACACACATTTTATCAACCCTGCAGAGCTCCCTACCAAACTTGCCCATGCTCTTAGTTCAGATGGCGCTTTAGCGAAAGATGAGGATGATCTTCTTGTGTATTTGCTCAACAACTTAAAACCGTCTCAACGATCGGCACTTCTGACCAGAGATCAGTATCTAAGAACCCCACTGCACTATGCGGCCCATTACGGGCTCAAGGTAATGACTAAAGCAGTGGTAGATTACATCAACAAATGGGAACTTTGGAAGCTTAGCGGTGAAGAATGGCTGGATTCGGATGGGATGAATCCTTTGCAGCTTGCAGTGGCTGGAAATCACCCAAAAACTACTAGTGAGCTCTTCACTGGCAATGTCGATATTGCAAAGAAATGGATTGAAGAATCCAATGGTCAATTGCTACATATTGCAGCCAGATTAGGATCTGCTCCATTGATTCAAACGTTACTGGATTTTGATAACGGATTTAACGATATCAATGCTGTTGACGAAAACAATGAGACAGCTCTTTTTGTTGCTAGTAAACTTAATAAGGTAGAGAGTGTCAGATATTTAGTTGAGAGAGGTGCCGATACAGAAATTGGTGAGGCAACATATGGATGGACGCCTGTGATAGTCGCAGCAGTAGATGGATATGATGGAGTAGCGAAGGTCTTGCTGGATGCTGGCTGCGATATAGATCGAGCAGATGGATCTGGATGGACTGCAATGGAGCATGCCTGCTTGCGAGGTCATATTGACTTAGCTCGCATGTTGACGCCAAAGCACTCACCGTGGGTACAAGGTAGGGACTCTTCTCCTACACATATGATGCTTGATGACTTGAATAATAGTACCAGCTCTTTGGCATCAACTAAAAAGTTTGTGGGAGCAACTTCCGTCAAAAGTGGTAAAGATCTTGGAGTTGATGAAGTTATTGCTGCTGATGACAAGCAGGAAGCAGTACTCACTTTTGGACATAGATGTTTGGATAGGACTATGATTTTGGTGACACTTGGAGGAACAGACGTGCGAAAGAGTAGCAATCCTGTGACCCTGGATCAAGTTCCTTATAGCAGGGCTCACTCTACTCAGCTTGATACTGCATTATCACTTGTTTTGTCAAGTTCCACTGGCGGGGAGCGGCTGGTTTATGATCTGCCTATTCCTGATGACGGTCATGCTACCGAACCTGTGGCATTCTATCTTGACAAAAACCAGAGACTTCAAGATGTTAAATTGTATTTTGATTTGGTTCCAACCTATGCTGGCAATCAAACTAAAAAGGTTGGTAGAGCAGTTGCTTTGCTGGGCTCAGTGTTGCAAAACATTGGACATCAGACCCGGTCACTGAACCAAACCATCACCTTGCCTTTTATTGAGTCAGAAACTCTAGAGGTTCTAGGAACTGTGAACTTTGAGATTTTGGTTGTCACACCTTTCACTCACCCCCAAATGACAATTGAAAAGAGTTCTACCTACTGGAAGTCCCTTATCACCACCCGAGTGATTGGTCATCGTGGTCTGGGAAAAAACAGTACTTCCAAGAAGAGTTTGCAACTCGGTGAGAATACTTTGGAATCTTTCATTCAAGCAGCAAACTTGGGTGCCTCATATGTCGAGTTTGACGTTCAACTGACAAAAGATCATGTCCCAGTAATTTACCACGACTTTTTAGTTGGAGAATCTGGCATTGATGTGCCGATGCACGATTTGACATTAGAACAGTTCATGGGTATGTCACGTCCGAAAGTGCGATCAGGAACTCCCTCGTCCAAGCCAAGATCTCCTTCGTTGGGCCCAATTTCAAGGTCTCCAGATTACAGACATCGATCCATGTCACTATTTGATGAAGGTGATGATGAGTATGCTGCCATGGCCGCTCAAATGAGGTATACAAGAGATTTCAAACTGAAAGGATTCAAAGGCAATTTCCGAGGACACTCGATCCAGTCTCCGTTCACTACGTTAGAAGAAGTGTTCAAGACGCTGCCAAAGAACGTGGGATTCAACATTGAATGTAAGTACCCCATGCTGGATGAGAGCGAGGCTGAAGACATGCAAGCAATCGCCATAGAATTGAATGTCTGGGTGGATACTGTTTTGAAGTGCGTCTACGACCATGCTGATGGGCGAGATATCATCTTCTCATCTTTTCACCCTGACATATGCCTAATGCTGTCTTTGAAACAGCCTACAATTCCTGTTCTTTTCCTGAGTGAGAGCGGAACTGCTCCAATGAAGGATGTTCGAGCAACTTCTCTACAAGAGGCCATTCGGTTCTCACGAAGGTGGAATCTTTTGGGAATTGTATCAGAATGCAAGCCTCTGATTCTATGTCCGAGATTAGTCAATGTCGTCAAAGAAAGCGGACTTGTTTGTATGAGCTACGGAGCAGATAATAATGATCCTGTCAATGCTCGACTACAGATGATGAACGGGGTGGATGCTGTCATTGTTGACAGTGTGCTAGCGGTTCGAAAGGGCCTTACCACGGAGAGTAGTTGAAATAACGACTATTTTTTTTCAATAGTATTAAATAGAAGCGTCGCTTATAGAAATTCTAGCTTTCTCCTTGTTGAAACTAGCTTTGAGCAACTCAGTCAAATATTAAACCTGGAGATTCGGGTCAGACGTCTCCTTATCGGGACGCTCAGTATGTGGAGGAGCCCCGGCCAAAGCAGGGCCTCCCTCAGTGGAAACACCAGAAGAAGGAGCTTCAGAAGTCTTCTTCAAGTCGGCAAGCCGTCGGGCCTCGTTATGAACGTCCGAAACTTGCTGGACAATTGAAGAGTAGAAAGATCGGATTTTGGAACCAGTCTCGGTGTTCAACGCATTGTCGAGATACTTGTGAGCCTTTTGTTGGGTCTGCTGAAGCGAGTCGGAAATACCGTACTGCTTGTCAGTGGCAGCAGCACGTTCTTTAACAGCATCTGACTTGTGCTGCAAATCATACTTGGCATCAAGATCCTTCTTAGTATCGTGGTACTTCCCGTCTAGCGAAGACAAGAAAGAAGTAAATCTCTCAGAAATACCGTGCTTCTTGTCAATATCAAGACCACGAGCAATGGCCTTGTCTCCCAATATGTAACCATGACTGAGGTATTCGGCTAGTACAGTAGCTTTGGGCTTGTATTCCTGAGCAATATCTCCGTCTCCCTCGTTGATGTCCTTCTCGTCAGCAACCGCAGATTGGACGTCACTGGGCTGAGCAGCCGCTGTGATTGTGATTTTGGCGCCATTGAGCTCGGAATCAGAGAGCAACACCGCAGTGGCAATTGCTGCGGCCTTTTCAAAAGTGACAATAGCAGAGCCGCCAGCGGTATCGAGCTTGACACTAGAAACCTTGCCACAGAAGGAGAAGAACTCCTTGATTTGCTCCTCAGTAGTAGATGGAGCAATTCCAGAAACCTTGATATCGTGTGCAGACATTGTGTTTTCCCTTTTGATATTAAACTAGATGTGCACAATTGCAGAGAGAAAAAGTTATGCCTGTTGTTAGGGGGGGGGGGGTCCTCTCCCTTTTATATCATGCAAGCAATCGCATCCCCAAGAACAACCACACAATCGATGGGCGTTGGTTTGCGGTAGCGCGGGGGGAGGGACTTTGCTGCAAGCCGAGCGGCAGCGGCAGCGGGAGTGACGTGACCAAACCTATAGGAAATGAGCAGCAATGTACAAGCAACAAAGACAATCTGGCACCAATTGAGCAGATGGTGGGAAAGTTATGATATAGCAGAATTGTGATTAAATTGAGGAAGGCTAATTCGATGTTGTTCCACCAAATTGAGCCTATTAAAGGCGCAATGACGGACGCCTTGAATTGACGGGTGTCGGCAGCAACTTTCATTAGCAAAGCCTCGCAAAGCCTCGCAAAGGCTTGGACAATGAGGGCTACTCTCTGGATTCCCGAACGGATGATTACATCATAGTGTGGACTGTAGTGACATAAGTCAAAGAAATTGCCAGAAGTGGGGTTTCGATTCATATGGGATGAGATTACTAATGTCACCATATATGGACAAGTCTGAAAGTGTAAGTGTAAGTGGGTGGTGGGTGGGTAGGCGCATCGATAAGCGGGAAAGAGATCAGATCGGACAGACCGAACAGCAGTATATAAAGCAGGAGAAAGGAAGCTCTTTCAAGGTAAGTTTCTGTTTCAATTGACTCACTGACTCAAAAGATTTCAAAAAGGTCCCCCGCTCTATCCATAAACCATGTCTCCCGTTTCTCAAATTCTCTGTGATAAGGCTCCTGCCCCTATTGCTCCTTATAGCCATGCTACCAAGGCTGGAGGCTTTGTATTCGTGTCCGGTGTCGTCGGATCCACCTCTGATGGAAAGCTCATCGAGGGCTACGAAGACCCTGTTGTTGAAGCTCGACAGGTTCTCACCAATCTGAAGAACGTTCTTGAGTCTGCTGGTTCTTCCCTTGACAAGGTCACCAAGACCACCATCTTTGTCACTGATCTCAGCAAGTATGCTGGATTCAATACTGCATATGCTGAATTCTTCAATGAATCTACTGTTAAGCCTGCCAGAAGCTGTGTCCAGATTTCTAAGCTTCCATTGCCTGAAGCCTCCATTGAAATCGAACTCATTGCTTTGGCTTGATTGTTCCCCGGACCGGCCCAGTAGTTAGCTAAGCTAGTCAAAAAATATCTCGAGTAAAGTAAAAAATAAAGGCATTGAATTCAAATAAATAACAAAGACAAAACTAGCTGCACCATCAACTGCTATTAGGCTTCTTATCTTTACAAACTTCTTTAGTCGAACACTACTTCTCGACTTTGTAGGAACTCTGCATCGGTGAAATCCGGGGTTTCAGGAATGGACCCAACGCTCTTGCTATAACCAGCTCGATTCGCAGCTGATCCAGCAACAAAGATATGACGAGTAGTGACATTTGAATATTCCTGGTTGGTTTCCCCCTCATCATCTGTATCATCCTCGTTACTATAGCCTCGTTTCTTGCTTGGCTGTGAAGGTCCTAATGACTGCATGCTAAGGCTTCGAGCAGCTGCTTCCCGATCTTCCTGAGAAATATAAATCTTGTCATTCCAGCTACCAGAGCTCAAGTTCTTAGAAGGCTGCGTAGGCCCTATAGTATTTCCTTTGTAAGAAGGCAGAGATGTTTCCGTCTTGTAACCATCGGAAACATGTTTTCTTGCAAGACGGGGGGCCGTCTCCAGCTTGGCCCGCAAGCTGTCATCAAGAGATGGAAACCCCCGTGATTTATTTGGCAGAGTAGAGGGCTTGGAAGCCTGGAAGTAGTCTGTGATATATCGTTTTGAAGGTTCCATGGTCGTGTGGTGGCCGCGAGTGTTATGACAATGATGGGAAAATAGTAAACAGGAAATATATATCACGTGATGAAGATAGTTGCCGGTGTCTTGTCTCAAAGCACCGAAGCACCGTTTTGGAATGCCGCCATCTGAAAATAATTGGCAAAATATCGAGATGTTTACCTACAAAGACGTCTAGAATTGGAATATGACCAGTGATGTGGAATGTCCCTTTCCAATGCATCCCCTAGGTGACATGTCACTAGTGTTTGTGGATCGGTGACCTCAAAGCAATTTGGCTTACAATTATGTGACCTGTAGAAAAGCTTATTTCCCCGCCATTGCCGATCAAATGCTCTTTTTAGAGCAGAGGATAGCGAGGGGAGGACAGCCATACACAAGAATAGTTCCCGTGACTTTCTCCATGAAAAATCAAGCAAAGCAGTCCGTGAATAGGAATTCGGGTAGTGAGTGAACGTACCTCCCACGGCCTGGTTAGTCCCTCCGGTCGGACGATGGTAACCTACCCAGCGGCTTCCGCTACCTCCTGCGCATAGGGGTTGACTCTCGACAACACCTGCACTTAGGGGACCATCTCATCGAGGAAATCAGACCTTATATATAAAGAAGAATTTTCCATTCAGAAACGTACAACAGACTTCCATCTAACAATTATATAAAAAATGTCTTCGATTTTGACCAAAGTTTCTTCCAAGCAGGCTATGGAGTACGACGAGGAGTACTCAGCCCATAATTATCATCCTCTCCCGGTTGTTTTATCTAAAGGTCTTGGAGCTCATGTTTGGGATCCCGAGGGAAATCAGTACTTGGATTTCTTGTCAGCCTACTCTGCTGTGAATCAGGGACATTGCCATCCTAAGATCATCGAGGCTCTTACTGAACAAGGTCACAAATTGACCTTGTCTTCTCGAGCTTTCCATAATGACGTTTTTGGTCAGTTTGCCAAGTATGTCACTGAATTCTTCGGTTACGAAATGATCTTGCCTATGAATACTGGTGCTGAGGCCGTTGAAACCGCCATCAAGCTGGCTCGAAAGTGGGGTTACATGAAGAAGGGAATCCCAGAAGGCGAGGCAATTGTCTTATCAGCTACTGAGAACTTCCACGGCCGAACCTTGGCTATTGTTTCTATGTCTACCGATCCCGAGGCTCGAGATCACTATGGTCCTTACTTGAAGAATGTCGGTCCCTTCATTCCTGGTACCAACAAGCCTTTGAGATACAACAATATTGAGGATCTTGAAGAAGCTTTCAACAATGCTGGTGACAAGATTGCTGCTTTCTTGGTCGAGCCCATCCAGGGTGAAGCTGGTATTGTAGTTCCCGATGCCGACTATTTGCCCAAGGTAGCCGCTTTGTGTAAGAAGCACAATATTCTTTTCATTGCCGATGAGGTTCAGACTGGTGTTGCTCGAACTGGTAAGATGTTGGCTGTTGAGCATTCTAATGTGAAGCCTGACGTTGTCATTCTAGGCAAAGCTATTTCTGGTGGTGTTACCCCCGTCTCCTGTGTTCTCTCCTCCAAGGAGATTATGCTCTGCATCGGACCCGGAACTCATGGTTCCACTTACGGTGGTAATCCCTTGAGTTGTGCTGTTGCCATTGCAGCTTTGCAAGTTGTAAAGGATGAGAAACTCGTCGAGCGAGCTGAGACTTTGGGCCAGAGATTCCGAGATGGTTTGAAGCCTTTGACTGAGAATGGTATTGTTTCTGAAATCCGAGGTCGAGGTTTACTCAATGCCATTGTCATTGATCCCTCCAAGGCTAACGGTAGAACTGCCTGGGATCTGTGTCTTCTTCTCAAGGAGAACGGACTGCTTGCCAAGCCTACTCACGATCATATCATCAGATTGGCTCCACCATTGGTCATTTCAGAGGCTGATATCGACAAGGGTCTGGATATTCTCAAGGAGTGTGTTGCTAAGTTGCCCACCGTCGAAAAGGCTGCTTCCCACTAAATAGATAAGACAAAATCAGAAATAAATATGGGGTGTATGGTTAAAATTAATTGTGTTCTGCTGAATTGTACACTTATTAAATGACCACCGTAGAAAACCGGCCAAGCTCTTGCACTGATAGCGATTATAATCAACGTACACAGCAGTACTTATTTTTGACCAGAGTAATGAAAGCAGGTTAAATCAGTAGACAAAGGAACTAATTTTTTTCGAATAATGAGTTATATATTTTCCGGATGCTGTGCTACTATCATTTTTCCTCTTTGGCCAGCCTTTTTCCTGATAAGAGCTTATGTTAATTTTTCCCCTTTTCGCATGTCTCAGGGTCTATGGACCCTGGGCCCTGATAAGGCACTGAGCAAACACCAGTATTGCAAAATTAGGAAGGTTGAAGAGACAGGGCATGAGAAAACAGCCATTTTTATTAGCATTCTAATCGGAAAATGTTATCAAGAGCTTTAGTATCTTGCACCAGGAGATAACTGTTCCGAGTATATATATCCAGGTTCTCATCATGATGAGAAAAGGCAAGTACAATAAAATGATCTGGTTTCCTTCCACTGATATAGTTTTACAAGATGGAACACCAATTCCCGGCTCTATTCAGCTGGTTGACACTGATAATCATATTACCGGACTTCATGAGTCTCAGCATAAGGAGATTGTTTTGGACCCTCAACCAACCAATCATCCTGATGATCCCTTGAACTGGTCAATGAAAAGAAAACTGATAACCCTTTTCTGGCCAACTTATTATACATTTTTGGTGGCTATTATGGTCGCTGTACCTGCTGTTTATTATCCACAGCAAGCCAAAGACTTGAATCTTCCATTGAGTACCCTCACATCAGGTACAGGATATACCTTTCTTTTTTTTGCAATTGGATGCTTCATATTTCAGCCTTTAGCTCTAAACTATGGTCGACGGCCAGTTTATATATATACATTGCTCACTGGAGGGGTCGCATGTTGCACCTGGGTTTGCTTCTGTAAAACCCAGGGAAGTTTTTATGCTAACAGAATGATTCTGGGACTCCTACTGGCTCCAGTAGAATCTCTCCAGCAAGTTGTTTGCAATGATTTGTTCTTCACACATGAGCGGGGACTAGGTATCAGCTACTATGTGTATGCTCTCATGGGCGGCTCTCTGCTCGGACCTTTTATTGGCTCTTTTGTCAATGGAAAAGTTGGCTGGAAATGGATGAATTATATTATGGCTATTTTATCTGGAGTTGGTGCTATTGGTACTTTCTTATTTATGGAAGAGACCATGTTTTACCGTCCTAAGGTTGAAAGCACTTCTGTTATAGAAGGCCTACCTATCTCTGAGGAGCAGTTTCTACCTGACAAAGAAGCGAAAGATGTTAAAGGCTCTGATTTGAAAGAAATCAATAATGTTACAGGAAGCCAACTCCTTGAAAACGAGTCAAATAAAGTGCTTACCGCCCCTCAAAGAAAGCCATACTTCCATAGATACCCTGTTCTTTATTACAGATCACCCGAGCAATCTAACAGAACATTGTTCAATTTTATCCAGCCCTTTCAGATATTCGTTCTGTTCTTTCCGGTTGTATGGTCAGGGTTGATTGTTGCCTCAGCACTTGCTTGGTGGTCAGTGGCTGGTGCGACAATCGCTACATTACTAGAAAGCCCTCCATATAACTTTGGTGCTACAGGTATTGGACTGGTTTATATTGGACCTACAATTTCATCGTTACTGTCAACATGGTTGGCTGGCCCCCTTCTAGATAAATGGTGCATATGGTACGCAAAAAAGAACAATGGCTATCGTGAACCAGAGGCGAGACTATATCTGGGAATCGTGCCTTTAATCTTGACTCCTCTCGGATTATGGATATATGGGTTCGGTGCTGCTCATCAATGGCATTATATGGCATTGATTATGGGCTATGCCCTATCAGCAGTAGGAACGTCACTAGGTACCTCTATACCTTATTCGTACGCTATTGACTGCTATCCTGAGCTAGCTGGTGATTGTGTTGTTACAATCATTGCTTTAAGAAATTTAATCGGAGGTTTTGGATTCAGTTATGCTATAACACCGTGGGTAGAGCGAGACGGCTACCAGACGACATTCATTATCCTTGGATTCTTGGCAATTGCATTTTGGTTATCCAGTATACCAATGATTATTTTTGGAAAAAAGTTGAGACGTAGCAGTGCTCATGTTTATGCGCGATTTGTTGCAAAGAATTGAGGCAGCTGATATTTAAGCCAACAAGAGTAGTAGGCCTGAAGATGCTATTGGACAAGCACGTCCATTAGTGCCATATAACTGTTATGTATCTCTTCAAAAATAATCAAAAATATTTTTTTTGTGTTTGACAGTATCAGGGCTCGACCGATCTGTACTTCCTATTTCGGCTGAACAATGATGAATTACGAGCATCAGATTCCAGTGCTCGGTAGAAGCCTCAAATAATTACCCGATTACACAGAGAAATGGAGTATATTTTCTTGAAATGACTAGCGTATTTTGTTTCATGCTCGATCAAGATCCTAGTGATTGAGCAGCCGGTTTCAAGATATAGTCATTGTTCAAACCTTTTCAGTCAACACTCATCAATAAACCATTGTCCTAGCCATAATGGCTTGATAGTAAAACTGACATGTAAATTAATATAAATAGAGATGATTTGACCTGTCTCAATCGTCAGAAACAATTCACATTCTTCTTTACTACTTCAGAACAACAATGATCGAACAAACCGTCTCCAACACCACTCCTAGCTCTGCTGCCACCAAGCCCAAAGAAATCGAGGCTCCTAAGGACCAGTACATCATTCCTTCCTGTAAGTTGAACTGCGCACCTACGATACATTATGGAATTTGCTTCATGGTTCCCAAACACCATTTTCCTGAACTGTTAACTAACCCGTATAGCGGGTACCCCCGGATACTGCGTGATTGCTTAAATGAAGCTCAATGCTAGTAAAGCACCAAGGACTCTGAATATCAGATGATTAGCTGGAACATATCAACCTAAATATCTAAATAATCAAAAAAAAAAAAAAGCCCACGGCCGGGGTAAAAAAAAACCAACAGTCTTTTGACAGGCATTTCCTTGAAATACAGATCTACACTAATTCAGTGCCAAACCATGGCCCAGTGATAAACCAAAAAAATTAACAGAAATACAGAGATTGTATTATTTTGCGTAGTTGATGTTAATTTGAATTAAGCTTTTAGATTGGCGGATGATCGGAAGGTTAGATAATAACATCTCCAAATAGAGCCTAATGCCATGACGCTTTCAGCAGCGGACTTACCGATTTCGCCATCTTGAACAGCTTGATACTACCAGCCGGGAGAGACTGGCTTATGCGACAAGTCAGAAAACTGATTATCCGTATCGAGCCAATCAACACGAGTGGGAGTTGCACGCCGCATATTCAGCGGCTCTCTATATTCTTTTCACATGCTCTCGGAGAGAAAGCTACCTTCTTTTCACAGTCTTCTGGAAAACTTTTTTCACCAACTATCTACTACTAGGTTTTTTCACGTGAAAAAGATCTGTGCTTATCGTTTGACAATCTTCCTGTTTACGAATAAGTTCTGTGACCAAATTAGTCTTTTTTGGCACTCGGTTTAACGGCTCATCGCATCGTCTTATCTTCTAGACTGATAACTTTGACGGCTTTTGGCTGCAACAACCAGTGATAACTTGGATTGACACTTTTTACCCGAGGTGTCATAAAAAAGATTTCCCCTGGATCTCTTTATCCATATATTAGCCGTATCCTGTACTACTTTGTACTTTTTTTTCTGTCAGATTTGGCCAATTTTCATCACAGTGAAAAGACGGCTTTTGTAGACTCACCATCATGTCCGACGCTTCATCTGCTTATGTTGAGCCCAAGGAAGTAGGAGCAGAAGCTTCTGAGCGAACTCGACAGGTAGTTTTTGACCAGTCTGATTTCTCCGATATGAATGAAGATGATCGAAAGCTTGCCGAGCTCGGTTACAAGCCCGTTTTCAAGCGAGAGTTCACTTTGTTCTCTGCATTTTCATTTGCTCTCTCAATTTCAGGTTTATTTGCTACAGTTGCTACAACCTTTAGTTATCCTCTTTCTTCAGGAGGTGCCTCTGCTGCAGTATGGTGTTGGCTAGTCTCTGGTGCTGGATGTATGTGCATTGCTTTCTCGGTCGCTGAATTGGTCTCTGCGTATCCTACATCTGGTGGTCTTTACTTCACACTTAATTACTTAGCACCTAGAAAGTGGGTTCCTGTTGTTTCATGGGTAGACGGATGGTTGAACGTTCTCGGCCAGATTGCTGGTATTGCTTCTACTGATTACGGTGCTGCTCAATTGTTATTGGCTGCTGTGTCTATTGGCTCTGACTTCACCTATTTCCCTACCGATCAGCAGACTGTCGGTGTTTGCGCCGCTATTCTTGTTTTCCATGGTTTGGTGAATTCTTTGTCTACACGTGCCCTTGAAAGATTCTCAAATTTTTACGTTGTTTTCCATATCTGTGTCTTGATTTCAGGCTGCATTGCTTTATTAGCCAAGCAACACAACAAGCACAGCGCAAGCTATGTTTTCACGCACACTGAGTCTTCCTCTGGATGGAATCCTATCGGCTGGTCATGGATGTTTGGCTTTTTGTCTGTTAGCTGGACCATGACTGATTATGATGCAACTGCACATATTTGTGAAGAAATGGACAAACCTGAACGTAAAGCCCCTTTAGCTATTTCATCTGCTATGGCTTTCACTTATGTTGCTGGATTCTTGTTTAACATTGTTCTTTGTTTCTGCATGGGAGACCCTGCTGAGATTTTGGCTTCTCCTATTGCCCAGCCTGTTGCTCAGATCTTCTACAATGTACTTGGTAAAGGCGGCGGAATCTTCTTCACTGTCGCTGCTTTCATGATTATGAACTTTGTTGGTATCACTGCAACTCATTCCTGCTCTAGAACTTTTTGGGCTGTATCTCGAGATGAGATGCTGCCTTTGTCTCGATACTGGTACTCGGTTACCAAACGAACTGCCATTCCCTTGGCTTCAGTATGGTTGACTATTGTATTGTGTATTCTTATTAATCTTATCGGTCTTGGCTCTTACACCACTATTGCCGCTATTTTCAATGTGTGTGCAATTGCCCTCGACTGGTCTTACTGCATCCCTATTCTGTGCAAGTTGATCTTCCCTGGAAAGTTCAAAGCTGGTCCATGGCATCTTGGAAAATTCAGCAAGTTCATCAATGCCTGGGCCGTTTTGTGGACCACTTATGTGACTATCATTTTCTTGTGCCCAACTGTTCGTCCCGTCACACCTGATAATATGAATTACGCTGTTGTTTTCTTTGTTGCTATTGGACTCTTCTCCCTCCTGTATTGGGTCATCTCTGGACATAAATATTACACTGGTCCTAGATTACACAATTTGTTCTCTGAGCCTGTCACTGAAGCAACGATATCAGCCACTCAAAGTGCTCGATCCAAGGAGCAGAACAAGGATGAGTAAAAACACTAGACTCTGCAGGTAATTTTGCTATTTTATGCTTTTCATAGATATCAGTTCAGTTTTAAAACAGTTCCTAACATTGTACCTTGATGTTGTAGATGCTTTGTGGATAGATCTATGAATAATGTCTATGAATCAAAAGAGCAAATCTAATCATGTTTCACGAAAACAGATCCGTTCATTTCTTTGTATTTGAACCAATAAATATGTTATTTTAATAAGCAACTTACCACTGAGGGGGCTGTCTTGCCTGGTGTGTGTGGTCATAGGCTGTACTGTAGTCTGTCTCTGGACGGTAGCCCTGATAAGATGTAGATGCTGGAGCCGTGAAGCCATCACTGTAAGATTGAGCATAAGGATTGTTTACAGTCGATGCAGAACTTCCATTTACAGAGTATTCGTTGCCAAAAGGATCATGACCGTAGCCCTCCTCTCTGGCAAGATGAGTTCTAGGGAACTCATTACTACTGTGGGGGGATCTGTCCAGGTTTTGATATCCTCCGCCTGTGGGACGCAAGAATTGGGCATTTTGAGGAGCAGCGACAGTGTCATCATCCTCATCAGCCTGCATCATCGATCTCCTAAAAAGCTCAGCTTGATCGGCGTCACCGACTGCAGTGGCACCCAAAGCGTCGAGTTCCGTGCTTTTTTTCTCGGCTCCGGTATCCTTCATGAATGCATCTCTATCATCGCGCATAGGTTGATATCGGTTGTCGGGGTTTCTAGCAAAAATGAACCATAGTATAGAGGCAACGATTAGTAAAAGCAATACAAGTGAGAAAACAGCGTTCAAAACAAAGAAGACGACAGCAGCAATTGAAGAAACCGATTCAGGCTGTTTAAAGATTTGTGAAAAGAATAAAAAGAAGATCGAGTTGATAAAATTCACGGCCGAAATACCAATGTTGAAACCATTCGTGGCTTTATCCATATATGGTTTCATGTAAGACAAATAAGCTAGATAAGCCAACTCAATGAGGAAAACTCCCATTGCTTGAGCTTTACCTTGCGATTGAATCAAAGCAACAAAGCAGGCCTTCAGAAAGGCGTAAGCAAAAACTGCAATCAAGAAGTAATGAGCAGTGGCACGGAAGTTGACATACAGAAAACCCCATCGATTGAGACAGTCGGGGTCCGAGTACAAGATGTAAGCAGGATTCTTGTAGATAGCAGTTGACTTTCGAGCAATTGAAATCACTTTATAGGCAGCAAAACCAAGTACCGCCAGAACTGTGAGATAAGAAACAATGGCCAAAACAACAGTTGCTGCAGAGTCATGTCTGGTCAGCTCGTAGAGACAGAGCACGGACAATTGACTGAACGCAATAAGTGTGAGTCTGAAAAGAAATCCTTTGCAGTAAGATTTCCATCCCTGGCGGAAGTCAGCACATCTAGTGCTATGGATCACGCCGCCCCTTGCAAGCAGCTCCAAAGTCACTTTGACCAAAACCATGAACAAAATGGAGAATAGAGCCAACACGCAGAAAAAAGTAAGACCAGTCAAAAACAGATTGGACAATTCAACATCAGCAAGATAAGCTACACGTTGCATACCTCTCAGCATCAAGGTCTTCGATCGGATGTTGGGGTCAGCTTCGTTGGTCGTGACATATTCTGAATTGCTGGAGTTACTTGCTCGAGAAAATAATCTAGGCGGATTCAAAAGACTCGGTACCTCTACCATCCTTCGATACATCTCTCGTCTAGCATTTCGCTTGTCTTGGCTTGACAATGAGCGAGCGACCGGTGAAACCAAGCTTCTAATGTCACTCCAGTCAGCAGAAGGCAAGAGTCCAGTGAGACCTCTTTTCTGCACTTCCACAGATAAAGATGCTTTGTTTGGAAGAATATTCAAAGCAGTTCCACCAGTGGACTGAACATACCAAGAGAATATTGACTGCATAAAGCCCACCCGCATAATTCCCATAGTCCATTGGAAATTTTGGGCCCAAGCAGCAGCAATTGGAGGTAATCGATATACAGCCATCATGGAGGTAATAGCAACACTCTGAAAATAAGTGAAAAGGGAAACCACATTGGATGCAATGTGAGCCGAAGTTGAAATGTACCCACCAATGGCAGCAGAGCCAGCAGTAAGTATACCAATGAGACAAACAATTCCCATTCCCCAGGAGGCCCATTTGGTCTGTACGGTTTTACCGTTAGACAAAGTTGCCTCGACACAAGCAATAGCAGTGGTGGTACCTTCATTGAATACAGTAACTCGCACTTGTCCATCAAGATCAGGGATTGTATAGGCAATTCCGGGGATTCTGTCAACAATGCTAGAAGATATTTCAAGATTGGTAGATAAATCCAAATGACCAGAGGACATGGGACAAAAAGATTTCAAGGCACTATAGGAACATGGATTGACCTTTTCCGTTACAACAGTTATACCATAGGCAATAACCTCGATTTGAGCAGTGATGTTACTGTCAATATTGGAAATAGCACTGATTTCAATGGTGACAGATTTGTTCCCCGGAAAGAACATGACATCAAAAGTAGAAGCAGTAAACTCAGAGTTATCCATGCATGTTAAAAGAGCTGAAGACTTGATCAAAGAGGCTGATGATGCGGATACTGTAGCTAGTAGCGTAACAGCTATCACACAAAGAAGCCTATACATAATCATGGCGACTGGTTCGGAGACAGATAAATAATGACCTGACGATCTTTCCAATACCGATCGTATTTAGGCTATGATTCACAATAGCTCACAAGTCTCGAACGCTTGTACAGTCAACGTTGTCAATAAGGGAAGTTGGAGAACCAAGCAAATCTAAATAAAGAAGTAGGGGCTGTTGGTACAATTCCTAAATAGGAACAGGGGCTGACATGTGGGGCTGAGGCGGCCGCTGCCGGTATTGTTACCTGGGGTTGCCGTGTAGAGGAACCGATGAGCCATGGAGAGGTAGTGGCTGAGAAATGATGTATTAGGAATGATGGAATTTGAGGATATGGGTTTACTATTCAGTTTTAAGCTAAGATGAACAGGTACAATGTGGGGATGGTGCATTAGCTGAAGTTGATTAGTCGTTTTCAGGCCCAAAGGGTTGGACATAGAACAATGAATGCTTGCAGTCCGCCGGAGTGGTTACCGAGACAACTGCACCTGGCCAGGGGAGACCATAGAGAATATCCTTGGTAGAAAGAGGAGATCCTCTGGAGAGGTTGTTAGAGCTAAGCGTAGGAGAATAAATGCTACTTCTTTGAAGAACAGAAACAGAATATTACTGCAATAAAAATGATTGATGATAATCTGAAAATTTGCTTCCTGCTGGTGGGTTGGTGTGACGTAACTTACAGACACGTCAGGGCCAAGGCTAGGGGCTGTGATGTCGAGAAGGCTCGCAGTCGAGGATGATTTGCTGGAACGATGGAAGGAGCCTGAAGATACCGTTTAGAGTGATAATCGACTGATTTGGTATGCTCTGTGGCGCTCTTTCAACGAGGCTGTCGACCAAGAGGAATGATGGAATCAGGGGATGTGCACGTGACCCGGTCGTAACATGCAGCTTCAAATCAACTAGAGTTTTGCCATGCTACTACCTCGATCAGTTGGCTCTCTGTGTGGGAGCAGGACGTGAGGCATAGCTAGATCAACGACTTCATCAAAGAGCGTCGATCCGGGGCCGTGCATTTCTTCTACAGCTCTTCAATGTAGAAGGACCGGCGGCATGACATGGGTCAGAACGTCTACACAGGATGCGACAATATCGCCAGTCTCAAATAAGTTTCATGTGAGAAAAAGGAGTCTACTAAATACTATTAACAGGTATAAAACAAGCGAAACACCAGGACAAGTCTAAATCAAAATCAGGCACTTTGTTCCACTTCCGTAGCTTCAGAGTCCAATTCTTCAGAATGTGTAGCAGAAGAAGCGGCATTAGCAGAAGAATTCAATATAGCCAGCTCCATGCGCCTGGCTTGAATGTAATCAGCAACTGATTTGAGAATAATTAAAGAACCGATGACCATGAGAATTGTAGAAATCCAGCCGGTGGTGTTTCCATCGACACTGAGGTTTGAAATGGCGGTGTTCGGGGACCCAGAGCTCTCGCTATATGTAACAAATCCAGAAGAATATGCATTGGAATCACTAATATCATTGGGATCATTAGGATTGATTTCACTGGGAGGGGAGCTGCCATCGGAATCGGATCCATCAGCACCATCCTGGGGCTGGAGATAGTAGCCACATTGGACCAAGGTGAATCCTAAGCCAGCACGCGAGCCTTGCTTGGCAGCATGAGAGGTATGCAGAAGATAAGTCAAAAAAAACCCGACAAATTGGAAGGCAGCCGAAACCATCATATTCCATGCAAAATTGATGGGACTTCCCACTGGTAGACCCTCAATAAATAATTCGTCATTTAGACCCGGAGCCAACACAGTAGTCTCCCAATAAGGAGGCGTAGCATCGGCCGCCGCTTCGTCATAAGTAGGAGGCTTGTCTTCGGTGAAAGGATCACCAGAGTCAGGTTTAGCAGTCAAATTAGCAAAGACGCCATCAGTCACCGACCCTCCAGAACGCCCCAGATTTCCACGCAAAGACGAGAAAAAGTTCGAAGCCAGGCCCCTAGAAGTACTCAGAAATGAATCTGATGGATGAGGTACAGTTGAGGTCACATTTTGAAATCGTGAGAGATCCGCCGGACCAGTAGCACTATTGCCTTGCGCTGAGCGGTCCAGGTCGACATCTCCTGAAGATCGGTGTAAATCGCTGGATTCTGGGTGCCGCGATATTGCGTTCTCATATTCTTCAGTATCATTGTAGTCTCCAACGGCGAACCCTCCCGAGTTTGAGTTCTCAATGTGTCGGTCATCATCCCAACCCCCTATACTGTTGTCGTCGCTGTCAGATTCGTCATCAAATGCAGCAACTAGTCGAGCATCCTCGCTGGTAGGCTCCTCGGGAGCTTGAGGCTGTCTACTTTCGATCTGTACAATAGTTAGAAATTAGAATTCTTATTCTATTCGAGTCTATGTGTTCTTAATACCAACCCTCCTGTAGCCACTGCTCATTGGTGTTGGACAAGGAGAAAGGGTGTTGTCGGTGGCAGTTGGATAGATGGCCCGCATGAGGCTGTGTGGAAGCCCTACAAGGTTCTAGTAGAATCGGAGCTGAGAGGACGGCATGAGAGGCGGATTATAGGATTCCAATTGTTGAAGAAAAGCAGGAATATCAAATGAGAGCTGTAAGACAAAAGTTCCGAAGAAATACCGACTTATATTATGGAGAAGCCGATTTAGAAACATTGTAGTAATATGCGGGGCTGCCTAAATAGGCATATCCGCTCAAATATAGAAAAGTGAGCAGCGGAGATTCCAGTCCTGTGGAAACTCATCTCTACATATGGCTGATATAAATATCTAATAAAAGTCGATCAAATATATCTTTTAATTATCTAAAATAGCTCTATAAAGGCCACGCACTTGATGCAGCATTCATCTTTGATGTCTCCAAAGGCATCGGTGGGAATAGCTCATTTATGCAATATGCAAACCACATCCGCTAGTTCCAGGTCTCTCATAACCGGGTTTGAGCTCCAAAGTGGCATTATCGTAGTCTCCGCCATTTTGTTTTCGGAATTTGATGGGCTCCAAGGTAGGGAGAGCTCGAGCTCTTTCTCTCACAGCTTCAGCAAGCTTCTCGTAATTTTCATCAGAAAGATGATTGGCAGAGTAAAGAGCAAGAGTTGGCAACACAGTAAAGCCAGGGTAGAAAAACCAACCGTGTGTCTGGTGGAATAAAACGTCGTCGATAGGTCCATTGATACCTCGTGCACTAAAGTATGACTCCTTACTGCCGTTAGTGCTAATAATCATGCCCTTCTTTCCGACAAAGATTCCATCACCATATCTTTCACCGTTAGGAGTCTTGCTATTGTAACCCCGAGAATAAGCATAACCAGAGGCGTAGACACGTTCTACCCAGCCTTTGAGGATAGCTGGAGCAGAAAACCACCACAAAGGATATTGAAATATAACAAGATCAGCCCAGTCAACTTTCTCTTGCTCTTTCTGAACATCTTCAGGAAGAACATGATTTTCGTAAGCTAGCTTATGATCACGAGCGATGACGAAGCGGTCATCTGGTCTCTCAACTGGGGCGTCATAAGTATCCAGGACAGGATTCCACTTCATTTTATACAAATCAGACACTTTGATTTCATGTCCCTCCTTCTCAAGCTCTTCGACCAAGACTTTATGTAAAGAATGGGTGAGAGACTTAGGCTCAGGATGCGCAAGAACAATAAAGACCTTCATTTTGACTTTAAACAGACCACTAGATGATTCAAATTAAAACTTGGTGATCTGAAATATTAAGACAAATCTTCGACTCACTATTTATATTTTTCAATAATTTCTTTACATTGCTGAAATAAGCCAGACGCTGACAAATTTTTTTTTTTGACCTGCCAATCGTTGCACAGCATTGAGCGTCACACTATCATCAATCATTTATAAGAAAACACGGCAAGCCGAAAAACAACATAACACCACGAAACTACCAGAAACAATGATCTAAAAAAACTAAAAATTACTAATGTTATTTGGTAAGTTTGGAGTTATTAATAATATAATACAACTTGCCGGAATGACATTTGAGATGGTCTCTCTTTTATGAGACCTTGCTGCTACTTGTCTTCTCGGATATTAGCACAATGATCATCCATAACAAGTCTTTGCCTATGCTGAACCAGGAAATTATAATTGCTTTTGGTTCACTTATCTCATCTTCTTCACTATCAGCCGCTTTTATGAAATAGCCTAGCGTGGCTTTATCCATTTTAGAAAAAAATGCCTTTGCCACTGTCGATGTGATTTGCAATTGCTCTAAAGGCAAAAAATATAAAAAAATATCATTGGGATCTACGGTTTGTTATATTCATGGATATTGTAAGTGGCCCGTTTGAACCTCTCTGTTTGTTTACGATCAGTAACGCATCAGGAAATAATTGCCTTTTTTATTAGTAGAACGCTTCAAATCACAAAATTCATTTAGTGAGTTTCATTTTTTTTTTTATTTCTTTTGAGGATGAAAAAGGTAAATGTTTTAAAGGATTTTTTTCCCCGTTATCTATCATTAGAATTGTGGTCTTATGACACATTTCTTTGGAATCAGGTCCAAATAATACAAAGGCGGAGTGCTTTTTGGTCCAAATAATAGTTGACGTTTTCAAAGTCATCATGCAAACATCAGCCGCCTGTAATTATGGTAACGCTATTTCTCACATTGATTCTGTATTCACGCCAGTTACACATAATTCAACCTCAACGGTAAGAGTAACTTAAGAAAGATGCGAAATTGTCTATAACGGTAACTGAAGCAAAAAGTGATTTAGAAAGTACCACAATGTCTAAAATGATATAATGACATTGTTTCTCCGCCCAGGCTCAACTATCTCTGTAACCATGATGCTGAAGTTTCTCCAAACTAAACTTATTGAAAGTGTATCATATATTTTCATCTGGAGTTCGGAAACAAATTAATATGGTCATATTATGCTTCCGTGCTTCTCAAGGTCAAATACTTAATCGTTTGGCACGTGTTTATATTGACTGGCCACAATCGACCAACAGCTACACAGGTATGAGGATTTTTTTGATTTACAAAAGAAAAATATTTAATCATAATTCATGCATTATATGTATTAGTCAGAATTTCATCGTTTGAAAGTATGGCAATACTTGGAGTGTGAGTCTGGTTAACACATCTCGATTACTCCACAATCAGATCTGCTTCTTAAAGCAAGTGGTACTATTCGTCAAAAATCTTGCAAGAGAATACATTCAATTGCCTCAAGTAGCTCATAAACTTTATTGAAGTTTATCAAAGATTCTGGCAATTATCTGAAATGTTTAATTACTGGTATATTTCCTTGTGTACTTCTAGGAAAAACAAATCAAGCTAAAAAAAATCATTTGTAATTGCTTGTAGATTGAATTGACCTTATGAAGCAGATGTCTTAGAAGCCAAGATGAGCGATTGCAACTGCATTAGGGGATGTTGTTGCCCATCTCATTCGTATCTTAATCTCACACAAATATAGTTATTCCAGATAAAATATTTAAATTTTGATTTATTGAATATGTGAGAAATCTTCAAAGATTGCTCAGCAGATGCCATTATTATTTTGGCACGCACTTTGAAGCAAATCTTTTTACATAGTATGTAAACTAAAACCTTTGGCACCAGGAGCCTCAAGACCTGGTTCAAGTTCTAAAGTATCATGGTCATAATCTCCGCCATTCTGGTTTCGATATTTGAAGGGCTCTATTGTCGGAATATCTCGAACACGTTGTCGTACAGTTTCAGCTAGCTGGTCAAACTCTGATTCAGGCAAAACACTAACAGAGTAAAGAACCAAGGAGGGAAGTACGGAGAATCCAGAATAAAACAGCCATCCATGTGTCTGATGAAATAGTACATCATTGATAGGACCACAAATACCTCTGGCAGAATAGTGACTTTCTAAACCTGCGGTAGTGGTAAAGACCATAGCTTTTTTCCCCACAAAGATTCCATTACCGTATCTCTCATGTAATGGTTTTTTTTCTGTTTTGGGAGCGTAAGCGTAGCCAGCAGCCCAGACTCTATCGAGCCAGCCCTTAAGTATGGCAGGAACAGAGTACCACCACAGCGGGTAGTGAAAGATGACAAAATCAGCCCAATCCAGCTTCTCTTGTTCTTGCTTAACATCTGAAGAGAGAAGATCATTTCTATAAGCAGCCTTTTGATCATGTGCTATGCTGAACCGTCCATTGGGTCTCTCAACTGGAGCATCATCTCTATCCAAAACAGGGTTCCACTTCATCTCATAGAGGTCGGACACTTTAACTTCATGGCCCTGCTTTTTGAATTCATCAACCATCACTCTACTCAAAGAATGAGTTAAAGATTGAGGTTCGGGGTGTGCAAGAACGATAAAGACTTTCATTTGTTTTGGCAATTGATTGGTGTTTGATTGAATTGTTGACAAAATTTCTACGAAGAATTCTTCTAGCTATATATATATATTCATATAACTTTGCTTTTATCATCTTAGACAAAGAGCAGATTATAAATCATTATTTCAGCAAAAGGATAAGATCGTTAACATGGCCTTTGCTGATCAATCAGTAGAGCGGCAAGCCGCTAATAACGGATCTCGACGGACCTCAACCGATTTACGAGAAACTAAAGTGTTAACTAGAATGCAATTCCAATTGCTAGAAACTTAAAAAAGCCTCAATATTGTTAACTTTGAATTAGCGGATCAAGTCTCTTACGAAGTAATGAAGTAAGACCGTCATTATGTTGGAACTTGCTATAGGAAGAAGTGATTCATGACCTTTAAGGGATTCCCGATAACCCTATGTAGACTCATACTTTAAACCGATTCAAATAACGTAAAAGTGATAAGTGATAAGGAATAAGAGGGGAAAAGCCTTCAAAATAATAATAGCGGTATTTGAAGTGATGATAATTAAGTCTCGCTTTCACAGCTCGACGTTGATAATGACGATCATTAGATTTTTGGATACGTCACTGAAGAAAACAATTTTTATGCACTCTGCCTACAAGGCGACTGGGTATTACAAAACAAAATTGATGAGCTGAGATATCTTGTATATTCAACACCATGTACTGCTTTCGACATTTTTCAGAGTGTTAGTCAAGGATGTATACAGTGACAGCCGATAGTAAAAATTTAGTCACTCTAATCACCACCAATGCCAAGAAACTGATACGCGGATGCCAAGATGTAAATTTCTCGATAAATCTCTTGTATATTCCAGAGCAGAGAGCATTTTTCACTTTGCCAGATTGTATTGATCGTATACATGTACTGTTAGAAATTTTGGAAAAACTGTCCCTAAAAAGGTAGCTAGGTAATAACAAACAGGAGAGCAAGCTCTACTCTTTCAAAAAAAATTTAATCAATCTCTTGGCAGTTCCACGCAGGTGTTGAAATCTCCAGGGGATCGCATAAACTTCTAAGCCCCTAATTGCCGGATTTGGCTAAACAGGGATTCACGATAAGGCCCAATACGAGAAATAGGGAACCCACCCAACTAGCTAAGCAAATAATAGCCGCTTCACATATTACTAGCAGAAGCGGGTTCTCGCATTTGGGGGCTAGATGGTAAGATTCATATAGTCCCTATTACCATCAGAAATTATATATGAGCTTTCTTGGCACTTGAATTGCTAGTTGATTTTGGGCTGATCATAAGCAGATCCCATATCGTCTTCACTCAGGTGCAAATAGCATTATTGAGACATACAGCGAAAAAACATATACTGCTCTTTCGGCTTTATCTATTTATCGAAGCCACCAATATTTTGGAGTTTATTGGGTTGCCCTGTAGCGACAAGCATCTTATCAGACGGCGGGGTCGGCTCCAAACTCGTGGCTACCAATTCGGGCCGGCTTGTAATACGGACAGGTCCCTCAAATATTGGCATGCACAACAAAACAATACATGTGATTTTATATCAACTTCAGCTGATTGGCTAGAAGGAGATTTCCTGAGTCGCGCCGGCCGGCAAACTGAGAAGCGGTTAGACAAAGTGCTCAATTTTATGCAGCTCTATACCCCCATAATACTCTAATTCACAGCGCTTTTGCCTCGAAATCTACCAGTCAACGGCGCCGCTATCCCTCGTGTAAGAAATGTGACAGTAGATCAAGCCAAATTAGCTTAATTCAAATTTGTACCTCAAAAGGAATGGAAGCTGCTGCTGATATGTAGATCCTTGATGAAAGCTCGCCAATCAGCAGCTCTCTAATCAGCACACCTCACCAACCTCTGTAAGCCAAAATACCGACCTCAGCACGGGACTGGCACGTAAAGCGTGCTTTTATACACATGGGTCACGCATAATAATGAAAAGCGCATTTAACTCCGCAGTAAATGTAACTTCATCAAATAAATTGTTACAATCTGAATTCCTGCTGATCTTGCACGATGCCGATCATGAATCCTCCTGTAATTATATAAAGCAAGCGGAGTCTGTTGTACAATGTCTAAAATTTTTTGATTACTCAGTATACTTGCTTTTGTACTTCTAAAATGCTCTCTTTGGCCATTTTTTTGACGGCCTGCGCTTTCTTCCCCTCGGCGTCGGCAGATAATCTGTCAGATATCAAGCATGTCGTACTCTTCATGCAGGAAAATCGAGCCTTCGATCACTACTATGGAACCATGGCAGGTGTAAGAGGATTCAAAGATCCTAATGCTATCAAGATTGGAGACGGAAATAAGACCAATTTCTATCAGCCTTGTAGCTCCTTGACAAGCAAGGCCGAGTACTTGCTTCCTTGGTATCTCTCTGAGGACCAGTCTTATGCTGAATCCAATCAGTGTATGACCTCGGGATCCAATGATTGGAGCCCAAATTTGAATGCTTGGAACAATGGATCTGTCAATGGATGGGTCGAACATAACACTCCCTACAGTTGGGGTTATTTCAAGCGATCAGATATTCCCACGCATTTCGGTATTGTCGAAGGATGGACCGTTGGTGATATGTATAGTGAATCAGTGATTGGACCCACCAATCCTAACCGAGTAACTTGGGCTTCTGGTACTATCAATGTTCCAGGATCTCCTCCTGGAGAAGGTCAGGGCGGTCCTTACATTGAGAATCACGAGTCGAACGGATGCCTTACCGGATGGGAAGGACAATCCTATGCCTGTTATCCATTGAAATGGAAAACTGTTCCTGAATACTTGGAAGAAGCTGGTGTCGATTGGTATGTTTACCAGGATGAAAACAACTTTGATGATAATCCGTTGGCCTGGTTCGAGCAGTATCAGGATGCCACCAATGGCACCGCTCTGTATGACAACGGCGTCTCTTTTAGCGGTCTAGAGAAGTTTTATGAAGATGCTGCAAATGGTAATCTTCCCGCAGTTTCTTACATCGTGGGACCCAAGGAGCTTTCCGAGCATCCTCCTTGGCAGCCCAGGGACGGTGCATGGCTTCAGCAGAGAGTCGTGGATGCCGTTGTCAATTCCCCTTCATACAACAATACAGCCCTGCTAATCTCTTATGATGAAACTGGTGGATGGGGTGATCATGTTCCTCCTTTTGTGTCTCCTAACGGCACCGAAGCTGAGTGGTTTGAAGATCCCGAACAGCCCCGATATGTTCCCTCTGGTCCCGGTTTCCGAGTTCCCTTTTATGTGATTTCACCTTGGACTAGAGGAGGACGAGTTTACACTGCTCCTAGTGATCACAACTCTCAGATTCTGTTTTTGGAAGAGTGGGCTGCTGCCGCTCTTGACAAGCCTTTCACAGTTGATATGATGAACCCCTGGAGACGACAGAATATGGACGATTTGGTTGGAATTTTTGATTTTGAAAATCCTGACTATTCTATTCCTGATATCAAGAATACTTCTTATCCTCTTACCAGCGGAGGATCGTATACTGGTGAAACCACATGTGCGCTCAAGTATGGAGGAAGACACCCCAGTATTCCATACGGATCTCAGGATGAGTCCTCTGCTCTGTACACTGAATCTGGTTATAAGCAGATAAGAGGAGATCTTACCGAGGGCCGATATCTCGTTTTCCGAAGCAAAAACAGTGGCCAGTGTTTGACTGTTAATGGCAACCAGCTCACCTACTCTACTTGTGCCGATAACTACGACGCTGTTAACCAACGATTTGTTGTTTATCAAATGGACGATGCATTTAGCAAGAGCTTCAGTCTTCAGAGCGTGCAAAATGGCCAATACTACGGAAATGATCTAAACAGTGTATCTTCTACCAGCCATATGCACATCACCTTCCACAAGGACAAGGGCTACAAAGTTGGCGAAGTTGACGACGAATTTGATATTCTTTCTGTCACATATTAGGGCTACCCATTACAGCTGGTTTAGATAATCCTACAAATTAGATCGTAGGAGTCTTGGGTTTTAACTGTACGTTTATAGGTAAGAATGAAAAATAAATTTGTCTCTATTAGATATATCATCTTATTTTGGCAAGTAACCACCATGAGACGAACATTAGCTAGTAGAGAATGTGAGGTTCTGCTTCAAGCCAGCTTTCTATAAGTGAAACTAGAAAGTTTGTAATCATAAAATATGCCGAGGAATATAAATTGAAGCAAGCAACAATAGCAAACCAGATCCACAGCCAGATAGGTCCGAGACATTTTGATCAAGGTAGACATAGCCTGTGATTCTGTGCTAGCGTGGAGGAATCAACGGCGTCGTAATTAACTTGCGGATTACACTTCTTCCTAAACATGTGAAAGACGTGTACTAGCCCTAGTGGGAATAAATAGCTTTTTTTCTGGTAAAATATAAATAAATAAACAAATGAAAACCATCTCGAAAAATGCCGCTTGAGATGTATTACCATGTCACTGGGGTCCTCTAGCTTGAGCTGAGTTTTCACCGAAGTAAACACAAACAAGTTAAAATACAGCTTAACATATGTTGAGCCAAGAATCGCAGAATTAATTTGTAAAAAAAAAACAAAATTTGAATATCTGAGCGGAATAAGATTCCAATGCGCTTCAAAAAACGGATATTCCAGTAACTATTCTGATAAAATAGTCGAAGGCAATTCAGGCTCTTTTTCTAAATACGATCTTAGTAAGCTTATTACATTCGGAAACATTCTGCGAGCTCATGTATAAGCTGCATATTTCTGAGCACAAGGTTTTTTCTTATGTGCCGTTTCGATTCGAGGATCAAAATCTCTCTCTTGCAAGAGGAAGAAAATGCGGTAAAGCTAACATGATACTACACAAGCCTTACTTACTTGGTTTGTTGATACTTGTAAATTTTAGTGCTCTAAAAAATGTTAGGACCGCAGCACCAATCATTTTTTCGAGGCAAAATAAGGTAATTTAGAACAGAAGAAATAGAATCACACTGCTTAAGCTGGGTGAGTCGATCCTCTATCTGATCATAGAAATCCCAAATGTATAGCAAAATGTGTTATGTCACTAAAATGCTATGAAAACGATCGTTCTACTATTCTTTTATCCACTAGCTCAATCCCTATTTTTTTGTGGCTATTTACAGGATATAGATTAATCAACCTTGCAAAATCTTCATGTCAATAAAGATTATGCTTGAAAATTTCTAAAGGAACGCCTCAAAATGACTTAGCAAGCAAGTTAGGCATCATGAAGAAAAATAATAATAAAAAACCTCGAATTACCCGATGCAAGCATGACTCGCTTTATAAAGTTCACTGTTGCTAGTAGATAACCAAGTAGCTTCCTCAAACAAGGAATAATAGTGCTATTGATAGAATAGACCTTTATGTTTCACTGAAACATTTGGAATCTGATTTAAAGCTCATTTTGAATTCTTCGTTATGTCGTTCATCATGTCGTTCAGACGTGTTGTCTTCAAAGTATAAAAACAGCTATATCGTACCTAGAATTTCTGTTTGATGTGCGATATTTTTTATGTTGAGAATAGTTTGAAGCTCTCAGTTCTCATCTTCGTTAATCCAAAATCTATCATTTTACGTTTTTGAGGAAGGCCCTACCTCTAATGCTCGGAGAAAAAAAAACCACTTCTTTGCTCAAAACGGATGCACGACGACCCGAGCAATAAATACAAATATATTTGATAAGAAAAATTTTTCTCAACAATCATTGAATTTTCTTAAATTTAATTCAACTATATAAACCTGACTGATAGTTGCGGAGACCTTCAATATTTCTTATCGCTATTTCCGCTCATCAAGTATTTATTCAATGTGCAGGCTGAAACCAGTGGTACCTGCAGCCTCAAGACCGGAATTAAGTTCCAAAGTAGCAACATCGTAATCTGAGCTGTTTTGTTTACGAAATATAATTGGTTCCAAAGTAGTAACTTCTTGTGCTCTCTTCTTTACAGGCTCGGCGAGTCTATCAAAATCGGATTCGGGCAAATGACCAGCAGAGTAAAGAACCAAAGAAGGCAGTACAGTGAAACCAGCGTAAAACAGCCAACCGTGTGTCTGGTGGAAAAGCAAATCATCGATTGGGCCATTAATACATCGAGGAGTGTAATAAGTACTGGGGCTACCATTAGTACTAACAATCATAGCCTTCTTTCCAGCAAAAACGCCGTCACCGTATCTTTCGCCATTAGGAGTCTTGCTGTTGTATCCTCGGGAATACGCATATCCAGAGGCCCATACTCGATCAATCCAACCCTTGAGGATGGCAGGGGCAGAAAACCACCAAAGAGGGTACTGGAACACAACAAGGTCAGCCCACTCAAGTTTTTCTTGCTCTTGCTTGACATCTTCGGGCAAAAGGTTTTTTTCGTAAGCAGCCTTTTGATCATGAGAGATGTTGAATCTTCCGTCGATTCTTTCTACGGGAGCGTCATAAGTATCCAAAAGAGGATTCCACTTCATCTTATAAAGATCAGAAATTCTCGTTTCATGCCCTTGAGCTTCAAATTCTTGAACCATGACTTTGTTCAAAGAATGAGTAAGAGATTTGGGCTCAGGATGTGCGAGAACGATAAAGATTTTCATATTGGACCCTAAAGTGATAGTTGATTTGATAGAATTGACTTGATAGAATTGATTTGATGATTATTCAAGCGAACAGGTAAAATAACTGAATATTTATACTTTTTCCTTATATTTTTTTTTTTTTGTGGAATGTTCAAAGAAACAAGAGAGATATTCTTTTCCTATCTGTTAGCCAAGCATTCTCCGCCAGAACCTCTAAACTCCAAGGAATTGCGGCAAGCCGAAACTCAGAATACGAGGAGAAAACAAACGAGAGGCGCGATTTCCAAGCTGGTTATGATTAATACGAGCTTGCAAATAGAAATTAATCCCTTGGAGAGCACCAGTTAATTACCATAAATATCGTTTTTATGGAGGACCGCTGAAGAAAAAGCTGAGATGATGTTACGACTTGATACCACTCAACAGGCTCAGTGTGCATCCAATATAAAACCGAGCTGCCTTCCTAGCTAATAATCATGAATCTATTTTAGAAAAATAAATTCATCAATAGGCTTCATTCTAGTCGAATCCTCAGCTTGACTGCTAAATACCTATGACAATATTTCCCTTTGGGGTAGAGCAGATCGGCTTTTCTTTGGGCTGCAATACTCATTTCGGGCAAGACTCGTCTGTGGCTGATTCCTAATATACTTTCTGCGTTTTAGGCGGTAAAAAAAAGATGGAATAGGGATTCTTATAAGTAAAAAAAATTCTTGACGATTTTATTCATTGAAAGATAGAATAACATTATATATACATATATTTCACAAGTTCAATGTTCCAGCGTGATTTTGCATTTTTGCGAGATAGGGTGTTGGGGAAGAACCATTCTGTATCTGCCTCTAAATACTCATGCTAGTTTTTGTCAAAAAGGAGAAACAAATAATTCAAAACAGATAAAAGGATGCAGATCAATGACATTGAACAAAGGAAGTAGTGAACTGCAATATGATATGATTGTTAAACGAAATGTTTGATGATAGCAGTTTGTAACTCTGACGTCCTAGTATCGAAATATCTTATTAATTGACAACAATTAGATGCCAAAAATTTTCATTTAGGTGTATATATTTTACACCAAAGACTTTTGCTGTTTCTTCCAGGATAAGCTGTGGAATTGAGAAAGAAATGTTTAACTTTAACCGATTTAACATCTAATCACTTTTATCAGTTAATATTTCTATGATTTGGTGCTAAAGGCCCATTTAATACTTTTAAAAAGCAAGGATCACTACGAATTTGAATTTGTTAAAAGTTTTAAAATAACTATAGGCTTCTGTAATTGGATCAACCAGCTCACATTGGGTACACTTCCTATTTGAAGGAGAAATTTTACTTTAACTTTTATGTCTTTCAAGTACATTAATAATCGGATATTTTCAACTCCCACTGTATAATCAATTCCCATTGGCTTATTTTGATTGGAGTTAAGAGCAACTTATTTCGAAATACATATGTATCTCATTGGCTCAAATTTTTATTTGATCTGCAAACTAAAAGGAATATTAGTGATGTTTCCTAAAAACCTGAATTAGTTTCAAAGTGTCACTATCGTGGTCTATATCATTTTGTTGTGTAATTTCAATGGAATTCCAAGTTTTTATTTCTGAAACTCGCTGTCTCATAGAATCAGCAAGTTACTCCTGTTACGATAACAGTGGATAATTGGCAGGACAAAGAATCAACAAGTTACTCCTGCGACGATAACAGTGGATAATTGGTAGAACAAAGAATCAAAGAAAATGTCATGCTAAAGCTGTGCAAAATGAACAGCCTTGGCAGGGGGTAAAATAGTACATCACTAAGGGGCCGTCGATACTTCGAGTAATGTTCCAAGTAAAGTTCAAGCCATTAGTACTTTAAGCCATTGCCGCTTTTGAAAAACAATGTCACAGCTGTGCCTTTAATGGTGAGGGCCATATCGTCAGTAATAGGCAAAATCAGTAGTCAAATCTCGGCCAATACAGTACTTGACGGTTGCTGGGGCAGAAGCAGGAAACCATCAGTCATCATTGTGGCTATTGGATAACTACAAAACCAATATACTTGACTTTCTATTTTTTTCATTGGGCGTTTCCTAATATATCACGACTGTCACATATATTTTTCTTCATCACACGCAATGCTAAATTTGCTATCGTTCAGGTGGCCAATGCTGCGTAAGCGTCCAAGACGGAATTCCACTTTGTCTCTTGAGAGTTGAAAGCTCTGAATATATGATTTGCTTTCTCTAACTCGTCAAGTAAGATTTGTTCGAATCCACTTACCTTGTTTGGAGCATGCTAGGAGACCACGAATGGTACAGCTTTGCACGACAACGACGTTTCCTGGAGCAATATAGCAAAACTCTACAAACGTGATGCGAATTACAGTCTTCCTATATTTTCTGGAATTTTTGGCCCCGCATAGCGTAGTGGTTATCTTTATCAACAGCTCAAGCTAATGCGTGGTTCAAACAGAGAGTCGTAGATGCCATCATCAACTCCTCTTTGTCAAGTCAAAGCCTTGTTCAGCTCTTTTGGAAGATCTGGTTAATATGATGGCCATGCTTTTCCTTTCCTGTTTTTTACGACATTGGGATTGAATGGTCCGCGTATCCCGAACATCCCTGATAGTACACTCTGTCTTTCGGTTTCCAAGCCACCACGTAAGTCACCTTGTCTTCGACTAGAAAAAAAAAAGTTTATACTGCTTCTAGCAAGCACAATTCACAGGTTTTAAGATCTGATTCAGAAGGCTGCTGCTGCTGTCAAGCTACTCACCGTCGACAAAAAGGAGACTACAAAACATAAACGTCTGATCGGAATCTTTCTTTCGGATATTCAATTGTATTGTTCTCGAAATTAAAGGCACATTCTATTTTTTAAATAGTGGAAATTCTAACACAGAGTAAATCACAAACTTTGAAGTATGACGTATGATGCATGATGCTCACGCTTCCCTATGGCTCATGAGTTGATGACTCTATTTTGTACACTGAATCTGGTTTATCAGTGAGTCAGAGAAGATATCATGGAGAGTCAAGATCTTGTTATTCAAAAAACAAATAGTGGACTACACCAGTAAACAGTACGGTTATGTTCTCGACACATGCTCTCGCATCTGCCATGTGCAAATCACTCTCTACAGGACAGGGGCTAAAGTTTTGATGAGGTTCATGACCATTTCAACATCCTTTCTATTACTTATTTGAATTTCCAAATTTCATCTAGACTGTGAACATTATCTGGCAAATCACATCCTGGAGGTTTTGCGCTTCATCTGCACGTTTATAGTTGGGCAGGAAAAATAAACTTTGTCTCGATAAGGTATATCTGATTGGTGTTGGTGGGCGGCCATTGAAGCACTATTGGTTGGAGTTCAGCTGTCAATTAATCTCGCCATCGATTAAATCTGAATTATTCCATTTCTGATGAAAAATACTGCTACATGACAAAACAAGCGACCGGATGCAAAGCGACGCGCGCTCATATCAAACCCCTGGTCAACAAAAACCCAGCCCAAGCCTAACTGAGTCCAGGATCATCATCAGCCATGCGGGGGGAGAGTCGCGGGGATCAGCCCAGATGAATAGTCAACACGTGGCGCAAATCTAGCAAAAAGCATTTTAATGGAGAGTCATAATCATTTATAAACCCTCCACATTTCCACATATAATTTTCCAGACGTAGAGACTTTCTGTGTTGGACTCCACCTCGCTGGTCACATTCCTCGCATTACCTTGTGAGCTTGTTTGGACACAGCCGCATAGAACCCCTCCTTCTAATCAATTAAGTCACTATTTTTGTAATCACCATCTTTCTCTCTTTATAACCACTTTAAAGGCCCTGTTTTCCTAGTCAAATATAATGGCCGGTAGTGGCTTGGGTATTCTAGAACCCACCAGTTACTATGGAGAAGTTACGGGTACTGTGAATATGGGCTTGAAGTCCAAGGGCTTTTCAAGTCCTGCTCATCATACCACTGAGCCGGAGTCAAGTGTGACCGAAGGCGGTCTAAGCGCCAGCAATAGCAGAGAAGAAACGAACCAAACTGACAGAGGCGATCCAGAGCAGGGTTCTGAGGGTGATGATACTGGACTCAAGAAGACGCAGACTGGTATAGTGCTGTTTCCACAGCCACATGATGATCCTAATGATCCTTTGAACTGGCCCATGTGGAGGAGAGATCTTGCTTTGGCGGTGATTGGGTTCCATTCATTTATTTGCGGAGGTCAGACTCCCTTGCTTGCAGCTGCTTTTTCAGAGCTTTCCATCGAGTTTAATGTCAGTCAAAGCAAGCTGGCTTATCTGGTCGGCCCTTTCATGCTGGCCATGGGTGTGGGAAGTGTCCTGCTAGCTCCTACTGCTGTACTATATGGTAAACGATTGGTTTATCTGCTTGCTCAGGTAATATTCTTTGCAGGTGCCATCTGGGGTGCCTGTTCAAGTTCGTTCAACTCGCTGCTTGGAGCCCGTATTCTCATGGGTATTGGGGCAAGTCCTACAGAGTCTTTGCCCTCTTCATCTATTGCTGAGATTTATTTTCTTCATGAGCGTGCATACCGTCTTGGTATTTATACTCTTCTTTTACTGGGCGGCAAAAATATTGTGCCAATGGTGTCTGCCTTCATCATTGGTGATATTGGCTGGAAATGGCTTTTTTGGATTTTGACCATCATCATTGGTTTGAATTTTGCTCTGACCTTCTTTTTTGTTCCAGAAACATGGTGGGATCGAACTGCTGTACCCACCGACAAGCGATCTTTAGAAGAAACTCGTCGTGCGCGGCAAATTCGAGAGCTGTCAAGAAACAGCTCTTTTCAACGTGATAACGTTGTGGATGCTGCGCCCTCTATAGCCTCTAGCTCATCACCAAGGGATAACGTTGAGAACAATAGCACTGAGAAGTCATATGAGCTTCCAGCTGAGACGGCAGCTGCTGCTCCTGTTAGACCGCCTAATACTCGTCACATCACCATTGACGAAAACCCTCCTCAGTCTGTATTATTACCACCTACTGAAATCAGCGAGTCTGAGGAGGTATCGAGAGAGAATGAGAAATATCTACAGGCAGCACTGCGACGGACACCACCAAAGTCTGATCCCAATAATGCTAAAAGATCATTTGTCTCATCGCTCCAAATTTATTATGGTAAATTCACTGATGACACTTGGTGGATGATTGCTCTGCGGCCTTTTGTTTTATTCGCTTATCCTGGAATCTTGTTTTCGACTTTGATCTACTCGCTCAGTGTCTTGTGGTTGATTGTCATTTCCGAAACAATTTCAAAAATTCTCAGTAAGCCTCCTTACAACTTCCCGCTCACCTCTGTTGGTCTGCTCTATATTGCAACATTCATCGGCGGTTGTTTGGGATCAGCTCTTGCTGGAAAATTGAGTGACAGCATTGTGCGAGCTATGGCTAGAAGAAATAACGGTGTATATGAGCCAGAGTTCCGTCTAGTTATGTGCATTCCAGTATTGATCTCTGTCACCATGGGCATGATGGGGTTTGGATGGTCGACTTTTGATCATGACATGTGGATTGTCCCTGCTATTTTCTTGGGCATCATCGGATTCGGCTGCTCTTTGGGCTCAACCACAGCCATCACCTATGCCGTTGATTCTTACAAGATGTTTGCGGCAGAGTCTCTGGTAACGTTGAATCTCAGTAAGAACGTATTTGGTTTTGCCTTTTCTTTCTTTGTGCCATCTTTCTTGGAAAACAGCGGCTCTAAGACCCTTTTTGTCACCTTTGGTGGTGTCGAGGTTTTCATTTGCTTATGGGGAATACCATTATACATATACGGTAAGCGGATTAGACATTGGACTGATAAGAAGCAGTTGCTACGAAGGCTATACCACGAGAGCTCGAAGTCACATTCTTAAAATGAACTGGGACTGTATCGTGTCTCTGAATGCAATTTTCATTTTCAGATTTGATTCAAGCTTCTTTTAGTTTTTATTATATATTTAATTTTCATATCTTATAATCAATTCTCACTTCATTGTTTTTGCTATATCAACCCCTACCAACTTCCCCCATAACCAAATGCAAATAAACTGAACCGTAACAAGGCAAAGATACAAAAGAGTGTAAATCTTAACAGCAGAATTTTTTTCTGATTACCAGTGATTTATGCCATCTTGAGACAAATCAAATGATCCTGCAATACCCACAGACGTACGGTTTTCCTCGGTAGAAGGCTGATCTCGCCGTTGTTTAACACCGGCATAAGAGTATGCAACGGGCTTTCGAGTATTACTGAGCAATCTCTGACCCCAGGAGCCTGCAGCAGCATCACCAGTTTCATCCCGGGCCTGCTTCAGGAAAGGAATCAAAGCAGACCCACCAGTTCCAGTTTTTCCTTGTTTTGCAGCGGCAAGTCCTTGTCGTTTGGTAGCTTCGGCAGCTTGTCGCTGGCTCTCTCTAGCTTGAATGATAATGTAACGAGAGACGACCTGGATGTGCTTGTCTCTGAAAGATCGAAGCATCGCCAAACAGGCGTCATAGGCAAGAGTAAGTCCTTCAAACTTGTCACCATTCTCAACCACAAATTCTCGGAGTTCAGAAACTTGTTCGAGATGTTCCAAAAACATTCTATGCTTAGCAGGCATATACTTTCTCATGTCATGGATGAAAGAATTGGCCTTGGGCGTTCGGACACCAGCAGCCTTTGAGCCAGCATCGGGGCTTTGACCTGTAGGATGATGTTCTACAGAGAGCAAAATATCCAGCGCCTGTATCAAAGAAGACTGAGCATTAGAACCTCCAGCATACTGTCGGTATTCCTTTTCATTGCCATACCTGACACCATCCGGTAAACCGGCATCGGCCATGTTCTTCCAGCCGGCAAGATATGGCCGGACTCTGAAATAGAACGTATGGGGATCACACATTTCAAACATTCTAGCGAGTGAAGTACGCAAAGAGTCAATTTCCTGAGCCATTTCTTGCAAATTCTCAGTGACTTTTTTGCCGTCGTTGGCCCGGGCAGCATGAAGAGCCTCCAGACCGAGGCTCATGCTTCTAGCACCTTCTCGTTCAATAGCAGTGGAAACCAAGAAAAACCAAGATTCATCAATGCAACCAGTGAACGTAGTCAAAGTAGTGAGATTCTCTAATGTCCATTCCTCCGGACTAGCGGCAGGAAATAGAGTTTTGTGATTCCATAAGCACATGTTGGCATAGGTATTCACAGCAGGAAGACCAAAGTGATCACATGCTTCAACAAAGGGATCAGATAGCTGGCTAGGAACATGGTCGGAAGGCTTGTCTCCTGACCAGACATATGCATGCATCAGAAACCCAAGAATAGAGCAAGCTCTTCTCCATTCCGGCTCGGAAGTGAGTCGATCCAATGACAACTTGGGCATGCTATCAACGTAGTTTCGGACCTGACGAGTCATAACAAATCCAGGCAATTCCTGTGTAATTCTTTCCCATGGTTCATAATACTTGTCAGGTAATCGCTCGAGCGGGAGCTCTTCAGGCAAGAACCCCGATACCGGCGACACATCATAGTCTGCGAGCTTTGGAATTTCAGCACGCATGTTTCAAGCAATATATGAAAATACCCCGAATATCAGATTCTACGAGGGTAACCGTTGCCTAAGGGGCAATTTTCTATATATATGTATATATGTATGGATACACTTAGTAATCCGATGGCTCAACGGTGAAAAATGTCGACAACAGCTGATCGGGACATTCTCAACGCTGTGTCACATGACGTCTGGGAGGAGAGGAACCAAGGCCGCTGATCCACTAGCGGACTCGGGACTGGAAGGCTGACTAGTGTAGACAATTCAACGGAAAAGAGGTTGTTAAAGTCGTTAGCACAATAAGCCACAAACTGGGGATAAGAAATGCCAGAGCTTGGGGAGGTATCTCATGCAGCTTCACTGTTGAAGCGATTTTTACAGGGCAAGGTTATACGTAAAGTAGTGGCTAATGAGGATAATCTACTGTACGTAAAGCCGTTGATAGCAACGGTGTTCAGGGACTCGGTGGAAAATTTGACAGTCAATGACGTTAAGAGGCACGGCAAGTATTTCTGGATAGAATTCAAGGATTCTCCGAGGATCGTTCTGCTGCATTTTGGAATGACTGGCTGGATCACTGTCAAAGGGATCAAGACTCATTTCATTGCTATGGAGAATGGTGGAGATAAGAAAGCCCGGGACCAGATTTCTCAAGGGACGCTGGATGCTGGGATCGAGGTCTCCAATGACCCAGATATGGTATGGCCGCCGAAGTTCACAAAGTTCATTCTAGAAGCTGATGATGATACTCAGGTGGCCTTCACGGATCCTCGACGACTAGGACGGGTACGGCTGTTGGAGGCTGCGAATGAACAAGAGCTTTTCAAACAAGACCCATTGAGTAGAAATGGAATTGATTTTTCCAAGCCTGAAGAGAGATGGGACTTTGAGCAATTCAAAGCAGCAGTGACCCGTCGTCAGGTCCCCATCAAATCTTTACTCATGGATCAAACGATTTTTGCGGGGGTCGGCAATTGGGTAGCGGATGAAATTCTATTCCAGTCCCGAGTTCACCCGGAGGTGAGGTCCAACCAACTGGACAGTGTGGAGTTGAAAACGTTGTATGAAAAACTGATCTACGTGTGTGAATATGTGGTGAGAGTCGAAGGTGAGTATCAAGTGAAATAGCCGACTACAAACAGCAACATGCACAATTATTGAACAGTGGTGAGATTGGGTGATAAGACCCTGAGCCCTGAGCTCAATCATATGATTAGCGCCAGAGCCATGCAAATATCTCGCCAGCCGGCCAACTGGCCGATGGCCTGTTGATATATGCTTTTGCTGGAAAAAAGAATACGGCTGACGTTTTTTCCGGCCATGTTCGGAAAAACTTTCTGATAGTTCCGAGTTGTACCGATGCTAACCCAATGATTAACCAGGAAACACGGCTGCATTTCCTAAAGATTGGCTAATGCTGCACCGATGGGGGAAACGAAAGAAGGGTGAGAAACAAACTGTGCTTGGTGGGCTGGTGGTGGAGCATCTCACGGTTGGCGGCCGCACCTCCTCCTATGTTCCCGAACTGCAGAAAAAAACCAGGGCAAAGAAGGAGGAAGAGGATGAGAATCTGAAAGATGACTTAGATAGCGACGTGAAACCACCAAGAGCCAAGTCCAAAGCCAAGAAAGTCAAGGTCAAGGTTGAGGGAGCACCCCAGTAAAAAGCATGGCTTGTACAGAAATACCGGACATAGTCGGAACCCCTCATGCGCCGCATGCGGGGCGGAAAAAAAAACACTGCTCTTTGCGTGGTTTTGTGTTCAAAAGGAGTTGCTTATATAGGAGACGTCAAGAGTGTAGGTTTACTTGACGTTTCTGATTATCCAACGTTGCTGTAAAGCTATCATTTTGGCGAGTCTGTGTCAATTCATCAAGATGTTTTCCAAAGTGTCGAGTCGTACACCATTCCGCCAATTCTCCACTGGTTATATTCGTATGGCCAAGTCGAGCCATGACCTTATCCATACTGGCCAGGGAAAGCTGCGAACTCGTTTGTCTGTAGAGGGATCGGTGGATTGTCCGTATGTTGGATTGAGTCTTTTGAACATTCCCGAATTGAACAAGGGCACTGCATTCTCTATTCGAGAACGAGAAGAGTTTGGTTTAAACGGATTGCTCCCATCCAGGGTGAACAGTCTTCAGGAGCAGGTTGATCGGGCTTACAAGCAGTTCAAGCAATGCCCTGACGATTTGTCCAAAAACGTGTTTTGTCGGTCCATGAAGGTGCAAAATGAAGTTCTATACTATCGATTGATTCGAGATCATCTCAAGGAAATGCTCAGAATCATCTATACTCCTACTGAAGGCGAGGCTATTGAAAAATATAGTCATTTGTTCCGACGACCAGAAGGTTGCTTTTTGGACATCACCAAGCCGGACGATATTGCTCAACGGCTCCTGCAGTATGGCAACAACGAAGACATCGACTATATTGTTGTTACTGATGCTGAAGGAATCTTGGGCATTGGTGACCAAGGTGTCGGTGGAATTGGAATTTCTATTGCTAAACTTGTTCTCATGACCGTGTGCGGAGGCATCCACCCTTCTCGAGTGATCCCAGTAGTGCTCGATGTCGGAACCGATAATGAAAATCTTCTCAAGGACCCTCTTTATTTGGGCCATAGAATGAAACGAGTGAGAGGAGAAAAGTATGACGAATTTGTGAATAATTTTGTTGAGACTGTCAAGACCCTTTATCCAAAGGCTATGCTTCACTTCGAGGATTTCGGAGTCAAAAATGCCCAGCGAATCTTGGACAAGTACCAGGATGAACTGTCTTGTTTCAATGATGATATTCAGGGTACTGGAGCAGTGACCATGGCGGTTATCAATGCATCGCTCAAGTATCTTGAAAAGGACTTTTCTCAAGCTAAAACTTTGATTTTCGGCGCTGGGTCTGCCGGCATGGGAATTGCAGAGCAGATGGTCGAGCACCTAGTCGCCAAAGGTGTTGATATCGCTGCTGCTAGAAAGAATATTTATTTGGTTGATAGACCTGGTCTTCTTGTCGACAGCCTCGAGAGCAGTTTAAGTCCTCATCAGAAGCTTTTCATGGCCAAGGCTGATGATTTCAAGAACATTGATACTACTAAGCTCAAAGAGGTCATCGGAGCTGTCCAACCTGACATTCTCATTGGATGCAGTACCAGACATGGAGCATTCACTCAGGAGGTTTGCAGGGAGATGGCAAAGCATGTTGAACGACCCATTATTCTTCCCTTGAGCAATCCTACCAAGCTTGTCGAGGCTCATCCTGCCGACGTCATTGAATGGACTAATGGACGGGCATTGGTCGCTACCGGCTCACCTTTTGGTACCGTCAATGGCCGAGTCATTTCAGAGAATAACAACTGCTACGTTTTCCCCGGTATTGGTTTGGGCGTTGTACTTTCGCGAGCCAGCCGACTCACCCAGAATATGATTGCAGCAGCCATTGATGCTCTTGCTGATCAGTCTCCTCTGCTTGCTGGCGGAGGTGATGTCGATGGAGGTATTCTACCCGATATTTCTCAGATCACCGATATCTCTGCCCGTATAGCCACGGCTGTTGTTTTGCAGGCCAAGCGTGATGGTGTCGCTACTGTTGAAAACGAGCGAAAGCCTGAAAGCGATGAGCATGTTAACATTCCCATGGACTTCTATGAGTGCCTTGACTGGGTCAAAGTTCAGATGTGGAAGCCAATCTACCGACCTTTGCACAAAGTCTCTGATTATCATCATCCTACTAGCTCTTTCCATTAATCCCCAGGGCTGGTAGTATGCATATTTGAAAATAAATACTGTTACCTAACTATTCAGAACGTTTGATCTTATTGTTTTTAAGAGTCCACTTCGGGACCCAAGCGCAAAATATAATAATAAATGAAACCAATTCATTTTTTAGAAAAAATTCATGTGTAATGGCAATGCTGCTCATCAGTGCGTAAGCTTTGACTTTTCAAGCCAGACTGCATCGTCGTTAACATTGCTAAATGACTCCGATAATACAGGGAAATCATCCAAGTAGATCAACATGGTCCTAAGAATATCATCGAAAGTATCATCTGGTAGCTCTGTAGAGTCAATGACAATCGCGAGGCAGCTAGATAATGCTGCAATCCGTCGGGCTTCGTTGGATCGATCAGGTAGCGTGGAGTATGCAGGAGCACCTGAAGGGATCATTTTTTTCAGCAATGACGAATTCCATAATTTGACAATTCTGGAGGTGAGAAACTCTCGTGCATATTTGCTGGTCTGAGCAATGCAATCGAGTGCTGCTTCGATAACAAAAATTTCAGGATCTTCGAGTTTCGATATCAGTAGCGGCCAATAAGTATTGACTAAGGGTAAAAAGTCGTTCTTACTTGTTGCCATGGCTGGTATCCCAATACATATGGTAGAAAGTAGATTGTATCGTAAAATTCCCGCGTCATGAACAAGAAAAGTGTTGGCATATTCGAGGATGCGCTTAAGTGTCATATAATTGTTTTTAGGAATTATAGAATCCCACTTTTTATTTTCCTCTTCCTCTGGATTGTCTGCAGGATTTGCTTCGATATCCTCACTTTTATTCCGATCAATTGGCATGCCGTTGTCATCATAGTTTTTTAAATCTTCATCTGCTGTTGCTGGAGGAGGTTCTTTCAATACTTCTTCGTCAACAATAGGTTTTGAATTCAAAAGCTGCATCAGCTCCTCAAAGTTTTTTATATGCATCTTTTCGAGTCGAGTTTCAGGTGGCTCGATAAGTTTCTGGTCGGAAATCTTATATGCATGCTCATTTTCAAGTATGACAGCTTGAAACACATTGAATATTCCTTCCGTGAGTTTAGTATATCCATGATAGTTGTCCAATAGTAAAAACATACTGGAAACCAGATCATCCATTTGTCCGACAATAAAAACACCCGTGAGACGAATTAGCGTTGACAGTAAAAGGGGCGTTTGAGGTGTTATGTCTAAAGTGTTGATCTTCGATGAAATGCCATCGATCAAATAGTCGATATTTTCAGTCAAAAGATTTCTCACATTCTTGTAGCCACAAGATCGAGCAATTACTGAAATCGTAAATTGAGCGCTCAATACCACTTGTGAGTTAGGATGACTGAGGGCCGACACCAAAGGGAACAGGGTATCGACAAGCGTCTGCTTGAACTCACTACCAAGATATTGTGAAATCTCAGCCATGAATTCAATTGATAGAGCAAGATAAGGTACTGCTGTCTTCAGGTTGGAAGCACTGTAATGCTCTGCAGAATTGGCACCACGGATGGTCTCTGTGCAGAAGTCGAGCACATCGAGAATCAGGTCGCTAGTAGAATCATCATCCTGATAACCATCACCATCAACCTCAGCCATTTCAAAATCTAGCCAGTCATTTGGGTCATTGTCCATTGTTCGTGCAGATGTTTTGCTTGACTTGACTATGCCCTTGGTGAGATAAAGTAGCATCCAAAAATCTGGGACTACAGCATTAGTACGTCCTGAGACCATCATTACAAAAGACGCCTCTGAAATTCTGTCAAAAAGTCGTCTGCAAAGTTTCAAACTGGTGCTGTTGCCTGATGCCCCAATAGTTTCAAGAAGAGTTCCAATGGCCACTTGAGCATCTGTTGTAATTCCGCTGGTGAGACCAAGCGATTCAAAAGTTAAGAAAGGGCGATTTTTGTTTGCTATCAGTTCGACAGAAGCCTCTGTTTGAAATTCTTTGGGGTTCACCACAGAAATTGATTTCTCTCTGGCGGTCACCTGGAAGCTGGACTCGAGGTTATTCACAATTGAATCTATGAGTAACTGAGAGTCAGAGACTTTAATAGCAGATGATAATGCATAAAGAGCCTCCAACGTCTCACGACTGTCATGTTTTGCAAGAAGCCGAGGGAGCGATTCGGCTTTATCATAAAGACTAAGCTCCATGGAAGATTTCAAGGCCGCGTTGGAGCTGAGATCTTCAAGAAGTTTTTGTGACCTACTACTCACACTCTTATTATCAGAGGAGCATAGGTTTAAAAGACCATTAAAACATATCGGACGACAGTTGTCTAAGGAGCTTGAACAGCTGGTTAAAATAGAAGAGTAAAGCGAAAACTGGGCATCCAGCAATACAGTTTTGGTGGTTTTGTAGGAGGTTTTGACTATTGATCCCAGACTCTGAAAAACCTGCTCTTTTGAAGCTTTGAGCCAAGACTCGGTTCTGAATTTGTGATCTTTTTCTGATAGCTCGCTGTCATTGAATACAACTGCCAGCAGCTGACCCACGAAAATAAATATTTCTGCAGTCACTTTACTTGTGACATGGCCATATTTTCCAGCAACAAGCTTAGTACTAGTTGAAAGCAGTCCCGGAAGAACCAGCGATAATATTTCCCCAGACTGCACTAAAGCAAAGCACAATAAGTTAAGTCCTTCAATGGCAGCAAGTCTCAACGCTTCCATCGTTGATCCACGCTCCAGACAATTCAGCAGGACTGTAATGCAGTATGAAACCGACATGGGCGAGCCAGAAATTGCATCTTTTTGATCCGATGCGATACTCGCTTGGAACAGACTAACAAGAGCCTTGGTCCCCTCATGACAAGTCTCATCGGAAAGCGACTTGAAATGCTCACTGGGCTGTTTTGGAGAGTTCTGCGGCCCTCCTATCAAATATAGAATGACGTCAAATAGCTGTTTTGCAACATTTGGCTCCATACTTTTCTTCCAAGGATATTTAAAGGTGAACGTCATGATCTGAAGAACAAGCTCAGTCAAAGTATCACTGAGAGAATCCCGCTGGAGAATTCGAAAAACAGGGAACATTATTAGTTGACCCAAATTCTTATCGTTATTCAACTCAGAAGAAGGAATTTCATTGAGCATAGCAATTGCAGCTCTGAGAGCATTGGTCAGCGCACGATCGTCTGCCGATGGCGAAGCCAAACGGACTATTTCCGTGAGCTTCGGCGTCAACTGATTCAATTAGTCTTTCACGCCGTGATGAAAATTATATTCAGAAATTGCCTTGCCTACCTCGAGCAACGTCGTTTCCATGAATCTTACAAAATGGAGAGAGTTCGATCTAGCACAAGAGCCGGTGATTATTAGCGATGTTGACCGGAGGCTGGTTTCACGTGATCGATGTGCACAGCCGCGCATTTGAAGATGATGGGACTGTCCTGTAAGTAGATATCAGACCTGAAAACTCTCATACCACTCAACCCCCATCTAATATTTCACACCACCAAGTTTTGGTTTTCTCTCTCACCTCTAACGTTCAATAACAGTCTCAACTAGTAAGTGCGAGTCTGCTCTTGAAAGCTATGGATCGGTCTCTCTGCGTTGCAGTATGACATGAAGATAGCACAGACGTATACATGAGTGCATGTGCATGCATTTTGCTACGTCTGTGATGTTTTCAAGTTGGATGTAAAGAGCTTTGATACACCGTTCCTGAGAAGATGAAATATGCTTCTCAGTAAGAATCGCGAGACTTGTGTGCCTGAAACATGGTATGCAATACTCTCACGATGGGTGTGGACTCGGTTATTTCTACTGTTATGTTATTACCAGACAAAGGATGTGCTGATAAATAGGTTTTCGATTTGAGCATGGGAAATTTTTTTTAGCCCCAAACATGATACTAACCAGATTCAGATAATCCAAAATGACCAGAACTTCTGCTCTCGCTGACGCCCTTAAGACTATTACCAACGCCGAGAAGGCTGGTAAGCGACAGGTTTTGATTCGACCTTCTTCCAAGGTTATCATTCGATTCTTGACTGTCATCCAGAAGCATGGTGAGTAGTAATTATAGTCTAGCGCAACATGGCCACATTCATTAGAAATGCGGTTTCGAGATGATAACTGGATGGATTGTCAGTATATCAGTCTCTCTCTGTCTTTTAAGCTCTCGAGAAATCGAATTTGGGGAATGGCGTTTTGATGATGGTGAAATCCCCCACCACCATGATCATAAGCTGTTTTCTAAGACATTTATCATCATTGATATTAATTCTGGGATCTTCGCATATGCGCAGTGTGATTTTCCTGTGATGCAAAATTGCATCTCGTTGTATTGGGACACAATTCACTAACATGCTTCAGGTTACATTGAGGACTTTGAGTACGTTGATGACCACCGATCCGGTAAGATTGTCATCCAGCTCAACGGTCGATTGAACAAGGTCGGTGTTATCTCTCCCCGATTCAACATCAAGATCAACGACATTGAGAAGTGGGTTACCAACTTGTTGCCTTCTCGTCAGTTCGGTTACATCATTTTGACCACCTCTGCTGGTATTATGGACCACGAGGAGGCTCGAAGAAAGCATGTTGCCGGTAAGGTTCTCGGATATGTCTACTAAATGGCATGTTGGGGAGTTTCGATGAAAAAATATCAACGACAATCAAAAGTAAAAACGGAGACGAAGTTTGGGTTTATCTGTATAGGGCAGACAAAATATAATTATCATGACATGAAGTTAGAAAGGGGTTTGTAGATGTACAGAGGATGACAGAAATGAAATGATCCAAACTAAGCTAGAGCTGCACTTTGCAGAGGTTCCACCGAAAAGATCATGTAGTAGTCCTAATTGGGGCATGTGAATGAAAGATGATGCAAATGATGCATGGGGGAAGTGGAACAATGGGGAGAAAGCACCCCATCAAAAGATTCTCAAGACCGGTGGAAACGGCCGGCCGTATAGCCGTCCATGTAGAATTTAGGGGATGTGCTGAAATTACCACATTTCTCCGCCAGAAGCTTGACTGTAGAAGATCGAATGATGGTCTCCACCGTGGATTCTTTGTTAGTCCAGTCCAGAACTTCCTGTTCAGGCCCAGATTCGACTTTGCCATAGTCTCGATTCCCATAGGGATCCAAAGTGGCAAGAGGCCGCGGATCAGAAGTGGGGGGTTCCTGATGAATTGACGACTCGTCATTTTTCGAAACAGTGTCTCGGGCTATTTTTTGAAGCTTTTCCTTGGCTAAAGACTCGCAGTACTCTATGACAGTGTCTCGAGCGAGCCATGCCGGATATAAAGTTCCAGCTAAGTATTCGCCACATGAGATGGAGTGTGTGTCCAGAGTATCTAGCTTATCATCTGAGATTCGGCGAGAATATCTTAAGAATGCAATGATTGACTGAGGCGAGTAACAGGCCGCTGGGGTCAGTAGATCACGCAGCTCATGTTGCATGGTGAGATGGTAGGAGTGTAGAATGGCAGTGGATGACTTCCGGGTGAAAGCTAGCAGGATGCGTTTAGAATGGGTATTGAGCCAGCGAGCTCAGATAAGTTCGGTTCTGTTCGGTTCTGTTCAGCTAAATTCAATTCACCTAGTGGGCCAAGTTAACTAGTCAAATTGGTCCGTGGGCCTAACTGAGTTGAGCTAGCTGAGCAGATCAACAACACAGGAACAGACAGAAGGGCTATAACTGCAGCACTGTATATAAATAATTGGCTTAGTCTACTCGCAAGTGCATAGACGTTAAATACAGATAAGATTAAGATTAATAATTGGCTTCTTTTTTTTTTTTCTCAGAAGTTCCCAGTGGATCGGCTATCAATGTCTTGGCTAAGCTTAAGAACTGAACCAATCTGACGACAATTCCCCACAACGGAATCCAAGAATCTCCTATATCAAAGATGGTGGCGGCCGGTGAGAAGCTGATAGTCCTTTGACTAAGAGCGTGCAAGGCAGTGGTCTCCAACCTATGTGGCTAGTCAGCTCCCTCTCCCTCCCCCCCTTCTCCCTCCCCCTCTTTTGGGCATTAGTGTGTTTCTGCCTCACGCAGGCAGCCTACCAGCCAGGCAAGTGAAAGACCAGCACCTTACAGAACCACACCAGCCCAACTGGTGTTGTAGTAGAGAGAAGGGGGGGAAATAATTAGGAAAGCTTGCCAAACACCTTGGTTTTCACCGCCCAGTAACAGAAACGAATTCAATTCTGTTTGGCTCCCATTTTGCATTATCAAACTGGCCCGGTCGGTCGCTGGAAACAGTAGGCAGAGTAGTAGGCAGTGGCTTGTTTGGGCAGTCAGTGGTTGGCTGTCGGGAGTTGTTTGACCCTGCCTTTGGTGGAAAGTTGTGGTGTTTCTTGTTGTTGTTGGATTTCTCCCCTTTTGTGCCACCAGCGTGAAAAAGTGCAAATAGAATGGCCTCGACAGAAGAAACGGATCTCGACGCTATTATTGAAAAGCTCCTGGAGGTGCGGGGGTCGCGACCAGGTCGCATGGTGGAGCTAGCTGAGGAGGAGGTGAGATATTTGTGTATCAAGGCGCGTGAAATTTTCATCCAGCAGCCTATTCTCCTTGAACTGGAGGCCCCCATCAAGATTTGTGGTGATATCCATGGCCAGTATTACGATCTGTTGCGGTTGTTTGAGTATGGCGGATTCCCCCCTGATGCCAACTATTTATTTCTCGGCGACTATGTTGATCGGGGAAAGCAATCTCTCGAAACCATATGCCTGTTGTTAGCATACAAAATCAAATATCCCGAGAACTTTTTCATCCTACGAGGCAATCACGAGTGTGCCTCTATCAACCGAATCTATGGTTTTTACGACGAGTGCAAGCGGCGGTTTAATATCAAGCTGTGGAAAACTTTTACTGACTGTTTCAACTGCTTGCCAATCGCTGCCATCATTGACGAGAAAATCTTCACCATGCATGGTGGGCTCTCCCCAGACCTCATTTCCATGGACCAGATCAAGAGGGTCATGAGACCCACCGATATCCCGGATTTGGGTCTTTTGTGCGACTTATTGTGGGCAGATCCTGACAAGGATATCACGGGCTGGTCTGAGAACGATAGAGGCGTGTCCTTCACATTTGGCCCTGACGTGGTGTCTCGCTTCTTACAGAAGTTTGATTTGCAGCTGATTTGCCGGGCTCATCAGGTCATTGAAGATGGCTATGAGTTCTTCTCTAAAAGACAGCTGGTGACTCTTTTTTCGGCTCCAAACTATTGTGGAGAATTCGACAATGCCGGTGCAATGATGAGCGTTGATGAGTCGCTTCTTTGCTCCTTCCAGATCTTGAAGCCTGCCGAGAAGAAGGCTAAGCATCATGCTGCACTGGGTAATAATAGATCTGTGACCCCGCCGCGAAAGCAGAAGAAGAAATAAAAGAGAGGAAAAAAAGCATGGCAAGTTGGTAGTTTGGCATGGGCATGGCCATGTGAAAAACAAGGCCAATCTTTTGGTTTGTGACCGCAGATTCATATTCTGTACCAGCAATAGTATGTGGCTTTGCTGGCTGCAGAATTGGCTGGTTGGTATGACTTGTTGCTTGTCGTATTATCATGGTGGAACGCCTGGCCGTTCCATCTGCTCAGCTGCTACTGTTGTCAAAAGCCTTGACGTTTGTGGCCCGTTCTTTATGTATAGTTTATTTCATGTGTTTGCTTATTTGTTTGTTGTTGTAATAAAGTTCACCAGTAACCTCCAAAGGCTGATCTACCATGTGCCTTGTCGTGTTAACTAGCGAGAATTTGAGCAGTGGCTTGAGCAATGACTTTAAAAGGATCTTGAATAGTGGCTGATGAGAGGCCTCGAGGTCTCTGGTAACCAGTAGCACTTTCGGACCAGCATCGAGCATTCAAGGACATGGCTAATGGACCCCGACACCAATTAGTGCTGCTGCTCCTGCGAGCACAAGAGTCAAAACAATGGCGAAATTTTGAGAATTTGAAGCTGCTCTAGAAGCGATACTGAATCCCACGTTTTTCTTTTCTCCTAGTTTTGTGACCGTCACTGCTGAGGGGCGCCATTGAGGATTGCTCGAACTGCTGGAACTTTTGGCAGATGAAGAGAGCTCAGCTCGTAAAACAGGAGCAGGAATCGAAGCAATGTTAGTATAAGCAGAAGAATACTGGGATACTTGGATTTTTTTATTTGTGACTTCGGAGCCATCTCCTCTAAAAATCGAGTAGTTGGTGATAAGAGACCCCATGTCAGTGACAAAGTGGCCCATGGTAGCATTTGGCACTCCTGAAAGAATGTAGTCTGATGCCACAGAGGATGGAATTTCTGGTCTCACAAACAAGTTTTCATATTGCTCCGAGCACTCAATGTTACTCTGGCTTGGTGAAGGCTCGGTGAGCTCCGGTGGCCAGGTCATTGAGCCCATTCTGTCTCTAAGATTCTCAAAATCATCTCTCATAAAAGCTTCACCTTTTGCTCCAATCTCCACTAGGCCATAATTATTGGGTCCCTGTGAGTATTCATAAACTAGGCCTCCACTGAACACAGGGGTCATTTGAGTTGAGTACAAAGCCTCAATTTCCTGGAAAGTTCGCGGGGTGATTGCATTACAGCCAAACTCTGATAGAAACAATGGTAAAGGGTAATCCAAGTAGTCGTTCACCAAAGTATCATATCCACTGGTCTGAAAGGTCTGGTCTCCGCACCATTGATAGGAGTTAACGCCGTAGAAATCGACCGCTTCAGTATGGCTGCCACAAGCAAGGTACTCAGCTAGCGATTTGCGGAATTTGAGATCATCAGCAGCAGAATATCCAATGGGGACTCTTCTCAACGAATTGGATGCCAAATAGAGCTTGATGTCCCGTACTACAGCACGGATGTAGCCTGGAGATGCACCAGCAGACTTTTCGTCATTGATGATCTCGTTGCCCGCAAAAAACCCAAGAGTATTATTATAGCCAGCAAATTGATGCAAGACCTTGAAAATGTGTTCAAAGTACTCAGGAGTGAAAGTTGTCCAGGGTTCATAGCGGTTCAGACTCTCTCCGATCCGCGGGGAATTAACATCAAGGATTAGATAGATTCCCGCAGCGGCAAGAAGCGACATGCAGGCATCATGATTCAAATCGGGATTGACTGTATAGACTCGGATAGCATTGAGGCCCAGTTGCTGGAACATGTAGATGTCTCTAGAGCAAGCATCGATATCAGACAACGGGTCTGAGCGTCCCAGATAGCCAGAAGAACCTCCTGGCTGATAATCGACTCCTTTAATGTAGAACTAAGAGGTTAGAAAAGAGTTAGCTTTTTTTCCCAGGTTTTTCCCCAGTTATATCATGGCAGAGCGGAAGGAGGGATGGGGTCTCAAAGGGGTATTTACTGGTAATCTGGTGGATGAATCTACAAATCTACGACCCACAATCTCAATGGGACTGATATCAGCAGACGCGGTCAAAAAAAAGCCCAAAATAATAAAAATGAATCGCCAGTGTAGTTGATTGTGCATTTTATATCGACGGGAGAGGATGGGGGACAATGGTTGCAATAGACGCCTAGGAAGATACAGTTAGAAATTAGGTGTGGTGGGGTGGAACGGAAATACTTTAAGGGACCCCTCGGTGGTGTGGTGGGGTAGCGGGATCAACCGCAAGAAAACAGGGGGGGTCGAAAGAAAAATATATCAAGAGCTAAAAAAAGAGAAGCTTATCGGCCCATCCAGCCACCGTCAACAACAAGAACTTCGCCAGTTACATAGTTGCTAGCAGGGGAGGCGAGAAAAACGGCAGGGCCCTCGAAATCCTCGGGCTTACCCCATCGTCCAGCAGGAATTCGCTCCATGATCTGACGGGATCGAGTGGGGTTTGCAATGAGAGCAGTGTTCATATCAGTAGCAATATAGCCGGGAGCAATGGAATTGGTGTTGATACCTCGAGCAGACCATTCGTTGGAAAGAGCCTTGGTCAAGCTACCAATACCACCTTTAGCAGCAGCATAGGCAGGAACAGTGATGCCACCTTGGAAGGTCAACAAACTAGCAGTGTTGATGATTTTGCCTCGAATGCCGGTGGCATCGGGCTCCTTGGAAAGAAAATGCTTGCCAGAGTCTCTAGCGAGAGTCCAGGCTGTAGACAAGTTGACCTGGATGACTTCTTCCCAGTCTTCATCGCTGAAATCCTCGGCAGGGCTTCGACGTTGGATGCCGGCATTATTGAGAAGTATATCAAAGGTAGGGACAATATCAAGAGTCTTTTTGACAATGCTCTTAACATCCTCTTTACTAGACAGATCAGCAACTACAATGTAAGCCTTTCGACCCAGCTTCTCAATGGCATGCTTGGTCTCCAAGTTGGATTCGTTTCGTTGGACCAGCACAACATCGGCACCGGCTTGTGCGAATGCAATTGCCATGGAAGCACCAATTCCACGGGTACCGCCAGTGACAAGAGCCACTTTGCCTTCAAGAGAGAAAAGCTTTTGAATACTAGACATTATTTATGATTATTTGGAAGAATCCGTCTTTATAATTTCCACTGAGTAGAATGTAGGAAGGAGAAACTGTCCGGGAGGGGAGGAATCGTGCTGACTTATAAGCGAAGCGGGGAGACATGGTATTGCTTTCCTGTTTCGGCTATATGTCACACCAAATCACCCATTTTGCTGAGCACAAGATAGGCCGAACGCACCGGAAATTTCGGCTGGAATGCATAATTGTTTGAATCAGAATCTTGGAGTGATTTCCAGAATTTTTCCGATGCCAGAATCATCGATTTCTGAAGAGTTTTCCCCAGGTTCCGGAACTTTCTTCTTCCCCACGACACCCCCACGGAAAAATCGCCCAATATTCCTGAACCTATAAGAATAGACATCCCCGGATTCTGCTACTTCTAACCTACCACCTTTACAAAAAATCCTCCCGTTTCTCTTTTTCTTCTTTTTCAGCACATTAGAAAAAACCCTTTTCTGTAGTCATCATGCCTGTTAGTGTACAAGCTTCAGTTTTATATAAAGACCACGATCTCCGAGTAGTGTCTCGAGAGCTCGATGATCCCGCAGCCGGCGAGGTCCAAGTAGCTATCAAGTGCACCACGATTTGTGGATCTGACATGCATTACTACCAGCATGGCCGAAATGGAGATTTCAAGGTTCGAGAGCCTTTGTCTCTTGGCCACGAGTCTGCTGGTGTTGTCACTGCCGTTGGCAAAGGTGTAGATCATCTCAAGATCGGTGATAAGGTCGCTCTCGAGGTCGGCACACCATGTGGAGAATGCGCGCTATGCCGAAAAGGCCGATATAATCTGTGCTCAAACATGAAATTCAGATCCTCTGCTAAAAGCTATCCTCATTATCAGGGAACTCTTCAGCAGCGAATCAACTGCGGTGCTTCATGGTGTCACAAGCTCCCTGACAACATGGAGCTGGATCACGGTGCTTTGCTCGAGCCTTTGAGTGTTGCCATACATGCTGCCAACCGAGCTCATGTTGCACTTGGTAGCTCTGTTTTGGTTCTTGGAGCCGGTGCTGTCGGTCTTTTGTCTGCAGCCGTGGCTAAAGCTAGTGGTGCTACCACCATTGCAATTGCTGATATTTCCAAGGAAAGAGTAGAATTTGCTCTTAAGAATGGCTTTGCTACCAACGGCTACGTAGTTCCTATGAAGCGTGGCTCTACTACTGAAGAGAAGCTTGAGATTGCTCATGAGACTGCCGATGCTCTCAACCAATTGCCCAAGGCTGGCACCCAAGATACCCTGGGACAGTTTGATGTCACTTTTGAATGTACTGGTGTCGAATCATGTGTGCAGGCTGGTATTTTCGCCACAGCTCCTGGTGGAAAGCTCATGTTTGTTGGCATGGGCAATCCCATCCAAACCTTGCACCTCGGAGCTGCTGCCTTGCGAGAAGTCGATCTACTCGGCGTTTTCAGATACGCTAACACATATCCCACTGGTATTCAGCTCATGGCTTCGGGTAAGATTCCTGCTCTCGATAAGCTTATAACGCACAAAGTTAAAGGACTTGATAATGTGGAAGATGCATTTAAGCTTGCCGGTAAGCCTACTGACGAACAGGGCAATTTGGTCATCAAGGTTGCTATTGTTGCAGACGATGAATAAGTTGGTTCTCTAGGAATAAAATAAATAGCAATGTATATGTTTTTTTGTTTGGCTTTTGGCTTTTGGCTTTTGGCTTTTGCTTCATTCCAAGCATGCTCATTGGCATGTTGGAGATCGACAAAACGTCTTGAGCCGCTTTCTATGTGGCTTGTACGGCTGTGCTTCGGCTCACCTCCCCTTTTCCTCCCCCTCACGTGTAACTTTCATCCCGCAATTCTCACCAACCATCTTCTACGTTGTTCTCACACCTTCCTCTCTCCTACCATCCACACTCAAACATGGTTTCTGAGCAAAAAAAAGACGTTGCCGTTGGCATTGTCGACTTCTTGTCTGCTTCGATACAAGACGGAACTATTTCTGGAGATGAAAAGGAATCATTGGAGGTGGCAATTGACTGCATATCCGAAGTCTTTGGCGTCGATGCCAAAGATAAGGCCAAAGTTTATGGCGATGAAAGCTTAGAATCGTTAGTGGCGAAGCTCAAGGTCGCCGCTTCTGCTGCATCATCTCCTGCTCCAGCGGTTGGTGATGCTTCGGGACCAGCCACCGCATCAGTGAGTTCAGCTGATAAGGCTGAAGCTGAAAAGCTCAAGGTTGAAGGCAACCGAGCCATGGCCCAGAGGAACTTCACTTCTGCCGTCGAAGCATATACCAAGGCTACTGAATTGGACCCTACCAATGCTATTTATTTGTCTAATCGATCTGCTGCTTATTCGTCCCTCCGGGAGTCGGGAAAGGCTGCAGACGATGCCAAAGCTGCCATCAAGTTGGATCCTGCTTATTCCAAGGCTTACAGTCGATTGGGTCTCGCACTTTATAGCATGGGAGATGCCGAAGGTGCTATGAAAGCTTACGAGGATGGGCTTAAAGCCGAGGGTGCTACACCCAGTGAAGGCATGAAGAAAGGCTACGAGACTGCCAAGAAGCGGGTTCAGGAAGATCTCGAGGCTGCTACCGGTGGAGGCTCCGATGGTGCACGATCCGTCGAGCCTACTAATTCCAATTCTGGCTCAGCTGATAGCAATTCTGGTGCTGGTGCTGGTGCCGGTGCCGGTGCTGGCGGTATGCCTGATCTTGCTAGCATGTTTGGAGGAAATGGTGGAGGACTCGGTGCTATGCTTCAAGATCCTCGAATCCAGCAAATGGCTAGTAATCTCATGTCTAACCCCGGTGCGTTTGGTGGAATGATGGAGTCCATGATGCAGGACCCCAGCATCCGAAGAATGCAAGAACAGATGATGGGTGGTAATATGCCAAATTTGTCTGAAATGATGAACAACCCTGCTTTGCAAAATCTGCGAAACCAGTTTGGCGGTGCAGGCAATGGTGGATCCGAGGGTGCCAACGGCTCCAACGGCTCAAGTGGAAACACCGATTCCAGTAACTGAGAACTTTGATGCCGCTTTTTCACTGATTACAAAACTATTGCATTATTCCACGAGGAAAAGCTGTTTATTTAAATAATAATATTTGACCCACGCCACCTAGCTTGTCATAATTGGCCAGTGATGAACAACTAGAATTCTGCAATGCTGAGAGGTTCCATGCGGATTATCAAACACATTACACACTGAAAATTCTGAGGCTGTTTACATGTCAAGCTGGTTGTGCCAAAGTCGAATTGATATAAGTCAATAACAGACCAGACCAGCATTATTGTACATGACGACAAGTTTTGAACTTTGCTAGAGCACGACTGAGGCGCGAGTGATTCTCTTTTTCTCGAATAAGAATATTCCGCCCGAATTGCTCGACAATATTGAAAAGCTCCTTCTCTCTCATCTCATGATAGCCTCCCAGCTCAGATGCAACTGCAACATGGCCCGTCTTAATGTCCATACTGACCCGTTGCATTTCATTGTGTAGAGCGTAGATGCGATCTTCCAGTTGCTGCTGCTGTTTCTTCTGCTTTTCAGGGAAGAGATTCAAACCAGTCCAGCCTTGTTTATTGGCTCCTTTGCTATGTCGCAACTCCAGCTCTTCCAGAATATGGGCCTGGTCTTCCAGCTGGCTGATAAGACCAAGGGGGACTCCGATGGCGCTGATGACTGACTGGGTGCTATCGGAAAGCACTGAAAGGTTGATGGCAAGCTCGTTGCGGTAGTCATCGTAGTATTCGGTTGTCAGAGACAGCTCAGGGAAAATGACCTTTGTATTTGACTTCAGGAAATTCAGCTCGCATAGCTTAGTATGGAAAGTGCGGAAAGCATCGGACAGGTCATATTCTTTGTTCTTGAGTTGTATCGCCATTGTAGCCAGTCGTTGGATAATGGTAGCCATGTTTGTTACTTGCTGACGGGCATGCTCGAGGAATGTGAGGATGAAATCCAGGTCTGATTTGCTATAACTCACTTCCTCTCCATATTGCCGCTCTTTACGGCTTTCTAGTTTTTGTCGGCTTCGTTCGATTACGTCCTGCTGGTAGACTTCTGGCAGAACCAAAAACTCCCATAGCAGTTCATGGTTTCCAAATACCGGGTGAAGCAGTAAAGAACGGAGAAATGCATTCAGCCGGATTTCAAGCTCACGGACAATCTGGCGAGATATTTTCATAGAAGACTCGTATGGACTTCGGTTGAAGCGTACATTTGGAATCCAGCTGAAAGGGTTTTCATAGGACAGCCATTTCTGTAGAAATTGAAAGTCGTTGATGCTTCTTGAAATAATAGTCTGGTCACTATTTTCCTCCTGAATTACAATCAGAAATTTCAGCTCATTGTCTTGAAACCGGCTTCGAGAGACAACAATCCGTTTGTTCTCCACCATCGGTCGGCTTCTTAGCAAAACCAGCGAATCCAGTAGCTCGGCTGTCTCCTGATCTCGTGCCATATCTAGACATCGCGATCCGCGGTAATCGGTGCGCTGTAAGTCTAGCATTGACTGTAGAGCAATACTCTGAATTTCGGCAATTCTCGAAAACTTGGTGTAGATCATGATTGGCGTCATTCCTTTCTCATTGGGCCAGTTAATGTCAGCGCCAAGTTCAATAATCTTGTCCACTGCTTCTCTGCTTCTGACAATATGAAGCAAACTGTTTCCCTTAGAGTCCGTGTGGTCCAACGTATCTAAATCCGAAACACTTTTCTTCCAGCCTTCAAGACCAAGCTCAAGTAGTCTCTGATAGTCCTGGTGGTCATAGCACCTGCACAAAGCATATAACGGCGTTTGTCCATTTATATCTTTGAAATTCCAGTCTATCAATGAGCTGATTTTGGGAATTAACCAAGGTGCATTGAAAAAGTAATGGCCAACAGTTCGGTTCCAATAGTCAGGCCGTGCCAGATATTCCCGCTGTTCATCTGTCGACAGCGAAAGCAAAATTCCAAGTATTTCAGCTATACTTTCATGCTCCTCAGACTGAACTGCTGCGACGAGCAGGCTTTTTCCTAGCTCATTTGCATCCCCAATTAGGAATTCTGTAGGAAACATTTCACTTTCTATCAGATAGCTTAATGCCTTGGGATTCTTGTTCGCTATGCTTAACATGAGTAAGGATTCACCGTGTTTCGTACGACTTTTGAGAATTGCTTCAAACTCAGAAGGAGGAAACTCATTTTTGATCTCCTCGATCTTGTGTTTCAAAGACTCCAATGAGGAAGTGTCTCTGACGCAGTCCCACAGTTCTCCATTAGCAGAAGAATATTTTTGTAACCTTTCAACTTCACTCGAGATGTGAAAAAGAACCGCTTCGAAAGTCATCAAAGCGTATCCTATTTGACCACTCTGAGTATCCTGGTGTGAGAAATTCTGGATATAAAATATCTCAGAGTCAATATAGTCGAGGCCCGATCTAAGAGCAACTAGTATTAGAAGAGAAACCAATATATCAGCCGATACAATAGTACCTTTATTTTTTTCAACAGCTGAGCTTGAAACTTCTTTGGATTCTTCGTTTCGTGAAGAGCTCACGGTCTGACCAGCCTTTGGACTTTCGATCTGACCCGAACCAAGTATTTTCAGAACAGATAACAGAATATTCAACTTGGGCTCACTACCATGAGCAGCCTTGATTTTTTCAAGTTCTTTGGTAGCATTCCAAACCAACTTATCAAACTTGAAGAGCTCCTCCTGGGTGCGCCCTGCACCGGTCTCTTTCAGGCCAATCTGTGAGATATCCACATTCTTGATCCTGTCTATAGCATGTCTAGTATTCTGATCATTGACCTTGCGAACAAGCACAAGCTGCTTCCATAGCTTTGAGCTGACGCTGATTTCAACGAATCGATATATCAAATTGGCAATGTCATCACCAGACAGCTCGTATTGGGTTGCCATGGACGACAACTGAGACTTGTCGCATGCTTGTAATGCGGAAATAGCTGTTCCAACAGCAGAGTCAAAATAGGATATCAAGTCCTCCTCTGTCTCACACCGAGAACAATCAAATTGCTCAACAATAGTGATTACCACGACCATTAGTTGTCGGTATAGCCCGGGATAGCTCATCAGCATTCGCTCAAATGACTGAGGACTCCACACACTAGCATCGTTTTCTTGCTTACTTTTTGGAGACTCCAATACCCCGCTCAATTGATAGCGTGAGGACACAGTTGGAGACACTTCAGCGCTGAGTTCACAAATGCCAACCAGCGGATGATCTATCTCATAAACAATAAACTGAGTGTTGAACGGGAAAAAAGGAGAAGCCGGATAAAAGACATACTCTTTCACTATCCTGCTTTTAATTGCATGCTTGAAGCCTTTATGAGTGTGGACACACCCGTCCTTTATGTTGACGGTCTTCCTATTGATGGTTCCAAAATACCTAGTTCTCTGGTAGTTTCTAGCCATAGAAGAGACCTGAATGATATGAGAAGCTACAAAATCCTCATTCAAGCACATGTCCCGCATAGGAATCAGACTCTCTTTGTCGACCGACCATTCTAGAACATGAGCCGATGGGATGAGCAGTGTATAATGATCGGATCGGGACAGAGTCTGCTGTATCTCCCTGAACTTTGCGCTTGAATGAGAATAGAAGAACAGAGAGTTCAGCAGTGGATTTAAAAGAGTGGGTGACATGTCATCGCAGGATCAGTGATGCTATCTATGGATCGACTAAAAATGGTATTACGGGTGTCGCCTCTGAATAGATTAAGTCAATGGCGGGATCTAAAGGAGGAGCTCAGATAGAAGGATTGATTTAGGCAATGCAACCCAAAGGTCAAGATTCGATGCAGTATCTGTTTCAACTGAAAAACACCCCCGTCTTCCCGGGAAATCGAGGCTCAGCTTGTAAATATTCAGAAGTACGGGATGGTGGCAGGTTCCAGTACAATGCCGGCTGAAGGATGGCACGGCTGGGGCACGGCTGACACATGCCTGTGTAATGGCTGATTTTTTCCCGCTATTGTTTGTAATTCTGGAAAAAAGGTAATAAGAAAAAAATGGGAAGAAACGGGAAATCTAGGAGACAAGAGGTTAAGCATCGGTCGGATTCGACTAATGAAGAGGTGCCTTTTAAAATGGCCATGTGGGTAGGTAGTGAGACTGTAGTTGTTGAATAGTAGCTATGAAGCATGAGTGATCTAATTCTTCAGGATTTCAACCATTGTGATCCAAAGCGATGTTCTGGTAAAAAACTGGCTCGGCTTGGTCTGATCAGGTCGTTGAGATTCGGCCAGAAGTTTGGCGGCGTGGTTGTGTCGCCTAATGGAAAAGAACCAGTATGTCCGAATGATGCTGAGATTGTTGAGAGCCATGGAGCTGCAGTGGTGGAGTGCTCTTGGGCTAGGATCGATGAGATTCCCTTCAATAAGATTGGTGGTAAGCATGAACGGTTGTTGCCATACTTGGTAGCTGCCAATCCTGTCAATTATGGTAGACCCTGGAGACTCAACTGTGTCGAGGCCCTTGCAGCATGTTTTGCCATCACTGGTCATTATGATTGGGCGGAGGAGATTCTCGAGCGCTTTTCATGGGGGCCTGTTTTTTTGGAAATGAATGAGGAGCTGCTTGATCTGTATTCGCAGTGTAGTGATGGCGAAAGTGTCACCAAGGCCCAGGAAGCCTGGTTGAGTAGGCTACAGGATGAGCAGGATGCCAAGGAGCAAGAAAAACAAGAGACTGGTGGATGGAAAGTGGGTCGAAGAGACCATGGTGCTCCTGGAGAGTTGCCTCCAAGTGATAGTGAGGATGAGGAGGAGGAGGAGGTGCAAGAAGAGGAGGATCAGACCCCTGAAGGCGGAATTCCAGCCTCTGTTGAAAACGTCAGCTCATCAGACAACAATATCGAGGCTTCTAGCGAGAAAGATACTAGCGAACAGTCGCATGTTACCAAAGTCACAGAGGGAATCTCATCTTTGACAGTATAACCAGTCTTACTATGTAAAGCGCAATATTTATTAGGCGGAAATTCGCTCTAGAAAAATTTACTTTTAAACATTCCTGTGAAGGTTGCTTTTTGTGCATTTTTTCCAGCATCATCGACCATCTCGCTCATGCCATTGAACATCTCATTGGCACTCTGGCCCAGATTGTTGAACGTGTCTTGGACGCCTTCCCAGTAACCACCTTCCCCGGCACCAGTATTGCGATAACCTTGGTTTCCATATGCACCACTGCTACTACTGCTACTACTTTTAGCTGGTCGTGGTTGACGTCGCTGCTGGTCATCGTAGTATTTCTCTTGATCAGTCTGTCGTCGGCCTCGGGGTCTCCTGGGACCACCTATCAATAAATCCAAATCCTCGATAGTGGTGAACTGACGGCCCTTTACCCATTGAAGAGTACTAATCACCGGTCTGGGTGGGTTCGTCTTCATGGCATCGTAAAGATCATCTTTAGGGAGATCTCCAAACTGTAGACCGCGACCGCACGGTTTAACAAGAGCTCCAAATGCCTTGGATGGTCTCAATATAACGTCACCAATAGGTGTCACTACACTGTCTTTGCCAAATCCAGGACTTAGGTCATATGGGATCCGTTGAGTCTTAATCTCCCGAAGACTAGGTAAGGCCATGATTCGCAAAGTCGAGTCGGCAGCAACACACACTAATGCAACGTTATCACCTCCAGACTCTCTCATACTCGTGTATCCAGCAGATAGACAGGTAAAACCTAGCTTCTTGTGGCTCAGCTTAGTGTTTGGCAATCTGATGACTCTCGCGTCCCCAGAACTAACGACAATCATTGCTCCATGGATTAAAATACCCTGTCCAAGTTTGGACATAGTTTCAGGATCTGCAACTGCTGAGATTCCCGTTTCTAAATTGAATGGAGCCAAAGTCAGAACCCTTCCCACTACAGCAGCAAAAGCAGCAACAAACTGAACAGCGTATCCTCCATTACCTGTAGGCAAAATCTTAAATGTGAGAACTTGACCTTGAGATGTTCCTGCTGTCAAAACAATACTGGAATATTCTTCATCGTTCAGAGCATGAATAGAGAATTCCAGTGCTGTAACATAATCCTGTGTACTCAAGTTTGCAGAAGATCGCTTAGAGAAGTATTTCGACTTGCCTGCGGTCTGTCCAAAATCATCGATATTCTTGTCCAAAATTATTGCAGGACCTCTTCTATCAAGAACCGCTAGGGTTCCATCGCTGTACCCGACAGCGACAAATCCGATATTCGAGTTGCAGAGAGCTGTGGCTGGTCCGTTTTTCGAATTGATTAAGGTCTTTGGCAGAAATCCCTCCTTCAAGTCATGAGGAGCTCGATCCTTGATATCTTCAACGTGCGGTCTATCACCCATGTTCAGTCTTTTCATAGCTGAGTGGAGGCCACGGTGAGTATTCATGCCAAAGGAGAATAGCACAACGTCACCGTTTGTAACCGCAATAGCAGCTTCAGCTACGATACCTGCCATTGAAACATGAGTAACTGATATATTCTGATGTCTCAACAATGCACAGGACATGTTCATCTCAAGTACGTTGGCGTCCTCCACCTCACCATGTGAAGCGTCCCACACCTTTACAGTTCCATCAGAATGGCCTGTGAGTAGCGCACAACGAGCCTGAAATGTTCGCAAGTGAGACTTGGTAGGTGCTCCACCTTTAAAAAGGGTATTGGCTCTGCTATGAGCGGAAGCCATCATTCCAATCCACTGGGTTCGTGGAACCAGACTGACAGACAAGCAAGTCACATAAGGATTGATCCATCCTAAGGACGCGGGCAAAATTGTAGGGTCCGTGACTATATATCCTTCTGGATATTTCATCATCAACAATTCGCCAGAAGATAACAAGCTGAGGCAATATGACGGATTGAAGTTTCCACCATAAAAAGGCATTCCGTCGTTGTTAATCATGATGAATTCAACCACATCAACACTCTCAGGTAAAGGATACATTTTGTGATGTTTTGGCTGAGCATAAAATTTCCCCATAGCAGCATAAGATGTAACAGCCACCTGCGGAGTACTGCCATAGTCCAACCAAGTCATGCCTTTGATAGGACCGGATTGAAGCTCACCACCAGATATCAACAAGCTAGTTTCCTCTGGATTCTGTGTACAGCACCATACCAATCCAGTAATTGCCTCTCGTTTGTCTGGTTTGGCTGTTACAGGAGGTTGACGTCTAGGAATGTTGACCTCAGTGTCTATTGTGGTTCTCGCTTGCAACAAGGTGCCCTCATTGGCATCCCAAAAAACAAGGGAGCCATCTTGGTGTGCAGTAACAATATGATGACCATTTGGGTGCCATTTGGCGGTCACCACGGCTGGAAAACGCTCCCTGTTCATAGAGAGAGGGTCATTATCACCTCCAGGAGCACCGGCCGGCACTTTATACTGTAAAGAGAAGATGATTTCGGATCTTGCAAGGGAGAAAATGACCACATAATCTGAAAATGCCACCATCAAGGTGGACGGGTCCCGAGGGTGCAAAGAAAGTCCTAGAACAGAGGTTGCTCGAGCTCTGGAGTTGACACTACGCTGAAGGCTGCCGATGCGGAACGGGGCCAAAATTCCACGATCAACATCGAAAACAGTCACAAGACCATTTTCATGGCCGAGAAAAAGCCAGTCCAAAGCAGGATCACTTTCAACAGCTGTGACCTTGGAATAAGAGCGATGATTATATATAATTTCTTTGACTTCCATATCAATGATGCTCAGGTTTCCACGAGTATCGATTGCAGCCAGATAAACCCCCCGCACAATCCGTACAAATTCAACTGTATCTTGCGATGGTAATGCAAATTCCACCGAAACATTCTGCTGGCCCATGACATATACCGAGCCATTGTCAGTTCCTATAGCCAGTAGAGACTGGACTGGATCAAACGTCATAGACGAGACGTTGCCATTGATACCAAACCTTGCGGCATCATCTAGCTTGAAGCTCGAGTTTGAAATCTCCGCGGAGAAATCATGTTCTCCCAAGTTTTTGATTTTTGACAGCACCGACGTCATTAGTGTGATTGAAACGGCAAACCCCCGTTGCGTTGCGTTGCATGGGGCTTGGGGATGTAGTTGATGATGGTCGTTCAGCCCCATCGGATGCGGGTGTGTTTTGTCCGCTAATTGAGGATTGAGATTGACTAGTCTCATGCAGCATCGATGGGGGAATCTCCAACAGTTGTTCCGAAAAATCATGCACCATCGCCGGCGTTCCATACTCTGATAACTGGGGTGTTCAATCCTCTGACAAAAGGCTTGAGGAACTATTGTATATCATGGCGAATGGGGCCCAAGGAGGCCCGCACTAGAATTATATCAAAGTTCTTTTCCGAATGGAGAAACAAAATAGGGCCTGATCTAGAGCCGGTGATGCGTTTAATTCTTCCGCGTTTGGATAAAGATCGTTCCATGTATGGACTGAAAGAAAAGTCGCTAGGGTTGTTGGTAGTGAAGACACTGAATTTAAGCAAAGACTCGGAGGATGCAAAGCAGCTTTTAGACTACAAGTCGGGTAATTTGGCATCGGTGGGTAATTTCAGCTTAGTATGTGCGGAAATCATTAAAAAGCGGAATCCCAATGTCAATTATTCCGATATGACGGTGGATGATGTCAATAAGGTTTTGGATGATCTTAGTCAGGTGAGCAAAACCGAGGAGCAACTGCCAATATTTCGAAAATTCTATGAAAAAATGAATGCAGAAGAGCTATTATGGATTATCAGGATTATTTTGCGATATGTGCAAATTGGTGCTTCTGAAAAGACGTTTTTCGATAACTTCCACCCAGATGCCATGGCTCTTTACTCGGTCACTTCTAGTCTATCCAAGGTCTGCAAGCAATTATGGGATGTCAATTATCGTTTGCCTGATGAGCAGAACCAGATCTCTGTTTTGTCTTGTTTCCAGCCTCAAATGGCTCTCTATATCAAGCCGAATTATGATCGGATAGTGAATATCATGTCAGAAACTGAGGGCTTTTATATTGAAGAGAAAATGGATGGTGAAAGAATCCAAATTCATCTTGCTGATTATGGGAGGAAAATAAAATTCTTCAGCAGAAGTGCCAAAGATTATACCTATTTGTATGGTAAGAGCTACGATGATGCCAATGGTACTCTGTCTCGTCATCTTCAAGACGTTTTATCCGATAAGGTAGAAAGCATCATATTGGATGGAGAAATGCTTGCATGGAACAATATTGACAAAGTTATTGTTCCTTTTGGCTCATTGAAATCGGCTGTCAAAAATGAACAGCTCGGAGGTTCTGACATGTTTCCTCTCTTCATGGCTTTTGATCTCCTCTTTTTGAACGGAAAAAATCTGGTGGATTACCCATTATCAGAAAGAAAGATTGCGCTGAAAAAGATTTGTAGAGAGAAGCCGGGTCATTTTGAGTTAATTCCCTATACTGTTGGCCATACTGCGGAGATAATTGGTTCAATGTTTGAGCAAGTCATGGCGGCTGATGCTGAAGGACTTGTGATCAAAAACCCAATATCCCGATATTTAGTTGGTGAAAGAAATGAATCCTGGATCAAGGTGAAGCCAGACTATCTGGATGCTCTTGGAGAATACTTGGATGTCTGTATCATTGGTGGCTACTATGGCAATGGGCAGCGTGGAGGAAATCTTGGAAGCTTTTTACTAGGTGTTAGAGATGATGCCGATGAATCTCATCCGGAGAAATTTTTAAGTTTGTGTCGTGTGGGAGGCGGGTTTTCATCTCAGGATCTGGCACAGATACGACACTTGACAAAAGATAAGTGGTCAAAGTACGATTCGAAGCGGCCACCTAATGATTATCTGGTGATACCACCTGGTGGAGATAAGCCTGATCTTTGGATAAAACCAAGCGATAGCATTGTGGTTGAGTTGAAAGGGACTCAGATCGTCGATAGCACGACGTTTGCAGTGGGAAGAACGATCAGATTTCCAAGATTTCAGCGGTTCAGAGATGAAGAAAAAACTTGGAAAGAAGCGTTAACAATAAGCGAATTTCGACAACTTGATGCCGAGCTGGGGGGGCTTTCTGGCACAGAAAAGAGAAAGTTTAATGATTCTGAAGCACGGCACAAACAGAAGCACAAGAAGGCCAAGGTAATTAACATACTTGGTGATGACGAAAGATCTGAGAAAATTTCTGTGAGCTCTGGGATCTTCAGTGGGCTACTTTTCTATGTTGCAGCAGATGCAAGGCACCCACGAATGATGCTAAAATCTGAGCTTGAGAATGAATTGAAACTGAATGGAGGATCCGTCACCCAGGATCCAAATGAGACTTTAGAAACAATTATTTTGACTGATAGGGCTGTGTTACAAATAAGATCTATTCTCGAATCAAGGGAAAAACCGGTTTTTAGACCAAGATGGGTTTTGGACTCCATCAAGTCGGGTGCACTGCTTCCAATTGAACCGGCATATTTATTTCGTGGCCCAAAAGATTTGGAGAAGCTTGCAAGTGAAAACGCCGATAAGTATGGAGACGCTTGGACTAGGCAGCTCGATAGAAAAGAGTTCGAAGAACTCGTGGATGGCATGCATCTGGCTGAGCAAGCGGGTTCACAGGATTTGCAAAATCTTAGGAAAGAACTGCTCCATTATGATGAAAGTTTACGCGATATTCTTTTTCTCGGGCTAAGGCTGTGTTTTTTTTTGGCTGACGATAGCACTTACCTTTCCAAGCAAAGAGCAATTTATGGTGGTGCACAAATAATACAAAACAGGGACGAATGTACCTATATCATTGTCTCTGAAAGCTTGAATGCTTTTTTACAGGAGAATTATATACCGGAGAATATTCCACTTGTGTCGAGCTCTTGGATTGATGATGCTTGGAAAGGAAAGCTGAGTCTAGAAGAGTTGTTAAAGCCACCAGAAAGATATCGACGAAAAATATCAAACGAGGCGAGTTCTTGAATATCTTTATAATTATTTATTTGTATTCTTATCTATTTATTATTATACGAACTTTTTTTTATCTCAATCACTTTTGAATCTCAATCTAGTGTGCTAGTCAATTATGCAGCATACAAATAGTGGAAATCAAAACCAACAGTTTTGCTGTAACCGAACATCATTTAAAAACATCACAAAGATCGAAAAAATCAATTACTGATTATAAATTATCAAGACTAAGGTGTTTTTCTACACTGGTGTGGAAACATGCCGTAGGGTGAGATCTAACACCATCATTGTAGCAACATTCTCATGCGATCACAATAGCACCAGAAATAATCACACGGTACATCAATTGGCACAATCAAGTATTTTCAGTAAAAATTAACCGGTTCAAATTCACACTCATAGTTAGCAAATTTTCATGAATATTTCCCTTGATTGTTTGGCTCTGATGACGAAAGCCGTACATTGTGCGGCGTCCCGATAGAAAAAAAATATCTTTCAAATATCTTTCATCTTCTAACGACAACTATGGTATTGAAGTCCACACCAGGCGCTAATGTCCCTGTATATCAGATATCAGGCTCGAATGCCTCGAGATCTTTGCCTGACTGGCTTGTCAAGAAAAGGAAGCAATCTTTGAAGCGAGACGCTGATTTTGCCAATAGAGTCGAGCTCATTCAGGATTTTGAATTCCAGGAAGCATCGAACAAAATCAAAGTGACTCGAGATGGCCAGTATTGTATGGCCACAGGTACATATAAGCCTCAAATTCATGTTTATGATTTCGAGCAGCTTTCACTGAAGTTTGATAGGCACACAGATGGTGAGAACGTTGATTTTTGCATAATTTCCGACGATTGGACAAAGTCGGTACATTTACAGAATGACCGAACAGTAGAATTCCACGCACAAGGAGGAATTCATTCTCGTTCTAGAATCCCACGATTTGGCCGTACCTTGGCTTATAACCGAAGCAACTGTGATTTGTATGTCGGAGCAGCTGGTAACGAGGTCTACCGGCTCAATCTTGATCAGGGCCGATTCTTGGCCCCTTTTGCACTAGGATCAGAGGGAGTCAATGCAATGGATATCAATCCTGGTCATGGTTTGTTGGGCTTTGGTACCGATGCTGGAGTTGTGGAGTTCTGGGATCCTAGAAGCCGAACTAATGTCGGGCAATTGAGTATGAATGGTGACAAAGCAGCCATTAGTAGTCTCAGTTTCAGACAGAATGGAATGGATTTTGCATTGGGTAACTCTGAGGGTCAAATTATGTTATTTGATCTTCGGTCTCCGGAACCAGTTTTGTCGAAAGATCAGGGATATGGTTTTGCAGTTCACAAGATTATGTATTTGGATGATTCGATATCCAAACCCAAGATTCTCACAGCGGATAAAAGAATCGCAAAGATATGGGATCCAGCAACTGGTGCAGCTTACACTTCGATGGAGCCTACTGTCGATATTAATGATATTGCTCACGTTCCTGATTCAGGGCTGTTTTTTTTTGCCAACGAGGGCCAACCAATGCATACTTATTATATTCCTTCGATAGGGCCAGCTCCAAAATGGTGCTCTTTTTTGGAGAATCTCACAGAGGAAATGGAGGAAACAAATGTTCCTTCAGTTTACGAAAACTACCGATTTGTCACCCGAAAGGAGCTCAAAGCTCTCAACTTGGATCATCTTATTGGCAGCTCGGTTGTCAAAAGCTACATGCATGGTTACTTTATTGATATGCGGTTGTATGAACAGGCTCGTCTCATTTCCAATCCTTATGCATATCGCGAGCACCGAGAGCGAGAAATCAAGAAACGAATCGACAAGGAGCGAGAATCTCGAATCCGATCCAACACCAATGTCAGCAAGGTCAAAGTCAACAAGACTCTTGCAAAGGAGATTGTTGACAAGAGTGAAGGAGATCAGGTTATTGATAGCCGATTCTCTCAAATCTTTGAAGATCCAGAGTTTGAGATCGATGAGAATTCTTACGAGTACCGATTGCTGCATCCTACAGCCAAGCCATCCGGCGATAAGGTTAGTCGAGAACCTGCCAAGAAAAAGCATGGCTTGACTGCAGCAGAAATGGAAAATATGCCAGTTGAAAGCTCTGAATCAGAGCCCGAGGAAGATGAACAGGCATCATCGGGTCGGGTTAGAAAGGAAAAATCTCGACGAAGTGGCTCTACCAAGAATCTACATGGAGCCCCGGCAATGCGACCGGTGCAAGCTCGAAGCTATGCAGACAAGGCCTTTGGATCACAGCTTGAGAACATCAATGGCAGTGAAAGGGGTAATAATAATGGAGTTATGAAGAAGAAGAGCACTGGAGAGGCGGAAATGTCATATATTCCAGCACCCAAGCCTCGGAAGAGACGGGCAGGAGGCGACGGAGAGACGGGCGGCCGTGTAGACAAAGGAAGAAGCAACCAGAGATACGACGGCCGACGACGAGCCAGCAAGAATGTTTTTAGAGGAATGTAATACATGCTAGTAGATTTAATTCCAAAAAGAATGGACCCCAGTTCAAGCAATATTAGTAAACATACCCGAACGATACTATGGCCTGGTATGTGGCGTAGGTCTCATACCGAACGGGTATTCACAGTCACACGTCTTGAGCCTTTTTAAAGAACGCCTCCCGCCGCATTTCCAGTGGCAGAGCTTTATGCAACTTTGCGGCACCTCGAACTAAAGGTCGTTGACATATAAGGCTGATTGGATTGAAGACGGACAAGATCCATTTGATTAAACGCGAGACTCTCGGACATTGAGGCCCGAAAAGAAGAAGATTTAGACGCTGGCTGTGAGTTGCTGGGTTGATTGGATTGCCAGGCGCTGGAAGTTGTTTGCGCAATCACTCGACTGAGGCAGCAGCATATATTTATTTATACATATATTACTGACCTGGAGGCCTGATTGAATTGGGTATTTTTTGCCTGGAAAAGCTTTACTAGGGACAGAGAGGATATCTCAAGAAACACGAGAAATTGCCAATAAATTTTTGGCAAGAAGAATTACATTGATTGGGGGAGGATTTGCAGCGAAAAAGACGCGTATTTGCCTAGTATCAAGCAGATTGAGGCTGATTGTGTGTGTGGGATAAAAACTGGAACAACAGCAGTCAGTTGAAAGCAGAGCAAAGATTGTTTGAGGGAATCAATCAATCAGTCACCAGAAGGATTTTATGCTAGATAACAGGACACGGAAAATGACAGAAACAGAGGCAAACATTGATGATAGTCTCACGGACAAAGGCCCTATAGAGGACTCCAAGTCCAACGGGCTGGATGACAGCAAGAATGGCGGAGGAGTCACGTCCCCCACATCAGACAAGCTGACAGGGGGCAAGAGCGACAGCGCACAACGACGCCCGTCGATTGCCAATCTTCTCACGTCATCTAACCAGGTTGCAGAAGACCAGCGCTATGCTAGAGGCTTAGATCAAGCGGTCGGAAACCCCGGGCGATATCCTCCATCTTATGGATACGGGCTACCTAATTATCTGCAACAGCAGCAGCCTTACATGAACTACCCACCGCCGCCGCATGTCCAGAGTGGTGTTGTAGGTCCTAAGCATCCAAACGGCGGCAAAGATGATACGCCTACTGATCCTGAAGTAGCGGGAGCTGGTGTTGACAAAGGTGTGGATGGTGGAGACCCAGTAGTAGGCCCTGGTGCTCAAGCTGGGCCTTTTGGCGGATTCCAACAACCTGTTGGATATGGTAACTATTATTCTTACCCGAGCAATTTTTATTATGCAAACAATAATTCCTATGTTCAGGCTACAGGATCAAATGCCGCCGGGGTGCAAGGTGCTGGCCAGTATGGTGCTAGTGCTGGTGCGAGTGCTGGTACTAGTGCTGGTACTGGTGCTGGTGCTGGTGCTGGTGCTGGTGTTGGTGCCGGTGCTGGTGCCGGTGCCAGTGCAGGCCAACGGTCATACTATTACGGGAATAATCAGTATAGTGGTGGCAACGACGCAAGCTACCAAGGGTTTGATGGCCAGGGCCCTCAGCCTAGCGGTGGCCTTGCGGCTAATGATCCAGGTTCGGCCGCTATGGATGGGGGAGAGCACAAAGCTAAAAAAAGGAAAAAGTCGGCTACCACCCCAGTTTCTACCTCTGAAAGGCCTTACCGATGTACTTATGAGAATTGCGAGTGGTCTTTTGCAAGATTATCAGATCAAAGACGACACATCCGTTCCCACGAAAAGCCTACTTTTCATTGTCCGTACTGGCGAAGTGATCCCACGTGCCACAGAAATGGAGGTGCATTCAACCGTTTAGATGTGTTGAAGCGTCATCTACGGTTGGTGCATTTTGTGCAGTTCAAGCAGTCCGAGAGTGGTTGGTGTAGAGTATGCCAGAAGATGTTCACTTCTCCTAAGCATTTTGTGGAGCACTGTGAAAGCTGTGCCTCAGCTGTGAGACCCGCCGAGTGGAAGGTCGACACTGCAGAGAATATTATTCCCCAAGCTGGTGCCAGAAACAGGGGGTTGACAGTGACTTCCGCCGGGGTAATTGGAGATGCTGACCATACGGTTCGGTTGCTGACCAACAGTGATCCCAATGTTGATAGCCAGCTCAAAGATCAGCTACCGGTGGACATTGCTCTTTCTGAAAAGGCTCGAGCCCGATCTCGCCCTGGAACCAATCCCGGTAGGAAAAAGACTTTATCTCAGAGTATCCAAGCTGGTCATCATGCATCAGGCTAGCCGACCGGGGCCATGGTTCTTTGTATGATGTCTCAACGCTTGGTAAGCTTGTGTGTTTGTTTTTCACACAAATTTCTTTCTGTAATTCGCTGGTCGATGGATGGACCCGACGATCACCGGTGATCTGGGCCAATGCTGAAAGGCATTGATTCTGGCAGAGACTGACTGGATTTGTGGATGGAAAACAACAACAATAAGTAGAAAAAAACCCAACTCCTCTCTTTGGTTTTGAAACATGACTTGTTGGATTTTTCCAGAGGGGATTGGTCACAATTTACGCTGTTTTCTTTTCTTAGTTAGTTTATTTAGTACGGTTTAAAACCATTAGTTTTTTCCATTGACAAAGTAGACATCATCGCTGCAGATATCACGACCACTCCTGCTGAAAATGCACGCTAAAACTGAGCCAGCCGCTGGTCCCTGCCAGATGCCGAGACCAGTAATTTGATATGCCCTTATCATAAGGCTCTTTTTTCACCCCCCCTCCCCCTTGGGAGGCTAATCCGATCGTTTGTGATGTATAGAGAGCGATCAGTGGGCCAAGGATCCACTTAAGAAAGCACCTCGCTAAAACAAGAAAAAAGGCTTGACCGGGCGGCCGCTGTCATCTTTGTGCTCCATTGGTATGAAGGGCTGAAGGAGTGGGTGGGTGAAAGATGTTTGGAGACTGCAGTGCGGTGCAGCGCAGATTAAAAAACGAGGCGAGGAACGCAGATGCACGCACGCACGCCGGTGCTAGTTGGTGTAACAGAAGGTGTGCAAGCTTGAGCTGGGGCCGAGAAAGTAGAGAGAGCGGGCGAGCTAACGAGCGAGCGGGAGGGACAATCACATTTCGGTACGACGGTGGAAGATAATGAAGGATAAGTCGTCGGACTCGGCGCGGCATTGAATGATGATGATCTGCACATCGCGGTCAGAAGAAGCAATAATTAATCATCGGCTTCAAGCGAATCGGAATATCAGTGGGTTGTGCCTGTGCGAGCCGCTTGCTGTGCTTGGGCGAAGCGCTGGTTTCATTTGGCGGTTTATTTTTTCGAAAGGCTTTTGTTTTAGGGTGCGAAACGGAAACTAGTCGAGCAAGCGCGCGCGCAGGCGCGTGTGCGTGAGGAAAAAAAAAAAAAGAGCAATGTTTACTTTTTCTAATGTAAACATGAAAACCATCATCACGCACGTAAACCACCTTTAACAACCCAACTTTCCAATTCCTTCAACATATCAACTTGTCTAAGTGCTTATTAAAAGACGAAATTTCTCGAGGCGCTTTGCAAACATCCCTCGATTTCTATTGGTTTTGGTTCTGTTTTCTCACCCAATCTACGTCACGGTCCAATTTTTCACCGGCTATTTACGTACGTCGCTGCTGCTTTGTGCGTGCCTGATTTTTTGCATTGTCCAGCTCTAGCAGAAGGGTGTTGTTTTCCAATCTTTGCGCGTGTTTGCTGGCTCTTCTTCTAACACGAGTCTTGTGATTACTTCAAAACTTATATTTATAAAGACACAGACAACATCTGCCTTGTTATATCTGTGGTTCTTCAGCTTTTCTGATTCATCATGAGAGGTGAGTATTATGGTTATGTGGTGCTGGGTCTAACTTGGTCTGGGAATTTCATTTTGAGGATTGTGGTGCGCAGAAGACAAACTAACATGCAGAATACAAAATAGTGGTCCTAGGCTCAGGAGGCGTGGGAAAATCGGCATTGACGGTCCAATATGTACAGGGAGTATATATTGAATCATATGATCCGACAATAGAGGATTCGTACCGCAAGAGCACCTCCATTGATGGTCGGTCATGTACGTTGGAAATCCTCGATACAGCTGGAGTGGAACAATTCACTGCTATGCGAGAGCTTTATATCAAGAATGGTGAAGGTTTTATTTTGGTTTACAGTGTCACCAACAAAAACTCGTTTCAGGAGCTCTTGGAGCTGCGTGAAGAGGTTATGCGCATCAACGACAACCCTCACGTGCCAATTGTGCTTGTAGGCAACAAATGTGACCTCGAGGAGGATCGAGCTATATCACCACAGGAAGGTATTGAGGTGGCCAACAAATGGGGCCGAGTGCCTTTTTACGAGACTTCTGCCAAATACAAGTCCAATGTCAATGAGGTGTTTGTTGATCTGGTGCGACAAATCATGCGTCGGGACTCGGCGTTGGGGGCTTCTTCCTACGAGGCCCATTCTCAGAATAGCAGTATTGATGAGAAATTCCTCGGTGCTCACCGGATGAGCTCTTTGGATAGCTTCCACGGCGGGAACTCGGGGAGCTTGGGAGCAGTTCCAGAGGGCCCAACTCTCAGCTCGCGGGCTAGCAAGATGAATCTCAAGAGCCACAAGTCTGCGCGAAATTTGAAGAGCAGCAAGAGCAGAGGGTTTCTACGAGGAGGCGGGGATAAAGGAGGAGGAGGGAAGAAGGCCAAGAAGCCTTGTGTCATCATGTGACGGTTACAATCATTATATTATCATCATTTATCTATTTGCGGCATGTTTATGTTTTTTTATGAAGTTTTATGAGTACCTTTGGTGGTATATTCAGTCTCGACGGTGGGGGTTTTCATTCCTTTGACTTTTATCGTTTGCCGGAGCACTGTTCACCATTTCTTGTTTTTTTTTGGTGTTTTTTTTTTTTTGTTTTAGAGTTATAGCATTGCGACCAAATGTATTGTTATTTTCTGATCTTGGGCTCTGAACTACTGCTGTCAACAGCTGTGCTGCCTCTGGTTGTACTGGTTGGTTTTGTTTGATGATTTGGTTACTAGCTAGTCTCAAAGCACAGATGGAATGAAAAGATACACGGAAGACTCTCGGCCGTCTTGAGAAATTCACCAGTTGAAGTTGCATTGTTTCAAAAGGTTCATCACTGCAAGGCCTAGTCAAAATTACATTCGCCAGACTCCAAAACCGGTCTTTGGCTGCTCCTCTTGTAGCTTGGCTTGTTCTCGAGCAAGCTTTCGGATCTCCAAAGCATGGCCAAGATGAGCTCGTGTATGCTGAGGAAGAATAATACCATCATCCCACAATCGAGCACTGCCAAACACTGCCAGAGACTCGGCTTCGATTCTTTCCCGGAGAGAATCACTAGCTCCCTTATTTGAGGAAACTGTTTCCATGACCGAAGCAAGCTGCTCCGGGCCCATGACAGCAGTTCTAGAGTTTGGCCAGCTCCACAAGAACCTCGGTTCGTAGGCTCGACCGCACATGCCATAATTTCCAGCTCCATAGGAACCTCCAATAACCACGGTGTACCGTTCCACTCCGGAACCTACTACGGCATTGACAAGCTTTGCCCCGTTTTTGGCAATGCCCCCCTTTTCCGCATCGGATCCTACCATGAATCCGGTAATGTTCTGCAGGAAAATCAGGGGGGTACCTCGCTGCTTGCATAATTCGATGAAATGAGCACCTTTGAGGGCCGATTCACTGAAAAGAGGACCGTTGTTAGCGAGTATGCCCACTGGATGGCCCCATATTTTGGCCCAGCCGGTGACAATCGAGGTACCGTACTCTTTTTTAAACTCTGTAAATTTGGAGGCATCGACAATACGTGCAATGACTTCTCGAGCATCAAAAGCTTTTCGCAAGTTAGGGGAGACTATTCCAAGAAGTTCCTCGCTGTCATACAAGGGTTCTTCAAACGGCTCCGGGGCTTTAAGGTTTGATCCCTTGTTGAGATTCTCCACACATTGTCTCAATTGTACAATTCCTTCTTCCTCTGACTGGACAAGATAGTCTGTAACACCTGAGACTTTTGAATGCAATTCTCCTCCTCCAAGATCCTCTGCGCTGATGACTTCTCCAGTAGCAGCTTTGACTAAAGGAGGGCCTGCCAAAAAGATGTGGCCTCCTCCTTTAACAATGATGGACTCATCACTCATAGCAGGAACATAGGCACCTCCAGCAGTGCAAGGTCCCATTACTAAAGCTAATTGGGGGATTCCTTCCGACGACATTCGGCTCTGCTGGAAGAAGATCCTACCAAAATGATTGTGAGATGGGAAAACATCAGCCTGATGAGGAAGATTGGCTCCTCCAGAGTCCACTAGATAAAGGCAAGGCAATTTGTTTTCTCGGGCTATTTCCTGGGCCCTCAAGTGCTTTCTCACCGTGATAGGATAGTAGGTACCACCTTTGACAGTGGAGTCGTTGGCTACAATCAAGCATTTTGTGCCAGAAACAGTACCGATTCCGGTGATGATACCTCCAGCCCGAATATCATCTGAATCATACATTTTGTAACCAGCAATGCTGGATAATTCCATGAAGGAAGTGCCGGGATCAATGAGCATGCCTATTCGATCCCGGGGGAGCAGCTTATTACGGCCAATATGCTTGGATCGGATCTTGTCAGGAATCCCATTTGCAGCATGATCAGATATCTCTTTGAAAGTATCAATGACCTTATTCATTTCTTCGACATTTTCCTTGAAAGCCGGAGATGAAGAATCCACTTTGGATTGTATGGTGGTCAGCTGACTTAGTACTGACTGTGGAGGATAAGTGGAATACAGCTGTTGCTGGCTGAGCGCACGAGCCAGGCTCAGGCGACGAGCTACCAGACGAGTTACTCGAGTCCTCAACATTGGAAAAGATTCTTATAGGAGCTTTTTGTTTTTTTTCTTTCTGGATCGGAAACGAGAAACCCGGGGCCTTTTATTTCTCCGCCTTTATTCCTGCTATCATGGGGGGATGCACAGCCGTGCCCGGAGACCCCGCATCTTCGCTAGTCGGCGGGAGGGGCTCGGCGCGGGGACTCATAGGTGATATATAAAGTGCGGATTCCAGGAGTGAAAAAGTGGAAATAGTAGCTGGGAGTAATCATTGAGAAAAAATAATGCTTTCTAGGTTGTCATTGAAAGGGGTTCGAGCGTCGCCGTCGTTTCGATGCTGTGCAGGACTTGGAGCTGCTGGCAGAGTGAAAAGCAGAGGCTATGTGACCAGCACTGACGAAGAGATCGAGGAGCTTCGAGAAGCAACAATAGATTTCTGCAAACGAGAAATCACACCTGAAGTGGCCAGTTTGACTGATAGTAGGAATTCGTTTCCCAATGAATTGTGGCCGAAGCTTGGTGCTGCGGGTTTGCTGGGAATCACTGCTAAGCCTGAGTACGGTGGGTTGGGATTGGGATATTTTGCCCATAGTGTAGTGATGGAGGAGATGTCAAGAGCGTCTGGTGAGTATTGGAGAGACGGGTGAAGTTATTGAGGAGGAGGAGGGGGGGGGGTGATGGGGAATTGCCGTGTGTTTTGAGCATTGAAACTTTGGTCCAATGTTGATGTTGAAGTATTGGAATTTCAAATCATTACAGAATGCTGGACCATTGGAGCACTGAATTCTCAAACTACTGTGAATTGAAAATCTCTTCCCGCTTCTAATTTGTTCAATAGACGTTGCTAACTCTCAGGATCAATTGCTTTATCATACTCGGCTCATTCCCAGCTGTGTGTTAATCAGCTGACTCTGCACACCACTCCAGCTCAGGGGGAAAAGTATCTCCCGGGATTGATTTCTGGAGAGAAAATCGGAGCTCTGGCCATGTCTGAAGCCGGAGCTGGGTCCGACGTGGTTAGCATGAAGACCACTGCAAAGCCGTCAGATGACGGCTCAGGTTACATTCTTAATGGTACAAAACTGTGGATCACCAACGGTCCTGATGCCGATGTCATTGTGGTGTATGCTAAGACCGATCCTCAAGCTGGATCTAAAGGCATCACTGCTTTCATTGTCGAGAAGGATATGGCTGGTTTCAGCTGTTCCCGTAAGCTGGACAAGCTGGGAATGAGAGGTTCTAATACAGGCGAGCTTGTTTTTGACAATGTATTTGTGCCGAAAGAAAACATTCTTGGAGAGATCAATAGAGGTGTATATGTGCTCATGAGTGGCCTTGACTATGAGCGATTGGTCTTGTCGGCAGGTCCTGTAGGCTTAATGAGAGCTGCCCTTGACGAGACTTTACCTTATGTTCATCAACGAAAACAGTTTGGAGTACCCATTGCTCACAATCAGCTTCTTCAAGGAAAGTTGGCTGACATGTATACGAAATATCGTGCTTCTCAGACCTATCTTTATGCAGTTGCGAAAGCTGCCGATGCTGGGGTCAAAGACACCAAGGACTGTGCAGGTGTGATTTTGTTTGCTGCAGAACGAGCGACAGAGGTTTGCTTGGATGCAATTCAGTGCCTCGGAGGAATGGGATATGTTTCTGAGACGGTTCCTCAGAGATTGTTACGAGATGCCAAGTTGTACGAGATTGGAGCAGGCACCAGCGAGGTTCGCCGAATGGTCATCGGAAGAGCTTTCAACAAAGAGTATAGAGAATAAATGTGAGCATTTAAGTAGCTATGGAATACTCAGAATGATTTTACGTTGCCGTGGACTGATCAGATGTGTTCATATGTCGGATCATTTGTGAGATCAGGAGCTCTTCTTGGCCCGTTCTCTGTCTCTTTTAGCATAGATCTCAGCAGTAAAAGGCCTAGAATGTTAGTTAAAGGAAAATAAATAACAATTTACGACTGATCAATCAAAAACTATTGTTTCCAGGTATGTCAGTGTTCATCCAACTTACTCCTCGAACTTGAGTGCAATGGCATACATGACGTACACCACGACCGTCAGAAGCACACCAGCGGGCTTGCCAAACCAAAGACCAGTAGCAAGAAAGCTCAAAGTACTTCCATGATACATGGGATTATTGCTGACATTGAAAGGGAATCCAGTGACTCGGTGATCCATGAGAATGCCAAAATAGTCTCCGAGATAAGTACCGGTGACTCCGAGGGCCCACATTGATGACAGTACCAAGGTGTTTCCCACTGCAAACAAAATGGCAGCAAGAGCCTTGACAGGCAGACCTGTCAATAAAGGAGATGTGGGCTGTTCTCTAAGAGCCTTTTCGTATAAAAAGTCTCGAAGAATACCCAGACTGAAGATAGTGACAGCCAATGCATAGCATCCTTTATAAGGCCCGCCAAATATCTTGGTCAAGACATGATTCTTGTACTCTGAGAGAAATTAGCGCTACAATTCCCAGATGAGATGGATTTACATAAATTTCTGATCCCATCAATCTAAAGCTTGTCTACGTATTTAACGGAATCTTGTGCTTCACCTACCTTGCCGGGCTACTATGTTCCAAAAGGTGGGGTTAAATAATACGGAGGCGCCCGCGACTACACAACGTTAGGATCCCTTCAAATCAGATAAAATGCATCGAACTTACCCAAGAGACTCGTTTTAGTAAAGTCAATGCTAATATTAGGGAGGATTTCTGTCATTTGTGATAGGTAAGTCGAAGGAATGATTTCACAAGCTTTGGAATATACCTCCGATTGAGATGCATGTGAAATGGGCCGTGTCAGCCGTATCGGCAGGTGTAGAAGGAGAAGCAAATCATGCTCAATGTCTGGTAGAAAACTGTGTTCTTAATAGAACAGATTTCACGGGGAATATTGAGGCGAATAGTTTGGCTATAACTTACTTTTCCGAGCTGGTTGTGCTAGGCCTGGCGGTAGGCGTTTGTCTGCCATGTCATTCATCGGCCTAAAGGAGCAAAGACCTATTTGGCTAATTTCCACAAGGATAGAGCGCAAACAATTGATCTCAAAAGTGTCAATGTCCAGCGCAAACAATTGATCCCAAGAGTGTCAATGTCAACAGTTCGAAAAATTCCCTCTTGTTCACTGCTTTATGTGGTTGTAGACCCAATACTATTCCGACAGGTTGAGAACAGGAGGACTGTGTAGTGACTCAGGGCTAAATGATTGGCGATAAAGAGCCTAAAGCTGTCCGAGAGCAAAAGACTAGACACAATTCCAGAGTAGAAGAATCAAGAAACCCCCACATATTCCATAGAAGATAATATTGTTTTATTGACTTAAATGACAGTTGTTAATGTTCCTGGCAAATGCTTACGGTCGGTGAAGCGTTGGCTATTCTCTTATAGAGCCCACGTGATGTACTCTGCCGCCCCAACATGCAGATCAACGAATCGGTCGTATCATCGGACGCTCCTTGAGCAGTAAAAAAAGATTATATATATTACTGGGAATAGTGACAGGTATTGATTGGATCGTATTATATATTACTAGGTGATCAGTATGGCGACTCATCACTCTCATAGCGGTCAATTTTGCCAGCATGCTTCGGGGTCTTTGGAATCCATGGTTCAGCAAGCCATCAAGCTTGGTTTCACCAACATGTGTCTTACAGAGCATATTCCCCGCTTAGAGGAGGAATCATTATATGCCGAGGAAATAGAGTCGAATACTAGCTTGGAGGATCTTCAAGTGACTTTTGATAAATACATCAAAGAGGCAGTAGTAATGCAGGACAAGTACAAAGATCAGATTGATTTGCTTATAGGCTTCGAATCTGAGAGCATTAACGAAAGCTATTTTGATTTTATCAATGCTAAACTTCAACTCAAGTATCCATTTGACTTGTGGCTCGGCTCAGTTCATCATTTACTGGGCCTACCAATTGACATGAGCGAGGATATATGGGTTCAGATTCTAGATAAGCTGGATAATGATGTCGAAAGAGTCCTGGATCTTTATTTCGAAATGCAGTACAAGAACACTAAAGCCTTGAAGCCTCCTATCATAGCGCATTTCGACCTCATAAGGCTTTTTGCTCCAAAAGGGTTGATTCCAGATGATTTGAAAACCATGCCAAAGGTCTGGGAAAAAATCAAGAGAAATGTACAGTATATCAAAGAGATTGGTGCAATGGTAGAGATAAATACTGCTGCTATCAGAAAAGGTTGGAAAACACCATATCCGCAGCCTGATATTGCTCAATATCTGATAGATGAGGGAATTCAGCTGTGCATGAGTGACGATAGTCACAAAACCGAACAGATTGGTTTGAACTATCGACCCAGTATCGAATATATTGAAAAACTCGGCGCAAAAGAGGTGTTTTATTTGACGAAAGATGGCAAGAAATCCACTCATATCGAAGCTTTGAAAGATCTACCGTTCTGGCAGGCTACTAATACTACGTCTTGAGGAGACTGCAAAGAAACATTACTTTTCTCCAACTGTTGCAAAAAATTGAATAATAATAAAAAAGGAATCTACATTGAAGAGCTTGGCCAATTAATTATTATATTATCGTATATTAAAGCATGAGAACTTAGTAAGATCGGCCAAACATGGTGTAGAATTCAGCCTTCTTACCACAGCCAACACACTTGGTACCCTCCTTAAGTTCAGGTCGCTCAAATGGAATGCACAGAGACTTAGCTCCCATGGATGGAGCACGGTCATCGACTTCTTCGTCATCATCTCGTCGGGCAGTTCGCTCCTTGATGTCATCTTCACAGTCTTCACCACCGCAGAAAGGTGCGAGACAAACACATTTCTTGTTAATGGCGGTGATCATCTCTTCAATGGAATGAACAGTGATTCGATGGTCGTCATAGCTCTTCTTGGCCTTGGCATACATGTCATTGTGAATGGTGTCGAGAAGCTTAGGAACTGTAGTAGCAAGATCCTTCAAAGGAATGAAAATCTTCTCGCCGGTATCTCGTCGAACTGCAACAGCTTGTTCTTTTTTCAAGTCAGCAGGACCCACCTCAAGTCTGAGAGGAATACCCTTGAGCTCAGAGTCAGCAAACTTCCAGCCAACTCGGTAGTTATCTCTATAGTCACCGCTAGCTCGGACACCAGCCTTCTTTAATATAGATTCAACCTCTTCAGCACCCTTCTGAATAGCCTGTCGGTCGGCCTCAGAAGTCTGGGCAGTGATTCCACAAGGAATGACCATTGCCTGGGTGCTAGCTACTCGAGGAGGAAGAACCAGACCCTTATTGTCAGAGTGAACCATAACCATGACACCAATGACACGGGTGGAAAGACCCCAGGAGTTCTGCCAGACATGGATCTTGGGCTTTGAAGGACCCTCAGGGTTCTCAACAGTGATGTTGAACATCTTAGAGAAGTTCTGGCCAAGACAGTGAGAAGTACCACCTTGAATACCTCTACCGGTGGTGGGAATATAGCCTTCAACGGTGGTAGTGAAAAGAGCACCAGCAAACTTCTCTTTCTCGGTCTTTCGGCCAGGAACAACTGGAACAGCCAACAGATCATTGTAGACCTGCTTGTACCACTCCAAAATAAGGAGAACTTCCTCATTAGCCGACTCATAGGTCAAATGAGCAGTATGGCCTTCCTGCCAAAGAAACTCTCGAGTTCTGAGGAAAGGCTGGGGATGCTTGAACTCCCATCGGACAACTGAGTTCCACTGGTTGAGTCGCAAAGGCAAATCTCGATGAGATCGGATCCATTTGGCATAGTAAGGATACATGACGGTTTCAGAGGTGGGTCGGATGGCAACAGGCTCCTCGAGATCAGAAGAACCAGCCTTGGTGACCCAAGCTACTTCTGGAGCAAATCCTTCGATATGATCCTTTTCCTTCTCCAAGACTCGTCTAGAAACAAAAAGAGGGAAATAAGCATTTTGCACACCAATGGACTTGATTTTGTCATCAAAAAATTTCTGGACAGTCTCCCAAACGTTATACGAATTGGGTCGCATGATATAACAGCCAGAAACATCATAATATTCCAGCATTTCAGATTTGGTGACAATCTGCTGGTACCATCCGGGGAAATCCAATTCCTTGTCAACGGTAATGCCGATCAGCAGATTACCAGTCGAGGCATCTGCAGCAGCGTCCTTGGCGCCAGCAGAAACCTCTTTAGTGGCAGCAGCAGCAGCAGGCTTACCACTAGAAGCAGCAGGAGCGGCGCTGAAATCAACAACCTCAACACCGGCACCAAGGCTTTCATAATACTTGATAAGCTCGGAGCCTTCTATGAAAACAGTGACAGAAGACTTGTTAGTGTGAGCGGCCACTTTTTTAGAAGAATCAGCAAGTTTTTTATCCACAATGATCTTGATCTTGGTAGCATTGGATTCAGTCACGGCCAAGGCTCCAACATCCTTGGGGGAAATTCCGCCGAAAAACTCGGAAATCAAGTCGGCCGAGGCCATTCGTGGATCCTTAGCGCCGGCAGCCTTGGCAATGATCCCAGATGGGGTCTGTGTTGAGGCTAAAGCTACAACAACGATGGGGATTGGGGTCTGCGATTTGGGGGTTTTGGGCTTGAAAACTAGGACTTTGCTGACGTCAAAGTCGAAACCAGGATCATTTTTCTCTTTCAGGAGAGAAGTCCAGTGATCGTTATCAGTAGGCTCGTCATGGCTGATCGACAGCTTGCCGAAGTCCAGTTCGTTGATGCTCATTTTTTTCGCAAGAGGAGTGTGATAGATAACGAGGTACAGGGGAGAAAATGAAATTTGTCACTTGTAAATGCAAATAAACGCAGTCATGCAGAACTGGTGTGAGATGGGGCTTGAAACCACCACAACAAGAGAGGTAAATGTGATTTCCATGGAATTATTATTACTATTTATTTTGAAAGCTGAATGGTCTTTTTTTCCTGAACTTTCCGTCTTATGTCACTGTTAAAAATGGCCAGAATTGTGATTCCCTAGAACGGCAATGACTAATATTGCTATTTTGGGGTGAAAAAAATATTAGTCCCCTTTCTCACCTGGTGTACGCTCAGGTCAAAAGCCATGCTCAGTGATGAAAACCTAGGACTACGTCATAATCAAAAATAATATAGCCAAAAATATAGCCTTACTGTACATGAAACAAATTCTCGAGAAGCCGTCTGGTTCATCTTTCGGTCCAGGTTTGGCTTTAGTGCTCATCGCTGACCGTCAGCTCTGCCATCATGCTCAAATGATCACTCGGGTACTGCCCAAGTCTCGGTTGGCCACTTGGCTCTGGACCCATTTCCTTGGGACTCGGTAGACGAAGAAGCTGTGTCACAGTAACTTGAGTGTTATCTGATGGCTTTTCTGTTTGTAGCACAAAAATGTAGTCCAATAGACCCCTCCAAGAATGGGCCCAATTGGAAAAAACAGGTTCTCCAGTACTCTTCGGGTGGACATTTTCAGGATGTACAGAAGAATAATGCATTCCATAAGTGCTGATGAATTTAGCTGGCGTGCTGTTGAAGTATTCTGCCAGTGCCTTGATCTTTTTTCTGCCTGCAGCATTGTCTACCGAAGTACCATCTTCACTCTCTTCTGAGGGATCATTGAATCCCTCCATGAGACCTCTTGTGAAAACATGAGCAGCAGAATTCTCCATGATTTGGAATGTTTCCGACTTCTCTTCAACAGATTTCCCAGTAGCATACATATAAGGACCGTCAAAGCACTCAGAATTGAAATCTCCTGCCAACAGCACCACGGATCCAGGATTTTGATCAGCCAGTTCACTGGATCGACGAAGAAACAGTGACATTTGACGAGTTCGCTCATAGGAGCCTACTGGATGCCAAAATAAATGTGTTGTGCCGACGATGATCTTCTTTCCTATAGTCTTGTTGAATAAAGTGACGAAAACCCCAGTATTCCGAGACTCAATTTGCCTTGGTGCATCAGGAATGATTAAGTCGTCGTAATTGATCATCTCATCACCAACGAGATCAAACATGGAATCTCGATAAGCTATGATATTCCCATGAGGCTTGACTGCGAGCGTGGAGAACACCATGCTCAACCCCATTTTCTTGAACTTCGGACGCCAGTGTGCCTCTACTTTATCTTTATCAACCTCCTGAAGACATATGATGTCTGGATTGTAGTAGGAAATCTCAGAAGCCAGCACTTTTGATCTCCATTTCCATTTCAAGGCATCTCCGTTTTCAGGGAACAACTCTCGCCGTATCAAGCACTGAGCGAGAACATTATAGGTCATCAATTTTATTCTGACTCCTCGAGAAGGCACAGATTGTGCAACCTGCAATAACGGACGTTTGATGAAATCGAGGTTCATTTCTTCCTCGGGCTGAACTGGAAGGATTCCAGCTTCTTCTTGAGCTTTTCTCTTCTCAGCTTTTCTTTTTTCTCTCAGCGCTCGCTGCTCAGCAATATACTCAGGGGTTATTTCATGCTTCGGACGTTTTTTCTTGTCATCTGTTTTTTTTTTCCCTTCTGATGCCATAATTTGAGATGAAAGTTGGTATCATAGATCGGATGCTAGCATGAGCGGAAGATCGGTTGTCACGGCAACCGGTAACCAGCACCTCGGTCGATGGTGCTCGGTCTTGGTCGGCCTTGCTGAATAAGCGGAGTTCCCTCTGTATATATGTAATTGGGTGCTCAAGATCTATGTTTTCCTGGGATATTATATATAATCGAGTTTTATTCATTTCATAAAGCTTATTCTATTCGATTTGTGCGCTCTCTATACGGTTCAAGCTCTGTACTAGGCTGATCTCATTTCAACAACTCACCATCATGTCATGGCAGAAAATAGCACTAGCTAAACAGGAAGATATTTTGAAGAATATTCCTGAGAAATTCAAACTGGACCAGCGTGTCATTGATGATCCATCTCTGGTGAACATTGTGGAATATCTGGACTCAGTGTGCCCAGAGTCGGAGACTCGGATTGTAAAATCTTCATTAGCCAGCCTCAAAAAACAATTGGAGCAAGGAAAGCTCAAGTCTGTCGAGGTTCTGGATGCATTTGCTCGACGGGCCTGTTATGCTCACCAGCTAACTAATTGCTTGAGTGAGATTTTTCTAGATGATGCCTACAAGCGAGCAAAAGAGCTGGACAAATACATGGAAACTCAAGGCAAGTTGGTGGGCCCACTCCATGGTATTCCTATATCATTCAAGGATAGCTATAATATTGCTGGAATTCCTACTAGACTTGGTTTTGTGGCTGAAGAATTGGCGGGACCCATGGAGGAGAAGGACGAAACAGAAGTGGTAACAGTGCTGAAACAAGCTGGTGCCATCACATTTGTGAAAACTGCAGTTCCTACTGGAATATGGTCGCCTGAGACAAATTCAAATTTGATCGGGTATACATGTAATGCTTGGAACAGGAACTTTTCCAGTGGTGGATCTTCTGGCGGTGAGGGAGCCCTCGTTGCATGCCGAGGATCTCCGTTAGGCTTTGGAACAGACGTTGGAGGGTCTGTGCGCCAGCCAGCATCTTTTGAAGGGCTGGTAGGATTCAAGCCTAGTAGCAAGCGATTTCCGTTGGGCAAACTTTATGATGGAATGTATGGTTTCGATATTTTCCCGTGCGCCATGGGAATGCTAGCTCACAACATCTCTGACATTGAATATGTAAACAAGGTGATTTCTAAAGGAGATTGGGGTCTCGATCACATTGTGAAGCCTTGGGTCGAGCTAGATGATAGTCTTGCATCATGGAAAATTGCAGTGATGGAGCATGATGGAGTCACAGTACCCACGCCGCCAATCATCAATGCCATGAAATTGGTCCGTGAAGCGTTGAAAACTAGGGAGAACATAAAGATATCCGAATTCTCTGCACCTGAGAGCCAGTCAGAGGCCGTGAATCTAGGAAATGAGACCATGGGCAGAGATGGATATTCTTTTGTTTTGGATCGTTTGAGAAAGTCCGGCGAGCCCATCCCTAAGACCATGGGAGGCTATTCTTCTATGCCGGATAAACCATCTCCCTTGAGCGACAAAACTATCGAACAGAATTCTGAAAAACTTGATGTGATACGGAAACAGTGGGAAGACCTATGGCAGTTTGATGCTCTGGTTTGTCCAGCTGTTGAAACCACAGCTTGGAAGAAGGGAGATTTCTGTGACTTCAATGGTCAATCGTACACAGTCTTTGTCAATGTATTAGACTTTCCTGCTGTTGCTATCAATACTGGCAAGGTCGATAGTGTTAAGGATAATATTAGTATCGTTGAAGCAGAGGGATATGATGTCAACAAGTTTGACGCTTATAACACTATTAACTATAACAGATATGACGCAAAATTTATGGAGGGTTTGCCTCTTGGTATTCAAATTGTGGGCAAAAAGGGAGATGAGGAGAAAGTCCTAAAAATTGCTAGTGAGCTGCAAGCAGCACTCGCTGACACGGTAAGAGCATAGTTGGAGATATAATACAAGGCATTGAGTGTTTGAATATTATGAGAATATGTGAAAGTACCGGAAATACCGTATGTTTCATTTGGCTCAATGATCGGATCCATGGACACCGCTATGAGTAAAGGGACTGACGTCGTCGATATTAGCCCACCTCTATGGTATCCATACAGTGGGTTTTGTGGTCAGTCATTTGTTTTTATCGTTCATTTGAATATCAATTATTGAATTCAGCTGATATGTAGTTCCTTATTTCGTTTCAAATTCAGTATCCAATATGTTCGATTTGTTCTCCATTGAGAAGCTACTAATTACAAAAGTATTTATTACATCAAAGCAAATGAATGCCAGCGCAGCCATAACATAGAGATTCCCCCCAAAAATAATTTAATGCATTTTGACCATTCCCTCGTCAATTCTGGAATGTTATACTATCGGATTTGGCCTCGGACCCCAGATATCTATCAATAACCATCAGCAAGTCGTCGTCACTGATTTGCATATGTATCCCATTAATTTCCAAGTATTCCAGATCGACATCTTTCAAGCCAATCCAGTCTTCTGTGAATAGCTTTCTCTTTTCCAGCGGAGTCACTAGTTGTGACTCTGAGTTGACTTCGTAGAACCAAGCGCTTTCTTTAGGAATCACTGTTTCATCTTCTGAAAACATGGCCATGATCATTTTTTCAAGCGAGGCCATATTTTTTCTGTAAGTCGGATTCTTTCCTTGACGCTCATTGTTTATATCTGCCAAAAACGTTGAATGATCCAAATAACTGTCTAGATCATTAGGATCCCGGAAATATTGAGCTGAAACAACATGGCTTTGAGCATAGTCACTCCAGACTTGTGATCTCAATACAGCATTTCTCTGCCTGCACAAGAAATCCCTTGGTGGGCATTTGGGCAGGTCCGAAATGCCATTATGGGGAGAACCAAAGGTCACTAGGACCTTGAGCGGCGGAGCATTGCAGATCTCAGCATAAGCTCTGAGAAACAGCCCGCCCTGCGAGAAACCAATTGCATCAAACCCACCCGAAAGCTCATTGATGTTTCCTAGCTGCTCACAAACAAACTCCATATGGCTAGTCATGTTACCAAAAAACGACTGCTTCTGGTCTTCAGCAGGATCTTTGTCCAGAAAGACAGAATGAACAAAGATCCCTGGATAAGAGTCTTCAATGAGTTGTTTTACATGTTGAATACCCGACGACGAGTAGGTATCGCCGAGTCCATGCCATATGACTACAGGCCGGTAGACGGTAGCTGAAACAACGGCCAGCACCAACGAAACCAGCAAAGTGAAATAAGTCAATACAACCATATTTGGATGTAGAACGCTATTTATGCTATTTTTTTATTTTTATTTTTTAAAAAGCAGGAGCAGCTGACAGAATGTAAGAGGATAAGTTACGAAAGTGTGGAGAAGAGCAAGATAAGCACCACAAACACGTGACATCACCATGAAAAGGAGGAGCATTTGATTAATTGCAACGACTCAACACAGTGCTGGGCTGCTGCAACAGTGCACGTGGGAAAAATCTAATCTATTATATGATCTGCATTAATAACAAATAAACCGAGTTTTAGGCACTTTTTGGTTTTTTTTTTTTTTTTTTCCCACTGCTTCTATATGTCTGCCCCAGTCGACCGGGCTTGGTGAGCCATCGCCCAAGTCCCAGGTGGGCTAGCATTAAAGGTGGAAAAATCAACCACCAACTCAGCTTGTAGACGCACTGATCATCAGCAGCAGGTATGAATATTTCGAACTCGACCGTGCAGCAGCGACGTAGAAAGCCTACTCATAACGTGATTGATGATGAAGATGCTTCTCAACTGAAACTGGGTCCGGAGTTTGATATCAAGCAGATCACACACGACGGAGTCGAGACTCCATTGATCACTCTCAATCTGTCAGAAACCCGACTTTTGATCAATGCGACATTGAAGCAGCGAAGAAGAATGCAAGAGGGAGGAGCAGTTGATGAGGAGCTCGAGAGAAAAGAGGATGAAGACGGTGATGAGGAGGAGGATTTCAGCAATAGCAATGAGTAAGTGGAGACGAAGACGACGACAAATGGACTTCGAAAACGAAACGAAAAAAATTCATACAGAGAAAAACGTAGTTAGAATTTGAACACTAACCCGTAAGAGTCTTAAAACAGACACAGGAATATTTATGGACATTTGCTCGTTTCAGAAACGAGCAGACCGTCAGCGCTGTTGAGCAGCTGCTGAAGGGCCCTAATAATGCTGATTTGCACCCGTTTGAAATAGCGCAGCTCGGAAGTTTGGGATGCGACGATGCTGATGAGGCCAAAACTCTGATTCCTAGCTTGGCCAACAAAAGAACCGACGAAGAGCTCCAGGATTTGCTGGATCATGTAAGTTTGGAACTGGCGTTTTATGGAGAAGTTACTGAATTTACTAACTGGTTTATAGCTCCGTCAATTTGGTTAAATGACGATTGGGGAAATGTTGATTTAGCTGTAGTTTGTATAATACAAGGTGTTTTTCAGGTATATGTTTTATGTCCATCTATTGTGCTACGGGATATTCCCCATGGCCCACCCCACTCATGTTGAACAGGAATTGCCGACCAGCATGATGCCACCATTTGGGAATGCAGCTGTATGGCTGAAAATCGGCTTCGTGATTTCGGTTTGTAGGGCACAAGCATCTTCCGTTTGTATAGCTTGCATCGTCATGAGGGCATCGGAAATAGGGATCATGTTTGTAACCAATGTCAGAGAAAAAGTGGATCTGAGACTTGTTCAAAAATGCGCTCAGTCCAATAGTGTGGACGGGAGCGTCTCCCCATCGCTCGTAGAAGAATCCACCAGTTCGGTCAAGGTGATCAAAAAATTCCAAATATTCCTTGGATCGGAAGATGTTGAGGTTGGCTATTTCGAAATTCGACCAGAAGTGACAAAGATTGTAATCACTTCCATGTGTATCCATCACCAAGTCATCTGGTCTGAGTTGATCATTATCAGTTAAAAAATCCAAGGCATTGTCTGGTGCAAGATAGTCTGGATGATTAATAAAAAACTCTTGTGCCTGATCCCATAATGTTGGAATCGTATCCCAGTATTCATAAATAGAGATCACAAAGCCGTACATTTTATTGTTCACTCTCAAAAAGCTAAAGGGATCATAATTCTGATCACAATAGTAGTTGACATTGGGCTCGACTCTCCAGTACCAGTCGTACTGGTTCATCAACGGATGTCGGAAGAAAAATCCCGAATTGAACCGACACATGTGTCTATAAGACGTGGATCCTCCGTAGATGACATTGTTTTTATGCATTAAATTGAGTCTGTTCTGGAAATATTCCTCGTCAATGTGATCAGGCAGTGACCAATGTTCCGGTGGTACAAGACCATACTCGACTTTTCCTGAAGCCATGCCAGTGGTCAGTCTTTTGAATTCGTCAGTGAAAGGCTCGTCGTTCAAAAAGGTCCAAGGGTATCGGAACTTTTTATTGAAACGGTCTTCTATTTGACGCATGGTTGCCAATGCCTCCTGCACCTCGTAGTTACGCACGAGCATAAACATGGTAGCATTTTCAACTCCAATTTGAGTCCTGTTTCGAACATCCAAGGGGATTTCCGGCATGTAGCTCATATCAAGGATTTCTCGCGGAGGGCCGACTTCAGCAACTGATTGTCGATCCAGCCATGCCCAAATTAAGCATCCAATGCCAGCAATGAAGGACAAAGCAAAAATGTGTCTAGTCCATGATGTTTCTGACGATTTCTTCACCGGATCAGAACTTTTTCCGCCTTCGTTTTTCAAGGTTTTTGAGTCCGTCATTCCGTGAAAAGTTTCACCCGATATCAGCTTGATGTCTCCACCAACAGAGGAAGAGAGATAGAAGAATACCTCGAATCGATGATTTGGAATTTAGAAGGGAAGAAAGCAAGAGATCGAAACCTACAATATAACCTCCCGCAATAAATAAGATGTTATTCAGTGACGGGAATCTATCAGCCAATGTGTGTGAGATGAGTATGGCACGATCATGCACGGCTGGCATGGTGCTGCTGAGCAAGGCGTACGTAAGAAAGCTACATTATTACTCAGCCACCAACCGCTGGAGTCTTGATCTCCTGGCTCGTCTAGCTTCTACTATGAGCGATTTTAAACTGGTCTTCATGCTACCAATTACGCCCACTTGTGTATGATGGGCGCAGATCTTCTGGTGGTCGCTGTGCAGACTTTTGAAATGCAGTTACCATGGCAACCATCCTGCGATCAGCAGCTCCCCCAGACTTGTAATTGCGCTATAGTGGTGACGCGGCTTGAACTTTCCACGGAACTTTGCTGAGATCAACTGACGGCAGCAAGCAGCGGACAATGCAGTTATTGCTACAGGCACGCCGGTCTTTTAATAAGCAGCTAATGCTGGGCAGAGTGCCGATCCGGCAAGGCAATTTTTTGGGCAGAAATGCTCAGCAAGGTTTGTGGGCCAAACCAAATAGAAGCATGTTTCGGGCATATTCGTCCATGCCGCAACCGGAGGTCAAATCGTCCTCAAAATACAAAAAGCGATATATCATTCTAGGCAGTGGACTAACTGCACTAGCTATTTTGTATGCAGGGAGCGATGACTTCCGTATCGGGTTAAAGCACTCGTGGTATGCATATCGACGGGTATCAACCGTAACGGTTGCATGTGTTCGGTGCTTTTATCGCTACTACCGGACCTTGAACGGTAAATATGATTCGGAGGAGGAATACGAAGCTGCGATGTTGGCATGCCATAAGACATGTGCTCTGATCACTCGAAAGGCTATTGAGAGTAATGGTGGCATCTACATCAAACTAGGGCAGCATATTTCAGCATTGACCTACATATTTCCTCGCGAATGGACAGAAACCATGATTCCTCTTCAGGATCGATGCCCTACATCATCTTACGAGATGGTTTCTCAGCTGATTGAGTCAGACACCGGGCATAGCATGGATGAATTGTTTGAATCCTTTGAGCATGAACCACTTGGAACTGCTTCTCTGGCTCAAGTTCACAGTGCCAAACTGAAGAATTCACACCAGCAAGTGGCAGTTAAAGTTCAACATCCTTCTTTGGTAGAATTCGTTCCGTTGGATATTCTCATGACCAAGACTGTGTTCAATCTTATTGATTATCTTTTCCCGCAATACCCTTTGACATGGCTGAGTGAAGAATTGCAACAAAGCATATATGTGGAGTTAGATTTCCGTCAGGAAGCAGAAAATGCTCTGAAAACAAAAGAATATTTTTCCAACGTCTATGCTGAAACTGCTTTGAGGGTTCCTATGGTTTACGAAGCAGAGAAGCGGGTTTTAGTCATGGAATATGTCACTGGCGGTAGACCAGACGATTTGGAGTATCTTAGACAGCACAATATTTCTACTAGCGAGGTCTCTTCATGCTTTGCTCGTATCTTCAACGACATGGTTTTCACCCCAGGTGTAGGGCTGCACTGTGATCCCCATCCTGGAAATATAGCCGTAAGGCCCCTTGGTGACGAAGAGAAAAAGGCCAAGCACGCTAAGCATAATTTTGAGATCATTTTGTATGATCATGGGCTCTATAGAGACGTTCCGACCAATATCAGACGTGCCTATGCTCATTTCTGGTTGGCTCTTATCAACGGAAACGAAGATGATATGAGAAAATATGCGAAAAAGTTTGCCAATATATCTGATGACGATTATAAATTATTTGCTGCTGCAATAACAGGCCGTGATTTCGAAAATGCTACCAACATTGAGCGAGGGCGGTCTCAGGATGAAATTTTAAATATGGCTGGAGCGCTTCAAGAAGACGGCTTCATCAGCCAAATTGTTCAAATGCTGCATAAATTGCCGAGAATCGTGCTACTCATTTTGAAGACCAATGATCTAACAAGGAATTTGGATGAAAAGCTTGACAGCCCGCTTGGAGTCAAACGATCCTTTCTAATAATGGCAGTATACTGCGCAAGAACTGTATTTGACGAGCAAGCAGAGAATATCCGGAACAGATACCAACATTCGTGGAGTTTGATTCGCATAGCCTTAGAATTCAAGAATTGGTGGAGTTTTTTCGTTATCCGTGCTAGACTAAGCTTGTACGATACGGGGCTATGGCTCCAAGGTGCACTTTGATGGCTTGTAAAGTAAATAAATATCAGAGTTTTTTCTCTACTTAAGCACCGGCTGGTTCTTTGAGAATAAATAAATAATCATGGCAAGCTTTTGTTTCTGTCAAGAATATAGCCTGTCCCTGGACGGTAACGGCTGCGTTTCAAGTGTAAAGCCTTAGTTATACCGTCACCTCTTGGGCCAAGACCCCTTCCAGGTTTCCACCCATATTTTTTTAAAAGTCTAGAAGGTCTAAAGATGTTGTTTTTAAGCTCCATTTCCGATAGAAGCTCTTCTGGGTCTTCGTTACTGATAGCAGATTCCTCAATAGGATCGTCATTATTACCGCCAATTCCATATCTAATGTCAGACTCCTCAGACAGCCCAGAACTTTTAATATCCTCAAGATAAAGCTGCCAATCTTCTTGTTCTGCAAGATGTTCTTCACTATCAGGGTACATATCCATCTTGTTTGGCTCTGAGGGATCATAATCTTGATCCCAGTAATCATCAGACAATGAGGGCACATGTGACAATTTCATTTTGTAAGGATCAAATGTCAGAGCTTTTGGGGTGATTGTCTCACTGGAACGTTGAACACTGCCGCTATGTTTGAACGGCTTGGCTCGATTCCATGCAAACTTTGTTGGCAGCTTCTGGGGCTTGCTAATCTTGGACTTTTGAGATTGTTTTTGCAAGTCTTTCTGTTAGCATGAACTAGACACTACCCGTTATGGGCACATTTTCTTACGTGTAGGGATCAGGTTTGCATGTGCTTTAAGGTCGTACTTGACAGGCTCTCGCATGATTGTAGCCTCTGTCTGCGTCTGCGTGGAACAAACATCTTTTTTTTTTTCATTGATAATAACTTCTTCTGGAAAACCCCCCAACTTTTCTTCTGGTAATTTTGCTGAGAGATCCGGTTCCTGATCGTCGTCGTATAACCCCATAGTAGGCTTTGGAGTGAACAATCAACTATCCATTGACTCGTCTCAAACTAACGGCGGCCAGATCGGAAATGCTCTCGACATGTCGCTATTTGACAACAACGGTATTGAAAAATAACTTTAGAACCCCCGTATTCAGCCGCTTTAGTCATCGAGCTGCAGCTGCACTGGTGACAGGTAATAATCCTCATTTTGTGTGTCGTTGGTCAAGCACAAATGCCGGCAATAGGGTCTCAATTCCGGCAAGGAAATCGCGGATCCCCAGAACAATTTCGAAAATGCCACATTTTTCTGAAGATGCACTGTTATCCGCTGCTAAATACCTGTCGTTAGAGCCTGAAACCTTGTATACTAGACCATGTATAACTGCATCCACATGTGAGAGATATGATCTCGGCAGAGTCATGTATATTCTACACAATTCTGGGTTACGAACTGCACAAGAGATATTATCGGGAGATGTTGTCTCAGCTAAGTATCCGTCAGGGAGACTTATCTCCGATGTTATGGTGCTATCTAACGGATCCGTGGTTGCATGGGGGGTCCCTGAGGATGAAGTGCTATCCACAATTGTTCCCCTATTGAAATCGGCGGAGATCCGTCCATACAAGGCTATTGAAACTGAAGATATGGATTTTGTTGAATCCGAGGCTACCCCTGAAAGTGAAATTCCTTATCCAAAGTCCACCATGATTGGCGATCTGATAGTCATATCTGGTACATCTCCGCTCCTTGATAAGGCTGCATTTTCCTCTGGTTTGGCGCGATCTACTAAATTGGCGGCTCTCGAGCAATCATTGGAAAAATACATTCTTAGCATTAAAGGATACTCGGAAAGACTTGCCGGGGGTGATGTTCTGAAATTGGCGGACAGAGACGTCTTGAGAGCTACTGGTCAATGGTTACAAATACGAGGACAACTCAATTTGTATTCTGAGCTCATCGAGACCCCAGATTTGTACTGGAGTGAACCTGAGCTTGAGAACCTATATTCTATAGTATCAAAACAGCTTGATATTGCCCCTAGAATAGCGATTCTCAATAAGAAACTGGACTATGCCTCTGAATTCGTTGGGATTATCAAAACTTATACATCAGAAAAGGCATCTACCAGACTCGAGTGGATGATAATTATTCTGATCATGGTGGAGGTTGTATTTGAGACTTTCCATACTTTTGACCGGGTCCGCGAAAAGGTCAAACCGTCAGAATCTGACAAGCAGTCATAGTGTAAATATTGCAAGTCTTTATTCATATTACAAATTGTAAATATAATTCTCTTTAACGGCAGTTCTTTCATATCAATCTTTTCGTGGCTCCCTTCACCGTTGAGCTGATCATGCAACTCGTCCACGCTGAGCATCGTCGGAGATTTTCAAATTAGTCAAAAATGAGCTCAGATTAACTTCTGGTATTAAAGGAACTTCAGGCCTTATCTCTTTAGCATTGTGGGAGACACTACCACTGGCAAAGCTTGCCATACTTCTGCTAGGGGTCAAATGTGTAGAAGTATGCCCTGTGAACCTAGATGATGCCACTCTCTTCAAATCGTTGATCTTCGGAATATGGGTTGCATTTGATTTGACCGACTTGCTTCTGCTGGATGCATCTCGCTCCAAAAAAGCTGCTGGGTTGTAGTGAGCGCTGCTATGATTTGAGTTGATGGTCGAAGCGTAACCAGTAGCATGGCTTGGAATTCTCAACTGATTCAGCGACTTGGTTTTGCTGATCTCAATGGATGGTGAGGAGTTTCGTGGAATATTCTGATCATCAAGCTTTCTCAATAGGCCACTAGAAACATCTCGGTCTCCATTCATGAGAACTATAGGATGAGAGTCGTGCAAAGCTGCCAAGATCAAATCAATCCCATCTAAACATTCAGTGATCTGCTCTTTGCTGAGAACAATGTTCTTGGCCGGATCATCACTCCCCTTTATGGCATTGTCTTTCTCTAATGACAGAGTCGATTGCCTCGCCTCTCGAATGTCTTCATCAAATGGCGTTTTCATTACATTGTCAAAGATGTCATACTGAGTATTGTTGCTCCTCCTGGCTTTAATGACATCCGAAATATAATTGTTCAGCGGAGCAGCATTAATGATCATACTGGCCTCGTATAGAGAATTAATAGCAAGACTGCAAATGATATTATTATTCTTCATGATTGCATGTTCATAAAGCGCATAACAGGCAGGAATCACGGCCGCGGCACCATTGACTCCATAGGCCTCAACAATATCAGCAAAAAGATGATTAAGACCAACTAGGTAACCAGCATCATATGAATGATCAAATGCACTAGCAGCAGCCTCTGCACTGAATGATTTCAGAACTTGTAGACCGGTAAAATCTGAGCTAAGATCTTTGGCTTGTTCTTTGTCCAGTTTGGACGAGGCACACTTCAAATAGTAAATAAAAGTGGAAATATACGCAAGTCCGACTTCGGCATCGCTGTGACTCAGGAGACCAAATGATGCCTCCCATTCATTCACCCTCAGTACACGCACCTCATCCGACTTTGTAGCCGAGGCAGTATGTAGAATGTCTTTTATGACTTGCAGGTCATTAATAGCAACACTGGATGAAACGTTGCCCAGTTTTCGATCCTCGTTCGCTTGATGTGATACTGAGGTGTTAGAGTAGGTTGTAGCAGTCTCGGTCAAGTCGTTGAAAAGCAATGCGCTACCTGCTTTAGCGCAAAGATGGCCCAGAATCTCTGCAATCATGTCACATAATTGGTCAGCATAATATACATGTGTTCCAAGAGATGCAATTACGCCTCGGATAGCAGTAACGAGAATCAAGTCAATATTGGCTTTTTCTTTTGAATTTCTGAGTTTTCCGTTCTCAGCCTGGGATTCGTGGAGCGGCAGTCTAGTAAGCGAAAGATTGCTAGAGTCAATGATAGAATGCTGATGTGAGAGCAAAACTCGCATAACATCAATGATACTCAGCCCAATCATGGATACTGAAGATGACAGTATTGATTGAAGATAGTAGCATAGATCGACCTGTCCCTCGGGTTCAGACTTCAAATTGTCTGTGAGGAGAGAAACCAAGGTCAAAATAAAGTAATATCTGATGTTGACCTGTGTCCATTTTGTGAGCTGAAAAAGAAGAGCTCTACACCACGCAGGATCATATTTTTCGTGGATAACATAGAGCGTTACAGCTTGGATTGTACCTCTCAAAGAAGAGAGATTTCCAACGAGAGATTTCAAAGTCTTCAAGGCTGTAATTTGTACATCACGAGCAGAAGTGACATCTGTTGGACCATCGGAAGCTGCTTTCTTCTCTGATTCTGTGGCATTTGGCCTATCAGATTCACTAAGATCCGACAATCGCAAATCATCATTTTTAGAATGCACATCAATATCCCGACCAAGCTGCATTAAGTGATCCACCCGCTTAGATCCAGAGTTTTCCCTACTTCCATAGACTGTGCGAACAAGAAGAGAAATTACCAAGTTCAGTTGGAACAAGGATTCCCCTTGTGCTAGCCCAGCTTTGGAGTTGAGAGCATTGCTAGAGGCTACGCTTTTGCAGCTATTGATACTGATTTGCTGCCATTCAAGCTCATTAGTACTGTGCTTTTCAGAACCGATTTCGATCAATCTTTTAGTCAATGCATAAAACGATTCTGTGTATGTCTTGTCAAAATTGAAGGCTTTGCGCTTGTCATGTGCAGCACAAAAAGTGTCAAAAACCTCTGCCACATGCTGGCTCTGAGACAAATCGTTGGAATTGAGCGCATTCAGCATAATTGTCATAGAATTTACACCATAAAGATCCAAATCCTCAGGGCATTTCTCAATGATGCTCTTCAAAATGTCCAGCGTGACTTGTACGTCGCCAAAGCGATTATGAGACACATAGTGTTTGCCAATCTTTTCTAAAAACCCCCCAACTTTCGCAAGTTTTGCTCGCCTTGTAGATACGTAATAAAGAAGATAGCTCAATTCAGAGGCGTTAGGCCTTTTGTCGACTCCGCGGCCGCCAGGATAGCATTGCAGAATCAACCGCTGATGCTTCGGAGCTAGTTTTTTCCCAAGCATCGGTAGATTATAAATGAACAGGGTGAAAATTTTTGGCTCTTTACGATGAAATATCTATGAAAGATTCTAGAGACGCCTAACAGGAAGTGTTGGATCTCTAATAAGCCTCGGAGGATGATACGTCTGAGAGCGGAGTAACAAATAACGGATGATGAAAACCTGAATTTGCTGGCAAATTTTCAACTCCTTATTATCAGATCAAACCGATAATAGAGTAGACCAGGTCTCGGTTTGTGTCGAAGTGATGGAGAATAGATGATTTTAGATAGTTACAGGTAGATAACGAAACGAGGAGGGGAGTTGGCACTAGAGGTGAAGTCACGTGATCTCAACATGAGATAGTCACGTGAATATAAAAGTCACGTGGTGTGTTGCGCTTCTTAATTGTATCCTTCGACTCCTCAGCAGTTAAATTTAACTAATATATTGCTCCGATTTGATTCTAAATGTGATCTTACTGGTTTTTTTCTTACGGAAACCCCTCTAATAATAGCGCTTATCACTGTTCACAGCCGGCACTTTCTGCTATTGACTTTCAGATCAAATCCCACTCACAAACTCACACTCCTTGAATCTTCACTGCTACAAGCCATTTTAATCTCAAATTAACCATCCAAAATGGTCTACACCCGAGGAGGTGTATGGACAAACGTAGAAGATGAAATTCTTAGAGTAGCTATAACAAAATATGGGTTGAATCAATGGGCTCGAGTGTCGTCTCTATTAGCGAGAAAGACTGCTAAGCAGGCAAAGGCTCGATGGAACGAATGGCTTGATCCAAATATTAAAAAGACAGAATGGAGCCGAGAAGAGGACGAGAAACTGCTTCATCTTGCAAAGCTGATGCCTACGCAATGGAGAAGTATAGCTCCTATTGTTGGACGTACTGCAAACCAATGTATCGAACGGTACCAGCAGCTTCTAGATGAAGCGGATCAGATAGACAAAACCAAATCCGATTTATCCTTGAATGGCGTAGCTGATGGATCATATGGATCATCTACTAGTCTTCGAATAGGCGATATAGATCATGCTCCTGAGACAAAGCCTGCAAAGCCTGATGCTATAGATATGGATGACGACGAAAAAGAGATGCTTGCCGAGGCTCGAGCTCGACTCGCAAATACTCAAGGTAAAAAAGCCAAGAGAAAAGATCGAGAGCGTTTACTAGATGAATCTCGACGGCTGGCCTTGTTGCAGAAAAGACGGGAGTTGAAGCAGGCTGGTATTAATACCAAGCTTCACAAGAAAAACAAAACCGGCATGGACTATAATAGTGATATTCCTTTGGAACATCGGCCTGCTGCAGGGTTCTATGATACTAGTGCTGAGCATGAACAAAATTTACGTGAAAAGCAGAAATTTGAGCGGAATGTGAAAAGAAATGTCAATGATTCTAAGGACGACAATTCGGTGCTCAAGAGAGATCGAGATTCTCAGAATAAGGGACTCTCAGAGGCCCAGGCCGCCAGTATGCAATCTGAAATGGTACAGCAAATGGATACCATGGAACAAATTTCCAAGCGTCGCAGACTTGAGCTACCAGAACCGCAGGTGAGGGACGATGAGATCGAGCGAATCGTTAAGTCTTCCCGCCAAAGTGACCTGGTTCAAGGTCGGTTTGATCCTGATGAAATTGTTCGTTCTGAAGCGTTTCCTGTAAAAAGCAGCCTCGCAACACCTATGCCTCCTGCTCGATCAACAACGTCAGTTTCAGACGCTGTTAGAGGGCTCAAGGCTTTGACGAATGTGCAGTCCGCGCTTTTAAATGTCGTTAACGAGGAAGATGCTGGAATCAACGAAACGGTTGCGGAAGAACATGGTGCCATTCCTGATCCTGTGGAGTCTGAAGAGCCGGCAGTTCCACGCAAAGACATGCGAGCATTTTTGCGAGACAAGTTATCCATGCTGCCTAAGCCACAGAATGATATTGAAGTGATCATGCCTGATGAACCGGAGACTGAGGAAGCCATGGAAATCGACGTCCTGCCGGAAGATGAGGGCGAGAGGGAAAGGCTTCATGCTGTCAAGCTTGAGCAGGAAAGACAAATGCAACTTGAGCAGCGAAGCAGTGTTTTAAGAAAGGGTCTTCCCCGACCACAGGCTTCTGCAAAGGATCTTGCTGAATGGATTGCAGGAGCTGGGCCAAGCTCACCTTGGGATCTCATACAACAGGAGACAGCTAGACTGATTATTTCTGATATGATCAAATATCCTTTAGAGGGCTCTTTCGTTCCTAGTGGGGAGGTTCTCAAAGATATTGGCATCGATTTACGTGAACAGATTCAGAGGGAAATATCTTTGGAGGCTGGTCAGTCAAAAAAATCAGAAGATGTAGTTGATAATGAGGTCTCTGGAAAGCTTCACATTTCTTCGAGTGGATTACTGGATGTTTTACAATCTTCTGCAAAAGCAGCTAATAAGCAAGAGAAGAAGCTTTCTGTGACCATGGGAGGATATGCGAAAAGAGAAGCTACGCTGATTGGCAAGATGGATGAGGCTACGGATGCCTTCAATAATAGTCTCATTCAAAATACTGTGTTCAAGCAGCTTTTGGACTCGGAGGAGGCAGCAGCAAGCTCTAGGGTTGCCAAGCTTGGAGAAGAAGTTGACATTTTGGTTCGCAAAGAACGAGAGAGTCAGGCACGACACGACGAGCTGTCTCTGCTGGCAGCTTCTCTGAGTTAAACAATTGTGTGAATCTTTTTTCAAATTATTTATTAATATATGTTTTCATGATGATTTTTGTTACATAGCTATTTGTTGTTTTGTCTGGATGTGAATGACCTGGTATTGGTTTTGACGTAACAAGTTTACTAGTCGTGTCAAACTACACCTACTTGCCTGAGAACGGTAATTGAGATATTCGAACAACTTCTTAGGTTTCAAGTGATCAACCATTCACATCAAATTAGCTTGCATTCTTTCTATTCATCTAAAATTTCCAGTGATTTTTTGCCAAGCATCCACCAAAACACCAGGCCAACCTCAACACACAAATTCAAAATACAATTGAAACAGCTGCCTAGTTGGATTACAATTTTTTGATCAGAATCATCCATTTCAAATTGACTTTAACTCGTGTAAAGCAGCTTCTAAGCTGATATCAACATGGCTCTCATGTCAGTCAAGACGAGGGCTAGGGTTGTCACTTTCACGGCTTTCTTCAGCCATGGGCCATAGATTTGCCTATCGTCAACACTGAAAACTTGTTTTAATACATAGAATAGTTTAGGTCTCTATAACTAAAACTCGAAAGACAAAATGGCGAAACCTAGCTCTATTCCCCATAAGGATCAATACTCGAGGATGTCACACCTATATGCAATCAGTACGACAACCAGCATGAAGAGTCCTCATTTACAGTCTTTTGCAAGGGCCTACGCACAGACGTTGGGATCTGTGGCAAAGAAAACAGTTTTACGGTTATCTCCGTCGATTAAGCGAAGCATTTGTAAAAACTGCAAGGAGCTTCTTGTCCCCGGGTTGACATGTCAGGTGAGACTAGTCAATACCAGTGGATCTCAAGACCCTAAGAACGACATATTACGCATCACATGCAAGCTGTGTCACAAGAACAAGAATTATCCGGTGGGGAAGAACCGGCACTACGAGCTTTGGTGTGATACAGCGGATAGTAAGACGGTCTGAAAAAGCGGTTTCTTTTTTTTTTCTAAATTTTCCCGACCTTACTGGTCACCTGGTACCGTTCTGTCATGTAGAGCGGTATATGGGTGTGCGATGTTGTCATGGCAACCATATGGGGAGGAGCCACCCCGATTCTTGTCTTCACATGCTCATCGCCGCCCGCACGTTTTCATCACAAGAAATTTGTTGTGAGCAGAAAGGTAAAAAAAAATGCCTGAAGAGCCTATGTCAGAACGTGTCAAGGACGATAGAGACTCGGTGGCGAGTTCTCATAGCTCGTCTTCTTCTGGTAAGTTGGTGCTGTTCGGGAGCGAGGGGAGGACGCTAGGTACTTAGGCCGCAGGAGACCACCGGGCCGGAAAGTTGGATGAGCTGGCGAGAAATTAGGGGCTAAAGTAGGGGCTAACAGATGAGAATACGTGAATATTCCTAGTGGTGATGGGTCGTCCTATTCGTCGCCTAAAATGCACTCGGTGAACTCTGTGGATTCGCTTCCATCCTTGGATGATTCGCCTCTGTTGCTACCGCTGGATAAGCTGAGCGTGTTTGATTTATTGGATTCCAAAGCACTGGCCACTCAGATCAGTAAGGGCAGCAAGAAATTGAGCTCGACGGTGCGGAAAAATGTAGCGGATATAAAGCACAAGGCCAGGCATACAGGCCAGAGATTGAAGAAGGATGCTGATATAGATCGGCTCAAGGAGCAGTTTGCTAGCCAGCTGTTGCGTTTGGATCGGAAGATGTCTACACAGAATGTGGTTACAGCTAGAGAAAAATTCACATTTTCGGTTGGAGCTTTGAATATTTTGTACGCGGGATTGATCATTGGTGCTTGTCCTAAGTTGTTCCATGTGCTTTACACTGCGGAATTGGCGGTTCTGTGGCCGATTCGGGTGTATACCTACCGGAAACAAGGCTTTCAATATTACTTGGTGGATCTTTGTTATTTTGTGAATTTCATGACAATACTCTACATTTGGGTATTCCCCAACTCTGTGCGATTGTACATGAGCTGTTTTGCTCTGTGTTATGGAACATTGTGTTGGGCAGTCATCACATGGCGGAATTCACTGGTGCTTCATTCGTTGGATAAGACGACCAGTACGTTTATCCATGTGCTTCCTCCCTGTGTGTTTCATGTGATTTGCCATGTGCTTGACGATGATTTCAAGGCTAAGAGATTCCCTGCAGCAGTGGCTTTAGAGAAGTGGGATATTGCTGCGGGACTCATGTCGGCAAGTTTGGCATACGCAGTATGGCAGTCTTTATATCACTACTTCATCACGGTGAAGAGGAAGGAGAAGATCAAGGCTGGTCGGGTGACGAGTTTCGAGTATTTGAGAAAAGCTTATGCGAAGCATCCGTTGGGCATTTTCGTCAATAGTCTTCCGGAGCCTTATCCGGTGGTGGCATTTACGCTTATTCAGTATGGCTACCAGATGTGCACCATGTTATTGGTGCCCATTTGGTATTCGTCTGCGATCATGTCAACGGTGTTTTTGACCTTCATATTTGGCAGTGCTGCTTATAATGGAGGAAGCTATTACATTGAGGTGTTTGGCAAGCGATTTCAAAAGGAGTTGCAGAAGCTGGAGGCAGCAGTTGCCAATTTTGAGACGGAAAACAATGTTTTGGTTTCTCCGACTCTTCGGCCTCGAGAAGAGAAAGACCATGGTGCCGTGAAGCGGGCATCTCATGGTGGAACGCATGCTGCAGCAATGGGGAATGACAAGGAGAAAGCGTCTTTCACTCTCAATTGATAGTTGATAATTCATGGCCAAGCTGATGAATGGTTGGTTATTACGAGACGGGACCTCATTGGATGGCTGGAACTGGCCAATTCGGATGACAATGATCCCCCTGTTGATTGATCATTTTTCGAATATTTTTTCATCAACTGCCAATGATCATCAGGACGTGATTCATCGCCTCTCAGCTCATCACTGCCAATTGTCAATGATCACCAATGATTCATTGTCTATTGCTCGATATAAGTCTTGATTTCCTATCCGCATTATAATTTATTTTGCTTAATTTTTGTGACAAACTATAAATGAGTTTACAACATGGCAAGGACAAGCTTGTTGATGTTCTCTTCTCGGTTACCAAGAGATCCACCTTCAATGAAATGCTTGAACTTTCGAGGAACACCCCATCCTCCAGTAGGGTTGGAGAGCTTGAAGGGCCACAAAAAGTTGGAGGCCTGCTTGAAGTTGGGTCCAACGGTGTGGATTTCGTTGATCAAGTCTTCAATGGAGTTGATGTTGTACTCACCGAGGTTCCAGGAGACAATGGCATTGTCAGACAAGGCGATTCGCTGCTTGTTGATCTTACCGTAACCTCGCTTGTAGATGAGCTTTCGGATGGTCTCTCGAGAGGGGTAACCATAAGCGACATAAGGCTCGGCAATTCGGATCAACTCCTGGGTGGCCTTGGTGAGCTTGACAAAGACAGCATTGTTGATCTGGCTCAATCGCAAAAGCTGGAGGGCCTTTCGAACCTTGGGGGAGATCTTGTTGATACCCTTGATTCGGATGACAAAGACGAGCTTGGGCTCGGCGGGGATGTACAAGTCACCGTTCTTCTTGGCAGCACGCTGAGCATCAATGATGGCTCGCTGTTCCTTAAGATAGGCAGCATGGTGAGCGGCAGTTCGCTCGAGAATGACCTTTCGCTTCTCAGCGTTCTTCTAGAGCACTTTGTTAGTTTGACTATTTTAAAAGACGCAAACTGATTTTCATATCCTCAGTCCCGAAAGATGGTTAACTGAACCTCATTGCCGAAGCTAGTTACAGAAAATAAGAATTGTCATCACCAGATATCAATAAATAAAACAAATGGTACTTACCTTGGCAAGCTCAGCAGTGGCAGCCTTGGAGACCTTCTCGGCCTCAGCCTTGGATCGCTGCTTCTTGAGAACAGACTCAGGGGTGAAAATTTCACTGTGGGTGGGAACAGAGCTGCAGGTTAGTTGTACATTCAAGGGAGATATCATGGATATTCCAGAAATGGATCGATCTTCCTTGGAATGCTTTTAATCAAAGGTGACAATGTGACACCAGCGACGACCAGAGGGGGGGCACGGCGTGAGTCAATGTCTCCAATTGACAAAACCCAGTTGAGACTGGAGAGGAGAGCATCTGGGCAAGAAATTGAACTTATTACGATATAAGAACAAAAAGTCGCCATCATGCAATAATGGATTTCAAAGCAAAGGCTCATAAGGCTTTATACTTCAAGACTGCCGAGGCAAACAAGGGATCTATCGAGCACTGGCCACACCAGCTCAAGCCTAAGCGCCCATGCCAGCCTGCCAGCCAACCAACATCACACACAACATGAAGCTGGACTAGGTAGGCGCTCGCGAGGACAAAGGAAAGGAAAAGCCCGAGCTAAGAATGGCCAGGAACTACCAAGATGAATAATGGATTCAAGAGGAGGGGGGTGTCTGCAAGGAGATGCAGCGACAGCACTTACGTCTTTGCCATTTTTGTCGTCAGGTATCGTGGAGTTGGAGAAGTGAAAAATTTGACTTGAGTGGGTGGAAAAGATGTTTGAGACGGAGAGTGTGCCGGGTAAACTAGATGGGACTGTTTCTGCCGTGCGGCGGAGTCAGCCGTATTGGCCAACCGGGAAACAAAGAAGGTGGTGAGAGAGAGGGCCTCGAAGGGAAGATATACTTGCTGATTGAACGGATTTGGTGATAAATATTGCTTGATGATATTGTTGATATTGTTGATATTGTTGTTTTTTACGGTTTTTTACGGTTTTTTACGGTTTTTTTTTTGGCGCGGAGAACGGCTCTCTGTTGGCATGCCATGGTCGAGTTATTGCTTGTAAGGGTCTACTGCTGATTAATCTCTCCTGATAGCCGAGCCGAGCCTAGCAGGGCACCTAACGCAAAGTATAGGATACAACTGGCAAAAGCACGAGATCTCAGCACACCAGAGACAAGAATGTGGACACAAGTAGAATTGCGGCAGCCGGTACAAGAACCGGAACAAGAATAAAATGATGGCTTGTTTATATGGCTACCGAATGCCACTCAATTGACCGCCAGTCTCCCAGTAGCTCCTCTCTCCCAGTTTTGCCAGCTTTGCCAGCTTTGCCAGCTCCTCCCTCCCAGTTTCCCAGCCCTCCCAGCTTTGCCAGCCCTCCCAGCTCTCCCAGCTCCCCCCAGGTGGATTTTTTTTCATTACCAAGACATCGTCTGACAGGCAAGTAACAAAGCAGCGGCTACAACTACAAGCCAAGCAGCGCAACGCAGCAGCATCGAGCGACATAAAAGAAAAACAGTCCATTTCTCTTGACCAGATTTGAACTGGAGGTTGTTTTTTTCCTATTTATATTGACAAGTGAAGTGTTTATTGCTGGGCTAAAGCACCCACAAGCTGTGTAAAGCACAAACAATCTTTCCCAAGCTAAGCGCACACACACCCACCCATTTCACAGGTTTACAAGCAATCAATGCTCGGCTCAACGATGGCCGACAGCAAAACCAGCTCAACAGATAATAACACATCACTGGCACTGAGGAAACTGAGTAATGGAAACAAGAAAAGTGGAGCTGCTTCCAAGCAGCACAAGCGGAATGCTTCAGGAGCGCAGAAAAACCGGCCTCCAACGTTTGTATCCAAGCTATGGAGCATGATCAACGATCCTAGCAACAATGAATATATCCATTGGATGGATGATGGGAAATCATTCCAGGTGACGGGTCGAGAGCAGTTCGAGGCCAAGATTCTTCCGAAATATTTCAAACACAAGAATTTCTCGTCGTTTGTTCGCCAGCTGAACATGTACGGATGGCACAAGGTCCAGGATATCAGCTCTGGAACCATGAACAACACCGAGGAGAAGTGGCAATTTCAGTCGCCAAATTTCATTCGGGGACGCGAGGACTTGCTGGATAATATACAGAGAAATAAGAGTGCCAAGGAGTCGGACGATGAAGATGAATTGGACATTGGAAGAGTCCTACAGGAGCTGGGCCATATTCGCAAAAATCAAATTGCTATTGGGGAGGATTTACAACGGATCAAGGAGGATAATCAGCTGTTATGGACTGAGCATATTCAGTCTCAGGAGAAGTATCATAAGCAAGGGGAGACGCTGGATCGTATTGTGCGGTTCTTGGCTTCGCTTTACGGCAACCAGCCCAAGTTGCTACAGGACATTACCAATCCCAATGGGAGCATTCGTAACCAGTTGATGATTATGCCTCCTAAGGACGCTTCTGACAGTATTTCCGACCCGTATTCTAGCGGGGTTGCTTCTGCAGGTGGGGGTGGTGCTGGTGGTGCTGGTGGTGCTGCCGATGCTGGATTTGCAGGCTTTGACAGCTATGATGGCACCGGTCGTAACGGCAACTACGGGGCCGGTACCACCACGTCTAATCGAATCACCTCTTTGTCTTCGACTGGAACCACACCGAGAAATGTCACATCTCCCTCCATTGAGGAGATTCCCGATAGCGGGGCCCCCATTTCAGCCAATGATTTGCAGCTATCTCTGCCCAAGAGGCCGTCGCGGATTCTGGAAGAGAGTTCCAACGATGGGAGAATTTCGACTCCTTCATCGCTGTTTCCAGAATTGACATCGTTTGCCGACCATTCCGACATTGGCAAAGAGCTCTCCCCCGTGGGCAAGTCTGGTCAAGGCAATGGTGGCCCGTCGATTGCAGATCGGCTTGCCGACGACTCCCAGTCTATAGACAATCTCACGCGATCAATTGAGTCGCAGGAGCTCAGTCTCCAGCAGGTACAGGATTGGATTCAGAAAATGGCTCCGAATTATGAAGATCCCGTCAAGGATGCCGATGGTGACTCGATGTTTGATGTCAATGAATTCCTGGTGGATCCGTCGCCTGGTGCCGACCTCACCCATGATAATTCTACACCTGACTTGTCGACATCGGCCTCTACTGAGACGAGCAATTCTGCTGTTGCTACAGCTGCTGATGATGATGATTCGGTGTCTCCTTCGACCACCAAGAAGAGGAAAATTCAACAGTAGAAGGTCCTCTTGAACTAACTAACGTATCTACCTTTTTGACTAATTTTTTTTTATAAATATCGTTATGCGCATGAATATAAAGTGATGGCTAAAATAGCTTGAAATGGTAGGCCTTTCTGTGGCCTGTAGATTTAGTATTACATGATTGTACATGGCTTTCTCTTCTTCTTCTGCTTGGATGACGGCTGCTCGACGGGCTGGTTCGAACCGGCTGGCTGCTGTTGCTGCTGTTGCTGCTGTTGTTGCTGTCGAGAGCCGTATTTTTTGGACATCTCCGCTGCCATACGTTCGTCTTCTTTCTCTTGAAGCTGCTTTGCAAAATCATAGTCTTTCTGATCCGAGTCTGGAACCGAACCAGCGGGATCAGCAGGGCTCGGAAGCTGGAATCGATGGTCATAGAATTCATCGCCAGTTCCTCCGGGAGAGGTCAGGCTCTGCCATACAAGATTGCGCTCGTTCTTGAAGCCCATATCAGTCACCAGGGTATAGATGGTGTTGTTGTGCTCGATAACTGTAGAGAAATGGTCGTTCCGGAACAGAACCTGGGGTAGGTGCTGCACAAGCCTTGAATTAAGGGAGTCGAGACCATAAGGGGTCAATTCAGTGACGTTCTCGTGAAGAAATGCCTCGACAGTGTATTTAGCCAGTTGCAATTGCTCGTTTTCAGGCTCTTCATTGGCCTTGAGAATGAGAGATTGCGCCTCGTCGTAGAATCCAACCTGCTTGATGGTGGGATAAGATGGATCAGCAGGATCGCAGATCCAGCCATGGACAAGATCAATTCCATACAGACGGAAAAGATCGACACTTGGGCCAGGTTCGAAGGATCCGTCAAAGCCTGGATTCACATTGAGTCCAGTGACCAGTTGTGGAAGAAGAGCAAACACAGTATCAGCAGAAGCGGAGTGATCCGAGTCGAGGGTTTCGGCAAGAACATCACCCAGTCGCGATAAGAGAGCCTCGACAGACACCTGATCTTTCCCATAGGTATAGCTAGAGAAGATTTGTTTGATATTTGGTTCGTCTGAGATCACTTCTCTGAGTATCAAAGTGTTCACCAGAGCCACCAGGGGACAGGGTCCATTTTCTCCCTGGAGGAGTACATAGAGCTCGGATGTAGCAGGGGCAGCAGTAGCAGCAGCATCAGCATCAGCAGCAGGAGCACAGTTCTCCGGGCTCGGAGACTGCCATTTAATCACCTTGGTATCGAAATGCTCAACAGTCATGTTGTTGAGTGTCGATATGAAGAGGAAGAGTCTGTTGATAAGTTTGTACAGCCCATCATGCTATCTCCGGGTCTAAGCCCTGCGCTGCGAGTGTGTGAGAGAATAGAATGGGCTGGTGGCATAATTGCCGGCAGCAATTGAGCAAGGAGCAGATGGGATTGAGCTAGGGGAGATAGAAGGAGAAAAGTAGAATAGCTAGAAGAAGCTCAGGAGAATAAAAAGAAAAAAAAAGAAGTTGTTTCCGCGGTCTGTATCAAAGAAATTCCAAGATGAGAAAAACGACGGACCGGGCGGCGCTAGGCGGATAAAGAAGCGGTCACGTGATATGCCTTTCCCGCCCCGTCACTCAAGTATCCAATATGGGGTCTGTAGCTCGCGGGTTTTCTGCAAGACACCACCTCCATCAACAAGAGCAACAGCAGTGAATAGACGCTCGGACATTGGGTTATCATGTTCTCAGGCTTTCTGAAGGGATGTAAGTATGCTGGCGTTTAGCTGAAGAAGAAGGGAAATTAGCTCCTTTTTTTTTTTCCTGTTTATTTGTCTGCTTGGTCTAACCCAGTTTAGTGAATAGCGGGATCTATGCGAAATACAGCGTGGCATCCAAGCCATCATTTTCTGCTGGCGTGTGGTCGGTATATTCAGCCAAGAAAAAAGGATCGGGGGGTGCGGATGCTTCAGATCATGTGAGTGTGTTTGTGTTTGACAAGAAATGGTTTGTCAGTCAATTAGTGGAAGGGGGTATCAGTCGGAAGGTGGCCGAAGAGGTTTATGAACGGTTGAGAAAAGAGGTGTCGAACTTGAGTAAAATCAGACATCCCAGTGTGGTGAGGATAGTCGAGCCGTTGGAGGAAAGCAAGTCCAGTTTAGTGTTTGTGACTGAGAATTTGAGTGGGTGTTTGAAGGGCCAGATAGATGCAAAGAAGCAGCATAGTTCCGGAGCCGATGACGAGCTGGATGAGTTGGTTGTTCAGCGGGGGTTGCTTCAGATTTGTGATGGGTTGATATTTCTACATGAGACTGCCGGTTATGTGCATATGAATCTGGAGCCTTCGTCTGTTGTCATTGATGCTAAAGGTGATTGGAAGCTGTTTGGCCTCAAGTTTGCCAGGAGTTACAAAGATGGGCCCGCTGAGTTCTTCACTGAGCAGGTGGATCCACGGCTTTCAAAGCTGATACAAATCAATTATGATTATGCTGCTCCAGAGCTTTTGCTGGATCATAAGCTCGATCCCAGTAATGATATCTTTTCATTGGGTTGTCTGATTCTTTGTATCTACAATGCCTCGGGCCCATTGCAGACTGGAAACAATCTTTACGAGTATAAAGACCAGCTTAGGACGATGTCTAGGGCACTCAGAAACCCTAGTATTCCTGCTTATTTTTCCAATATTCTTCCTCAGTTGATCAAGACTTCGCCTATGGAAAGAATCAGCATCCAGAGTCTTAAGACGTCGGAGTTCTTCAACAATCCCCTTGTCAAAACCATCAATTTTCTGGACGACTTCCCTGGTAAGCTCGCCTCAGAAAAGAAAGTTTTTCTACAAGGATTGGAAAAAATGCTCCCTCAATTCCCGAAATCCACCAGGCAGAAGAAAATCCTTCAGTCTTTGTTGGAAGAATTGGGTAAAGATGAGGATGTTGTCTATCTGTTGCTGAGGAACATCCTGGCCATAGGTGCAGAGATGTCACAACTGGGATTTGCGGAAAAAATCTTAACTGCCATAGCGAAAGTGAAAGATCAACCTGGTTGTCAAGCGGCCATTCTTGATTCTTTAGATGTGTTTTTGTCAAGACTTTCAGAGAAGGACTTTGAAGCCAGCATTTTGCCAGTACTGGTTCTTGTTCTTCAAGCTAGTGATCCAGAACACCAGCGACAGGTGCTTGCATCTATGAAATCAATTGTAGAGAAGCTGAATTATCTTGCCATGAAAACGGAGATTTTCCCTGCTACTTGTGACCTGTTCAGTAAGACGACCAGTCTTTCTGTCAAGTTGGAATGTTTGAAGGCGTTCTCAGTTTTCATCACGCACGAACTGGACAAATTTACTGTGACTGAGAAGTTGATTCCTCTAATGAGCAAGATGAAGACTCGTGAATCCCAAATAATAATGACTGCTCTGGATGTTTATTTATCGTTAGTCAATGTGGTGGATATTGAAGTGCTTGCGACACAAATCATTCCTCAAATACTAGCTCTAAGCATGGAAGTCTCACTACACCAACAACAGTTCCGGCAGTTAATGGATAGTGTGAGAAAAATTCTAGAGAAAATTGAGACCGAAAAAATTAAGAAGCTACCAACGGGCAGTTCTACTCCTTTGAACTCTGAGAAAGGCTTCGCAACAAGTGCTTCCTTACCAGCTGGATCCAAAACAAATGATGACTTCTCGTTTGACGACTTAATCAATAAGCCTACCAACTCCACTGGGGCTTCTAATTCTCTTGCAGCTATGAACAATTCTAATGATGACAAGTTGACAAATTCGTTTCAAGATTTTGGTTTCAGCGCCAATCTTTCGTCCGGGCCAGTGCAGAATACTGTGCGGACAGCATCTTCTACACAACAATCTCTTCCACCGCCTTTGCAACCAATGAATACAACACCTATGAATCAGTTGATGCAAAATAATAGTATGAACGGATATAATGGCTTTAATCAAGCAAATTCTGCTCAGGCTTCAACGAACATAAATTTTGCTGGAAACACCGGTTCATCATTTGGTGCTACACAGACTATCACTAACAACGTTCCATCCTTTGGTGCTACCCAATCTATGGCAAGTTTCAAGCCATTGAATCCTTCTAACGTTATAAATTCAAGGACTCAGCCCAGCAATATCAATTGGGGGTCCACTGCTATTCCTTCTAGTACAAATGATTTTGGTGATTTTCAAAAGAGTCCGACTACTACCAACAACAACGCAAATACTTTTCCATCTTTTCCTAAGCCAGGAACGTCTTCGACTTCTCGTCAATCTTCCGGAACTAATGGGGGTGCATTGGACCAATATCAAAGTTTATTATGATTTAAATGATCAACATATAAAAAATGCATTTATTAATATGGACTGTTCTTGTTACTTCTCACCACTACCCATGTAGATGCTCACTGACAGTAATAATTCCCAGTAAATATAGGGCTGGGCTAGCAAATGCAAAATATGTTTAGCACCACTAACAAAATATGTTAATGTTCTATATATAGAATATTGGGACAAAAATAGCCGTATTGGTGAAATATATTTTATGGTTTAAGAAAAATAAAAGTAAACAAATAAAAATCGGACAAAAATATATAAATAAATTTGCTAATTAGCCAATTCTGACAAGTTTTATAAAAATATAGCAATAGAAGTTGAATTTATATTATTTAACGTAGTAACGGTAGATGTTTACTCAAATCAGGCAATGATTTGCAATTTTAGATGTGGATTTCAGATCGTTTTTGGGGTGTTTATTACTACGGGTATATAACTGCCTAGACGGTTAAGCGAGATCTGTTGAGAAAAAAACATGACATAAAAAATAAGCCAACGTTAATATTCGTATTGAAAACTAGCTATATATTAATTTGCAATTTGAAAGCATCGAAACTATCAAAATCTTCTACCATTCTACTGAACAATAATCCCCCTTTTGTGCATGATGAGAAGGAGGTCGTCGTCTGTGGTTAAAAAATGGTGGAATAGTCTGTTGTAAATAGATCATCAGAACAATATAACTTCAATTTTTTGTACATAAAATCTAACAAATATTACTGGATTATTCAAGCAGATATGTCGCCGTTCAAGCTCTGGGAACTAGGAGTTTCTTCTGTTTTGTCCTGCAACTTTTCTTTCTCTCCGGGCTGGCTGTGATGTCCATCCAGGAAGACAACATCAGCAGGCTTTTCCTTGCCTGTCATCTTCTTGAACAAATGGAAAAGAGCTTCTCGACTTTCGTACAGAGGATAAAAAGTAATATAGAAAAAAGCGAGGAAAATCCAAATGAAAATGATTACAATCCACCCTCGAAAGAACGGCTTCGACATGATATATTCCCGTCCATACATAGGGATGGGCAAAATGAAGGTCAAGCCGATAAAGATGAATGGCACCAAAAAGTATGCCCATTTCAAAGCTGTATGAAGCTGTGCTTGAGTCTCAGCGTCAAGTTGCATGTATTTCTGTTCAGCCAGTGTAGCATCATCGCCAATCTTGAACTTGCTCTGCATATTATCCAGCGAATTGTGACCAGGGAATATCAAAGTAATGATAATGCAGTAGATCAAAGTTGAAAAAAATGTCACAAAATTTGCAATAATAGTTGCATCGACAAGACCCAATGTCGTCTTGTCTACAGCTCCGTAGAAATGATAAGCTGAACCAAGCCAGCATCCAAGACCAGTCAATGAACCAAGAGGCATACCCACATAAAAACAATACTTGCTCATTTTCTTCCAGAAAAGCGTAAGAATGATTCCTACTGGTGCAGCACCAAGAATGATGCCAATGAATGTCAGAATCCAAGAGATAGTGATTCCAATGTAGTTGAACATGATTGTGAAGCCACCTGTGAAGATTGCAAATAGTACAACAACAGAATGTGATACAGTGACAAGTTGTTTACCAGAAGCATTAGGGTTGATGTATGTTCGATAAACATCATAGGTAACAACAGATGAAAAGGAAACAAGCTCTGCAGACAATGCTGAAGTACAAGACATGAATAGGATCAAAAGCCCAGCAGCAGCTCCGCTTTTGCCCATCAAAGCATACAATCCGTAAAGCATTGGCATTCCCATATTGACCTCTTCAGTAGAAATGACATTGGGATATGTCCATGAAACTGGGTTTTCGGTGAGTGCAAGCGCCGATAGTGCAGCAGCAGTTCCAAGGGCCCAAGGAATGATGAACCAACACAATGAACCGATAACATATCCGGAAACAGTAGAAAGAGGTCGAGCTGCAATAGCCTTTTGACCATAAGAAGGATCAGCAAAAACAGAAGCAAATCCACTCATAATCTGACTCCAGGCTGTCATAATAGCGGCCCTGTTTTTGAAGGTCAAATAACTGCCTTCGTAACCGGCTGAAGGATGTTTCTTTGAAACTTCCGTCAATAATTCCCACATCTTGTCAGGAGATCCAATGTTAGAGGAGGTAGCATATGCCACAAACAAGGCTACAATAATGATCACATAAATGATCACAGTATGGGTCCAGTCGCTCAAGAAAGTACTCTTCAGACCTCCAAGTGTCGTGTAGACGGCAACAGAAATGGGGAAAAGCAATGCAGCTGCAACAATGTGGATCTAAACAGTTAGTTTCCTATTCTTTTCCGTCATTTCTCAGATTAGAAGACGATTCGATCGGGTTTATTTCTGATCTTCTCTTCTACCCTTTATTCTCTGTTCATTTTTTTTTTTTTTGTCGCATATTCAATATACTCACATCAGCAACATGGGAAAATGCTTGCGAACCTCCAAGCAAAAGCATACTGGCTATAATAATATTGGTCTAAAATTCAATTAGTTTTTCCGAGCTCGATCCCATTAAGGGTCCTACCAAGACCCTGCATCCAGCCTCTACTTACACCGCATGAGTAGAAAATATAGACACAGTGAGCAGCTCGGCCAAACCGAGCTCTCACAACTTCAACGATAGTATGAGCTCCACTGGCCTTTCTTTTTATCTGTAGTGCTACCATAGTGAACAACATTGAATGGCTGATACCACAAATTCCGTACCAGTAACCTCCGCACACTCCATACCGATAGGCATAAACTGACGAGGAAAGCAACGTTCCAGGCCAGCACCATGAGGAAACCACTGCTGAAGAAATCAAACCCGACTTGATAGATCGCGACGCAGTACTGAAATGTTCAGAATCCTGCACTTCTCCCATGTATTTCGAGAGCACTCGAGTGACCAGAATCATCACCAGCGCAAACGCAGCGCCCAGTCCGACAACAAAACCGTAGCCATAGCCTGCACTGAGAATCTTTTCTTCTGCAGCCATTTGAGTTGTAAAAAGAGATGATTGTATCAGCTTATAGTATTACTTTATCTGTAATCTTGGCTCGTTCCCTGGTTTCACTGGTGGGCTTAAAGCCTTTTTATGCTTCATCCATCCATGATCTGTGCCAAGCTCGTATCAACCTTATCGGTCGCCTCAGTATTGCTTAGAACCCATGTTTCTTCTCAAAAACAGAAAATATTCCACAGATTGCTCAATCATCCAATTATATTTACTTTTTCTACTATCTCCGGAACATCTCCTGCCGCGCTATGCCCGACCATCCACTGATAACACTTTCTGCCACATTTGGGCGACGGCAATCCCTGGTCCGGGACATCTACCCGTGAAGAACCTCGCCAATCCGAAGCTGATCCCGCTGTAGGATAGCGCACAACTAATCTAGATGATTTTTTGCGGATCCTTCTCAAGCTCATATTATACATATATTATTTCCATCTTTGATAAAACATCTTCAATCTGTTCATCTCCAACTGCCAATTGCTCCTATATCCTTGTCAGCCAAGCCTTTCATCTCCACAATGTCGGTGGTTTCTCTAGAAGTTAGTGCAAACAACCCGGTCACCGGGAAGGATGTACGTGATCAATTGAAAAAATTAGACCTCACAATTCCAGAAAGTGAAATAACAGATTTCACAAAGATTCTCGCTGCTGTTCATGATAGTGCAGAGAAACTAGATGCGTTGCCTGACTACCTGCCGTTTACTGATCTGGACCGTTTCCCCCGTAGGAACATCACCAAAATCTATGGTACCGATGAACTCGGAGCTTGGGTGTACAAGTTTGATATAGAAGACCAGAATCCGAATTCTGGATCTCTCAAGGGCAAGACTGTCAGTGTCAAAGATAATATTGGCATTGCCGGAATTCCCCAGGTCAATGGAACCGATGCGTGGGATCCCTGGACTCCAAAAGCCGATGCCACAGTGGTTAGGCGTGTTCTAGAGAATGGCGGTCACATCATGGGAACTGCCAATTGCGAGCAACTATGCTTATTCACAGGGAGCCATACCTCATGCCTTGGAGATGTCCATAACCCACTTGCTCCTGGCCACACTACGGGTGGAAGCAGCTCTGGATCAGCTGCCTCGGTTGCTTCTGGTCAGGTTGACATGAGCATTGGGTGTGATCAGGGCGGCAGTATACGAATCCCTTCTGCGTTGTCCGGTCTTGTGGGTCTCAAGCCTACGTTTGGCCTCGTCCCTTATACCGGTATTGTCACGCACGAGTTCACATTCGATCATTGTGGTCCCATGACTCGAACTGTTGATGATAATGTTCTTCTCCTTGAAGCAATTGCTGGTGTTGACGGTCTTGACGATCGTCAGATGGGGGCTCCAAAGAAACTTACTGTGTCCTACAAAAGTCCTAGAAAACTCAAACTGGGTATTCTGAAAGAAGCCTTTGAAGTTCCTACTTTGGATCCTAGTATGAAACTGAAAATTTTAGATGCAGTTGAGGTATGGAAAAAACTCGGGTACGAGGTCCAAGAAGTCTCAGTTCCTCTCCATACTCTTGGGCCAGAAATTTGGACCATCATTGAAAGATTTTCTGGCTTTCAAGGTCGCTTGGGCAAGGCAGGTGGTCGAAGAGTCTATATGATGTCAGAGTACTATGAAAATGCTGAGCTCAATCAGCGATTTATGGACAGTGCTCCCCCTAATGTCAAGAACAGTGTGATCAATTCACTGTATCTTGGTGAGAAGTTCCCTAACATCTACTACAAAGCGACCAATCTTGCTCGTAAGCTTTCTGATGATTATAATTCTGCTCTCGATACTGTTGATCTGCTGGTTCTCCCTACCGTCCCATTCACTGCTCCAAAGCTTGGTCCTCGTAATGGTTCTCCAATAGAGCAGATCAAACCAAGCTTTGGTTTGAACACCAATACGTGTGTGTTTAATCTTACTGGACACCCCGCACTTTCTCTTCCAATTGGACTTCTGGATGTCTCCGATGAGCCTGATCTGAAGTTGCCTGCTGCTGTTCAGCTGGTTGGAAAGTTCTTTGATGAGTCTACTATCTATACAGCTGCGTATGCCTACGAGCAGGCTTGCGATTGGCATTCAAATTGAGTTCAAGATTATTATATTATCTATATCTGACAATCAAATATATTCCTATTTTTTCAATTTCTTCGAAACTGTGTTTAAGATCAAATAGCTCCAATCCATCTCATTCTCAGTTGAAAACTATCATATATGTCAGTTATAGTCCATTGTTTATTAAAGTTATAAATTTCATACCTTTCCTAGAAACATTAGCCACTCAGTATACTTTTCTAAGAAGTATTCGCTTTGGAAGTAGTACATAGATCAAACCTTAATTCAGAGTACAGATATTACCGCTAAATTTACTCGAGAAGCATAGCTAAATAGGTTGTTTGATGGTCTCTAAGGACGAGGAAAGCCGACTCTTTCCTTAGGTAGTCTTTTCTTGTACAATCGATATTCAGCTCCAGTTTTTCAAGATCAAACGTTCTATCACCCTTAGCTTTCATAAACTAGCCAACAGCGGTGATTGCTCCAGATCCACGCAACACAGCTAACCTCTGAAATGTTACTCTACTCTACTACACCGTTTAAAATTTATTACATATGGCACCACTTATTGTCATTTAAAAAATCTTTATCAGTATGTCTCTCGCCGGAAGTTAGCGGTTGCTGCTTTGTCATCCAACACCCTGATCGCCATCGCAAGAAGAGGCTTCCATTCCGAAATCATGCTTTAAGTCGACTAACCATTTAAGCTCACTTTTTGCGCCAACTGCAACATTTGATGATGAGCGATAGCGGTACCGGAAACTAATATCCGGTGAGTACTGATTAGAAACCACCCTACAAGCAGCCACGTAAAGCCATTTTAAAATTAGATCGTACGTTACGTCCGCTATCTCTGCTAATCCATATTCTTTTTCCTCACTTCTATATTCTAAAAAATGCCTTAAAACCACCAACTTCCTCAATTAGCTTTATTGCCTTTTTGGGCTGCAGGAAACTGCCTTCCACTGTTACCGGAGTTCGGGCATGATCCTGCCCTTTTCGGCCATCAACGATAAGCAATCATTATGAGCCGGCCAGTAAATCATTGACCAGCCTGGCCAATTGACGACAATAGCCGGTAAGATATAGAAATCGAAAGACCGGGTGATCGATTTGATTTTTGCTATCGCCTACTTCAAATATTGTGTATATTTTTTCACAATTTGACGCAACAAAAATTCCCTATCCTGTCAATCGTGCCAATCCTACCAATCCTATTTCCACTCCTGTAGTTCCCAGTCCAATCTCTTATCTACCACACCCTCTTATCAATACTGGATTCGGCCAAAACCATTACTACCCGCAAAAAATTGAATCTACAACCAATGGAGGCCCTTCTGATAAGCCTAGACCTTTAAGCAAATAACCGCTCCGCAGCAACTTTTGCCGCTGGTGGTATGGGATTTTACTCTACTTTAATATTCTTCCTGCTTCACCACTTTTTATAGTGTCTTCATCTACTTGACTTGTTATAATTGACCATCAACTGTCAGGCAGTTTTTTACTAAAGTTGTATACTGTTTTATCTAGTTGCGTATCTTATTAATCTTCAGAGTGACAGATCTACTGTTTCTTTACTGATTTATTATATCGATTTCCAGAACTTCACCAATGTCTTCAACTACTACTCTTGTCAACACCCTCACCACTAATGGAGATCGTTTATCTGCTACCCTTCATGAATCATGCCAATGGGGTGCAACCGATGACGGTGGAATGAATCGTCTGGCCTTGAACGATGATGATAAAAAAGTCCGAGATTGGATCATTGCCGAAGCTAAGAAACTCAAGTGCAAAATCATCATAGATTCTGTTGGAAACATTTTCATGGTTCGAGAGGGCCTTAATAATGATATTCCTCCCATCGGAATTGGATCGCATCTTGATACCCAGCCCACAGGTGGTCGATATGATGGTATTCTCGGCGTCCAAGCAGGCCTCGAGGTTATGCGTACTCTTCACGACAACAATTACACCACTTATGCTCCTGTAGCTACTATTGTATGGACCAACGAGGAAGGAGCTCGATTCCCCACGGCGATGCTTGCATCTGGTGTATGGTCTGGTGCTATTTCCGAGGACGACTGCTATAAGCTCGAGGATGTGAATGCCCCTGGTGTCACATTTTTGCATGAACTAGAGCGAATCGGATATCGTGGTGAAGTCCGATCGTCGTACGAAGATATACCTCTTTCTGCTCATTTTGAGCTTCACATTGAACAGGGTCCTATTCTGGAAGAAGACGGCATACGTGTCGGTATTGTTGAAGGTGTTCAAGGTATGAGATGGTTCGAAGCCGAAGTGATTGGCCGAGAACAACATACTGGTACCACACCTATGGATAGAAGAAAGGACACTCTTGTATGTGCTGCCATGATGATTCAATGCATTGAAGAGACTGCAAATGAGCACAAAGGTCTTGGTTCCGTAGGAATCATCAATTCTATGCCTCAGTCTATGAACACCATTCCTGGAAAGGTCGGGTTTTCCATTGATATACGACATGGTAAAGAAGATCTTCTTGCAAAATACGAAGCTGATCTTTTCAAGAAATTGCAGGCTATTGCTGACAGTCGAAAATGCACTTTTACTTACAAGGAACTGTGGGGCTGTCCTGTTGTCGATTTCGATAAAACATGTGTCAGCTATCTTCGAGAATCTGCTGAGCAACAGAAGCTCAGTCATATTGGCATGCAATCTGGAGCTGGCCATGATTCTTGCCATACTCAAGAGAGGTGTCCTACTGCCATGCTCTTTATTCCGTGCAAGGGAGGAATCTCGCATAACCCTGCTGAGTTTTCTACTGCCGAGCAGATGGCCGATGGTGTACAGGTCCTGATTGGTGGTATATTACGATATGATAATTATCTTCGTGAGCAGAACGAAAAGTAAATGGGTGTCCGCCTAGAAGCATGGAATATCTATGTTTCATGTGCAGGTTTCGTAGGCTCTATGTTGACATGTGACAGCAGATTAAAAAAGAATATACAGTTTTATTTCAGTGGTCGCTTTCCAACTCTACTTTCAAAATCATAGCATGTAATATAACTAGAAAAATGTAATCATTCCACGGACCGTCTGTGAAAAAGAGCGTAAGAGCCGGGCTCCACTCAAGAGAATTGTGGTCCTGTATGATTCTCAATACTTGTAAAATTCATCTTTCGGTATCAAGAGCTTTTCAAGTATATATCCGAAAAAAGTATATGAATAAGCCGTTGGCTTTATTGATTGGAAACACTTGCTTTGGCCGGGAGCACTTTTCGTTTCAACCACAAATGGACATATGCAAACTACCTGGTGCCTTTTCACTCTATTCTATGTTTCCCTTTTTTTCCTTGTGTCTTCATGTCACTTTACATCTGGGTTACCTGTGTGCAGCGCTCGTTCTTTTACACTTGAATGGCGGTAACAATCAATGATTATGGTGCCATTATAGGCATGCTCATCATTAACTGCTGCGTATCATTCATATATGTTTGTCTCAGATATTCTCGCTTTGATGAGAATTGCTTTATTTTTCTATTTCACCTGTTTTCTTTTTGTTTGCATCAGTCTCTTTATAACTATTTTACTGTTGATAGCCAGATTATCACAGCAGCTCATATGATACCTATTTAGCCATCCTAAAGTAGATTTGATATTCTGGTTGAAGACAATCATGAGAACTAACAGCAAACAAGCGAAAAAGTAGAAGAAACATCTAATCGCCTGGAGGTAACAAATACTCCTTCTATTTATTTGACTAGTAAATTATCAACTATGTTCCAAAAGAATGTCAGATCAAGAAACCCCCCACAAAAGGCACAATTACTAAGCACATCCATGCCATGCGAGGTCACTCTCAAATATGCAGTATTTCGGTCAAAAAAGGAAGAATCTTGAGAATTCACATCTTCAGTGTAATGTAGAAAAGGTTTGCTAGATCCCGAATCTTTTCTTGTTCTGGGTATTGGAATGCGTTTCCATATGTCTATGTGAAAGAAATTTTTTGGACTATTCTTGGGATGTCGGAGATTTCAACCCATTAGATCATCAATCATTCTCAAGTTATTGTTGACCTCTTGACAACAAGATAAAGTGGATTTGTTCATCCAAAGCCTGGATCTGTTAATTTTTTTCTGAATAGCAAAGAGATTTCCATAACATAGTCAAACCTCATTTTCAGATCTTCATCATGAGCGCTTTGGCTGACCGTAGAAGAGTCCTCGGACCAGTCGACAGCGTCAAGTTGACAAGCGAAGAAAAGATAAACTCGTCCAAAAATGGGAAATGGCTTTATATACTGCCATCCACAGTCTCTAATGCCACGGGATCAGCTTATATCGAAGCTGGAAGCACCAAAATTCAATGCACCGTCTATGGACCCAATCCCATCAGAGGCTCCTTCACGCAGTCTGCAGATCTAGCTGTAGAGGTCGAGTTCTCTCCGTTCTGTTCACATGCAGAGTATCACTCTGATACAAATACTCTTTCTCGAGAAATCGGCCTGTTTGTAGAATCTTGTTTCTCACAGGCCATCATGCTAGAGCTATATCCTAAGAGTGCAATCAAGATTGTGGTTTCAATCATCTCTGCTTCCCAGAATATCAAGTCTACAGTATCGGCAGCCATCAATGCCTCAACAGTTGCGTTGGCTGATGCTGGAATCAGCCTTAGAGATCTCATAACTGCCGGCTCTGTGGTCATTGCACAACAGAAAGACGAGCAAATCTTACTGTCGGAGGAATCTGAGAACCACAATATTTCTCCTGAAACCCCCGTAGATGCTCTCGGTGTTTTTTTTTGTGCTTTGGACAACAAAATTGCTGGAACATGGATTTCAGGCAGTGATCTTTCTGAAGCTAACATTGAAAAAGCACTTACAGACTGCATCAGACAAGCAAGCGAGGTAAGAAAAGTAATTAATGGTGTTCTGATTGATCGTCTGAAGCAGCTAGATCAAGTCGGTGAACAGTAAATGGCTCTTCGTCTCTGATGATCGACACCATGTCACGGGGAATCTTTCAGAACTCGAGTGAAAACAAGCATCCTGACAAACAGTAACCAGCTCATATCTTACTAGAACCTCATTACTGACTACCAAACCTCACACTCCGGCTAATTCTCTTGATCGCTAAAAAGACTTCTGCCCCAGAGCTATTAAAAAACCGTCAAAGGCAGCCAGCAGCAGTGATATTTCTGTGTATCTGATCATCAGAAAGATCAAATAAGCAATTTTTATTTATTTTATTGCTAGTAATCTATTCATGTTTTCTATTGTATGTACAAATCTGCTTCTTGAACTTGCCCGAGCCTACTAAGCGTTTAGTTCTCATCAACGATGTAAACTAAATCTTGCACTACAATCATTCAGCCAAAAAATGGCAAGCCAGCAAATTTCATGATCTCAGATTCTATCCCGCCAAAGGCTGAACTGCCTGGTGTATCGTGATCAGTCTCACCGCTAGATTCATCGGGGTTCGATCAGCTAATAGAACTGAGGAAACAAGATCAACTCCATACTTCTCCTTGATGGCATAAGACAATCTCTTCAGAACAGTTTCGTCCTCGATATCCCATGGATCCGTGGAAGACTCCGATGCTTGACAATCGGTTCCAGCCACGCACAGCTTGACTAGAGAGATGAGCTTTTCAGCCAGACTAGCGGCATCATCTCCGATAGGAACTTTAGATGCTACAATCTCAAAAGGCTGAGAGCTAGACAGGACATTATGTTTGCCGTCATGGTGATAACGGAATTCATAAACACCAGTTTCCCAAGCCAAAATAGAACCAGAAAATCTCACCAATCCCGAGTTACCATCTTCACCAATGCTTATAATGCTGTCATTATGATTCTTGTAACCATCTTTATGCACAGCGGACCATTTGCCCCTGCTACTTACTCTAGTAACATCAGTTGAAGGATTGTCGGTCAATCGATATAGACCGATCCAGTCTTTGTTTGAATGCTTAGTATCGGCCGTCCACTCAATCTCCAATGGAGTTCCCAGCTCGAACTTGAGGCCATTACCAGTAATATCTTGAGAAGAAGGTGTGAGAATGCGAAGGCCATACAGGGCCATGTTTACATGGATCTCGTCAGATACGTGAACAATAGTCAGTCTAGCTGGATATTCCTTGAGGAGAACTCGGGTTTCTTTCACTTTCTTTGTAGCACCAGTGATTTTAGGCTTTGCCTGCTCCAAGAAAGCCTCCACAGCATTTGAAGTTTCGCTCAGAACCTTATCCACCGATCCTTGGAACTGTTTAATATGACTTTCAAAAGGAGATGGAACCTTTGCAACATGTTTGATAGTCTTGGTGATGCCTGCATCTCTTCTCAATTGATCACCATAAAGCTTTTGCATGTGAGGTTGTTCAACAAACTTGATAAAGGCCATTCCTCCAAAAGTCCAAACAAAAGCAATTAGAGCGACGCTAAAAGAATTGGTGATAAGAGCCAAACCCCATACCCCGGCTATTCCAAAGAGCCGCTCCGGATTGTTCAAATAACGGTAAATTCCTGAATAGGTCAAGGTACTGGTGTTCTTCAGGTAAAAAAAATCACCAAAAAACCATCCATAATCACCGATAGATTCATAAATAGAATAGCTAGTCCAGATTTGTAAAGCACCCAACATAGAGCCAACAATATATCTAAGGGGCCAGTAGGTCAGCTGCAGAGGCGACTTGAAGTTTCGAACAACCAAGACAAAGAGACTGGCATAGGACATGACAGTACTGATATTGTAGATAGCCTGCCACTCCTCGTATGCTTGTGCAGCGGTACATCCAAATTTGAGGAAAATTCTGGTCCACATTTTGTCCTCGCTCTGTCTTTTCAGAAGATAACCGAGACCAACATAATGGAAGAATCTCCAACTGAGGGCGGCGAAAAATGCCACAAAGCTCCATATATATGAATTTTTGGAAGCAAAAGCCTGGAGAATAGTGGCAACCGTCAAAAGAAGCAGAAGGACATCAGAAGTTCTAGTTATAGTGAAATTCTTGAAGATCAACAAAGGAGCACGAAGCGCAACGCCATCTTCGGTATTTTCAAAGCCTTTCAGAGCCGTTCCTGACGAAAAGCTCTCTAATCTATTCTTCTTGGCTCGTGGTGGCCCATAAGTTTTCTCAATGTGAGGATTCTCTACCATAATCAGAAAGATAAACTGGCAGATGTGAGCGGCAACACTAGCAAAAAACAACGTATAGCTAGCAGTTATCAAGCAGAAACCATAAAAACCGGCATATCCAATAGAATACATTGGATGAGGAGCCATTTCGAATACACCATCAAAAGTCAGATTCAGATCCTCCAGGAAAAAAAAGTCTCCCCAGTACCAAGCGTAGTCTTTGACGACCCGATGAGCATCAAGCTTAACCCAAAGATTGAAAAAGAAGAGAACAATTCCAGCTAGCCAGCGAGCAGCTACAAGGAAAGCCGGCTGAGAAGGGGCCGAATAGCAAGAAAACACCAGCATCATGTAGCAAGTGAAATCACTCATCAGAATCAAATCTACACCCTCCCGAAACACCAGCCAAGTGTTGTATTCAAGAGGCATGTTGTAAAAATCATAGTCTTTCCCAAGCTTGGTGATCAGATCATGTCGCACCAGCCGATGCAATTGAGAATTGGACTTGTCAAAGAACTTGGTGCTGGCAGCCCATTTTGTCAGCGTCTTGTTTTTCGACTGCTCATTGAGAACCCAGCCAATTCCCGCATTGTATGCTAATCTCCAGAATGCAAACAGGATCAGAAAAACAGAGATCCGCCAGGACTTTGGCAGTACGAAAAACAGACCTACATACGATGACAGAATCGTCACAATGGCCATATCAGAATACGATTTAGCAAGCCGGATATCAAATAAAGTAGATACCATATCATGGGTTTCCGGCACCGGGAATCGGGTGCCATCTGGCGTAATGCCATAGACTTGAGTTGACGGCTCTTTGCCAATTCCCGTCGTCGGCGGCAGCAGCGGCTTGCTGACCGATCCAACATCCTCAGCATGGATGGAAGTAGAAGTGGCACTAGCTTCAGTCTCAGTCTTCATGTTGAAGAAGATACAATTAGATCAAAACTCTCTAGTACTGATGTTGAGCAGTACTTATTTGGTATTATGTAACAAGACAAGTCGCCAAGACTGTCGTCGGGATCGGATCAGATGACTTGAGATCACGGGTAGCAGGCTGCGGGGTGACTGAGCTAGCTTGACAGCGAGAAAATACTCAATGAAAAGCTACGAGACTTGAAAAACTGAATGATCTAGCTTTTCCAGCGCTTGATCCGAGAATATGTGAGGAAGATAAGAACTGGGGTGAATGTGAAATCTCCATGAGTTTCTCACATTCACATGCCTTGCCCACCCGCACCGCGGGAGGGCTGCAATTGCCGAGTGAGGAAAGCTGGAGCCAGGCAGACTCAAAGCCAGCCAAGCCGGATTTCATTCAAGCCTGGACCAGCTGAAGTTATCATGGGTCAACGGCAGAGTAGAGCAGAGTCTCTGGATCATTAAAACCACCCAGCCGGTCTCGAGTCAAATCAGCAGTCTCAGTCTGATTATTTCACGTTCATCATCATTTCCGGTCCCAATCAGGTAAATGCTCGTGGGCCAGCCTTTTGCACGAAGCCGTCTCTTATGCTAAGATAGGGGAAAGCGGGAGAAAAAAGAAGCGGCAAACGCGTTGCCATGACAACACAATCACATCTCCATTCACTACTGGCTGCTTCCATTTCCAGACAAACGTGTGACTGCTCCCAACCTCTGCGTACTTGTCAGCACCACTCCTTCAGTCCCCATGAAATATTTACACAAACACCCACTCAACTTTTCCTCTTCATCCCAGAAAAGTACAGCCATCATGTCTACCGAGCTTACCGTTCAGTCTGAGAGAGCTTTCCAGAAGGTGTGTATATATCGATAATAAAAGAGAATCGAGAGTCGGAATCCATCCTTCAAATTTGACGGGCGCCTTGAGCGGATGGGCGTTGTTTTGTCTGCATATTCGATGTCGTTTGAACCGAACCAGGCATGTGTATATATAACACTCGACATGTTATAAAGAGAGTCCAGTCCGGCGATTAAAACATGCAACATGCAACATGCAACATGGAGCACTGGGGGGACAACGACCAGGACCCCCCAGAAGCATTTCTTGTTTGTGCTCAACTGTCCCATCTGTCATGCTCTCGATTCTCTCAATCCTCTGATGTGTGCCTTTCTCCTTACTAACTAATTTTTTCATAGCAACCTCACATTTTCCTCAACTCCAAGGCCAAGGTCAACCGAAAGACCAAGAGATGGTATAAGGAAGTTGGTCTCGGTTTCAAGACCCCCAAGGAAGCTATCCAGGGTGACTACATTGACAAGAAGTGCCCCTTTGTTGGCCTTGTCTCCATCCGAGGTCGAATCCTCACTGGTACTGTCATCTCCACCAAGATGCACCGAACCATTATTCTCCGACGAGACTATCTTCACTACATTCCCAAGTACAACCGATACGAGAAGCGACACAAGAACCTTGCTGCTCACGTCTCTCCCGCTTTCCGAGTTCAGGAAGGTGATGTCGTCACTGTTGGCCAGTGCCGACCCATCTCCAAGACCGTTCGATTCAACGTTCTTCGAGTCTCTGCTGCTCCCGGCTCCGGCAAGAAGCAGTTTTCTAAGTTTTAAAAAGATGCTTCTTTTTTAAATTAAACCAAAAACTTTTTGATGAAAAAAATACTGGCACTAGATGACATAATAAATGCACGTGTATCTATAAATTGTGGCTGAATCGTAGTATCTGGGTTGATGAGACCAGTAAACTTTAACAAGTTGACTTTGCTACATTGTCAAGCTTTATCTGAGAGGCTTTCTGTTTAGCCTGGTTTGGAGATGTTTTCAGTAGACAAGCCAGATGTTGAGGGTGGATAGAAGACATTTTCGTGAGTAGATGGTTGTTTCCGCAGGCGGCTTTGTATGAAGATGACTGTCATCGTCTTACATGGTATTTGTCCTACCCACTTGCTAGCTTACGCACCTGCCAGAGATCCACCTAATGATCTCTCTGATGACGAGCAATCCTCGAGTCACGTGATCCAGAGATCAACCAAATACTAAATTAATGGCCAGCGTCATGAATGGCGGGAATCAATGTCTTCCTCTGTTGGTGACCTCTGTTGACGAACAAAAGAGTTATCTATATTATGAATCATTGTTATCGAAAACTAGTTGATCTACAGCTAGGCTGCATGGAACTAGATGGTGTAAGGTGATGCACGTATTTAGAGTTGTCCGATGAACCAATAGAAGTAATATTATTTAGTCACCACTAACGAAAGTCAAGATTTACTCCAAAATGATGTTAGACGGTTTAACCACCAACCTGACAGCGTCTCTTAATTGGATCGTGCACAAGCTCCCACTATTCTGAGAATTTAATCAAAGAGAAAAGCGTGGCTGAGGATATTTCCTTGGACGCAAGTAGAGTTAGCCGAGCTAAGAAGGCTACAAAACATCCTGTATATGTGAAGAGACCTCGTACATCAGGAAAGCATGCCTGAAGTGACTACACACCACGATCATTGGCAAGCAACCAAAAGCAATAGGCTCTACGATTTGAGTGCACCTGATGATCTGTTTCAAATCTACATTCCAAGAATCCAATACCGTAGCACAGCACCCAACACACAACCCATCAAGTCATCAATATTAATTCCAAGATTTAAATACGTTCAATTATAAATCATTCCAGAACCCTCGTTATCTCTTTTCAATGCCTCGGAAACAGCCTGGTCGTTTCCAGCATCGCTCGAGGCTAGAGCAGATGACCCTTCGTCTGCAGGCAAATGCCCTGCAGCCCCCCGATATAAATTATCCAGAATCTCGTTGAGAATTTGAGGAAACATTTTGTTTTTGTAATCAGGAACAGCCACTTTCATATTGGTATAGGCAGTCAGAATCTCTGCACTTGTAGGGGTTGACCTGTTGTTGGTCATCATGGTGGTGAGCTTATTCCAATTGACCTCCTCCTCTCTCATGACTGGCATTGATCGCAAAAAATTTATCAAATCCACCTTCTCACTATGCTTGAAATAATCCATTTCTCGTCCTCCTTCCTTGGCCTTCTTGCTCAACTTGTTCCATTTATATCGGCACTGGATTCGAGATCGAGTTCCTCCCATCTTTTCCGATACCAACGTCCAGTTGACGTCTCCACCGGGATCATTCTGAATCATCTGATAAACAACATTCTTCAGCTGTTCCTCCTCCTCCAAATCCCATTTGTTACTTCGACGTCGGTCTCCGCACTTCACATAATTCCTCCACCGGTCTCGACAGTCTTCAGGCATACGCTCCATATCAAGACCAATGGCCTTCCACTGAGCACCTTTTCTTCGAACAAGCTCTCCAAGAACAGCATCTTCCTCTTTAGTCCATTTGCCTCGAACCTCAAAAACATGATATGCTCGCCTCACATGCTTATACACAGAGGCTCTTGTACGATGAGGAAGCACTGCAGCAACCTCATCCCAAAACGAGTCTTTTTGCCGCTCGCTCGCCCAAACTCTCTGCTTCAATTCATTGTCCGACCAGCCCTGCAATTTCTGGTATTCATCCATGAAATTCTGAAGTGCCTGGGATTCCTCCTGAGTAAATGTTCCACCAGTCTCAGAACCGTCTCCAGTCCACGAAACCCTCTTGTCCCCACCACTAGCGAGTTTGGATTTGGAATGATTATTGCGCATATTGGACCTGACAATAGGGCCTTGAGGAAGAGTCTGCTGGAACGTGCTCTCAACCTGAGCAGAATCAACCTCGGCTCGGATTGACCGCGCTTGCCTAACTGCCTCTTCCAGGTCATAATTGGGAGCACTACTTTCGTCAAGATGAGCTAATGCAGGATCCACATTGCTGCTTGCATGTTGATTCTTTCGACCCTTTTTTCTTCCACCACCACTGGAGGCCGCGGCTGCCGCCGCTCCAGTTATACCGCCAGTTGCAACTCCAGAATTAGCACCGGCAGTAGCAAAGCTCGAGCCATTTCCATTGGCATTAGATGGCGCCGACAACGGCGTGAAAAACCCATAGTCTGACTGGCCATGCGACCCTTGTTCCGTCAAATTCTCAGTATTCAGGTACTTTTCCCATGGCTGGCCCGACCAGTCATTTATATCCCCATCAGTGGCACCACCAGCTTGACCACCACTATTACGCGACCGTTTTTCACTATCTTGGCCCAAAGACGCGCCGACCAACTGGTACACAGCAGCATCTACGTTGCCATCTGCACGGTAATCTGGCTTGGCGATTTCGGGATCAATGTCTTGTAGAGAGGCGGCCCCAGCTCCTGCAACGCCAGCAGTACCTTGATGAGCGCCTGGATTACCCCCAGCAGCGGCAGCTCCAGCTACACCAGATACAGCAGTACCATTAGCCCCAATGCCGGCATTAGCGCCAGCGGCAGAAGCAGATACAGCAACAGCCCCACCTGCTGGGTTAGAAAGAGCCGCCGCCGACCGTTTCTTGTTAGGACTTGTGGCTGTATCTTCGCGTTTTCTTTTCAGGCCATCGTCTTCAGCCTCAGGGGAGTCTTTGACTGAATCGCCATAATCTTCAGACATCTCCTCAGGCGAGCCATCATCATCCTTCTGTCCCTTGCTAATCCAGCGAGACGAAACTCTCTGAAATATCGAGGACATGTTTATCCAATCTTATCAGTGAGCAGATCGGATCAAATCAAGTAAGAATCTGGTAGCGCAAAAATCCATAGTTAGTACACATACAATGTTTTAACGACAGGCCGTGGCAGTGACGGCGACAGCGCTTAGCCAATCAGACACAACATAGGACACGTAGCATCATCCAAGGGGAGGCGACGCATCGGTTTCTTTCCACTACAAAACTCGCGACATGAATGCTCGTCTACGATGGCCAGACTGTCTGTCTGCTCTTGTCCAACTTACCCTTATGTTTCCCTCCTCTTCTAGTCAGGGTTATTTCAAAAGGTAGGGTAGTAGGTGAAGAAGGTAGGGTGAATAGTTCTGGGGAGTGTCCTCAAACATCAATTTTTTCCCAAGAAAAAAGAAACACGCGGTGGGAGTTTGTTCTGAAGATGGCCCAATTACTAAAGTAGCTCCTCTCAGACACCACAGCCGTATTCTGGCCCATCTCGGCATATTTCATACCAGCGTAATTTTTCCTGGACATTTCAAACCAAAACCAAGCCAGAATACTTCATTAAATAGTATTGTAAACACCACTAAAACTATGGCAGTAGTACCTGGAGGATCTGTTAAAAGGCCTCGACTAGTCACGGGAAGAGCAGCTAAAGCTTTAATCAAGCGATGTTCTCCTTCAGAGCCCATTTACCTACAGCTCTCGCTCACAAATAGTCTGACGGAGCGACGTTCAATAGCCCCTGTGCTCATAAAAATTCCTCATTCAGTGAATAAGCCTTTGGAAACTCTTTCCATATTACTCATAGTGAAAGATCCTCAGAGCAGATATCAAGAAGCCTTGGAAAACGACCCAAAGAGCCCGACAAAGGGGATTTTCAGCGAGATCATCTCGGTGAGCAGGCTCAAAACTAGAGTGCGCTCCGAAGGCCCCAGCTATTTGGATTCGTTTGATCTCATTATTGTTGAGGACAAGGTTGCTTCATTGGTAGCCCCGGTGCTGGGCCAGAAGTACTATAAATCAGGAAAGAGCATGCCGGTGCCGATAGCAACCAAAGATCCCAAGGCAATTGCTCAGAAAACCAAGCCTATTGACGCTTCACTTGTCAAGTCTCAGATACGGAAAATCGTCAAATGCACAAGTGTTGCCATGGCCCCCGGGACCTGCCTGAGTGTTCTGGTAGGCCACGCAGGAATGGGCCCTACCGTCATAGAGGAAAATGCTGAATCTGCGCTGGAATTAGTGGTCCAAAAGATACTCCCCGGGAAAAATGGCTGGGATATGGTCAAAGGTGCCCACATCAAGACCCCTGAGAGCGCTGCTGTGCCGATTATGGCCAGTTCTGACACAGACTAGCAAGACCTCTTCATGTTACTGGGTATTTTCAATCTTTTCCCCCGATTGACTGATTGATTGATCGATTGCATACACATATATAACGACCTATAGCATAAATTATGGAATGAAATAATGGAAATCAGCTCTTATTGAGCAGTAGTGCTATGAGTTTTGTTTCTTATCCTGGCCCTGAGCCAAAACGGCAACTCCGCATACATCGGAAGGAGCTCCCGATATCTTCAACTGGGCCTGGTTCTCCGATTCAGTCATCAATATATAAATCGTACGACTTCCCTCTACTTTTCATGAACTTTTCCCCTTGTACAGATACAATCCAAATGGGCGATAAAATTGTCATTGTAGGGTGAGTAATTGCTTGCTATTTGCATCTCTGGTCTTGTCTAACCGGGCTCAGAGCCGGTGTTGTCGGCCTGTATACCGCTTTATTACTAGCTAGACAAGACAAAGCTCGTTATATCACGGTAATCGCTGAATATCTTCCTGGAGACCAATCTTCAAAGTTTACATCACCCTGGGCTGGTGCCAATTTCTCTACTATTTCTGGCGACGACGAGGCTGCGCTGGAATATGACCGAATCAGCTTCAAACTGTTGGATAAGATTGTGGAGGAATTCCAAGACGATCAAGTGATTAAAAAGCTGCCAACCACCGAGTTATGGAGCGAGGTGCCCTCTGAGAGCAAACTGCAGTCATTGAAGCAGTACATTCCTGATGTGAGTATCAAAAGCACGATTGAATTGATCTCGACACCCCCTGAGTGAGATACTAATCTAAAAAAGCTTCATATTCTCAGCGAAAATGAGCTACGAATTGGAGCAGTGGCAGGAATATCGTTCACCACCTACAATTTCAATGCACCCAAGTATATCACCGCTTTGAAGGCTTATCTCTCCAAGGTTGGTGTGACGTTTGTCCGGCGGAAGATTGATAACATCAAAGAGGCCTATTTATCCTCCAACACAAAAGTGGTTTTCAATTGTACTGGAAATGGTGCCGCTACTTTGGGCGGAGTTTCTGACTCAAAATGCTATCCTATCCGTGGCCAGATTTGCATTGTTCGAGCCCCCCATATCCAAGAGAACTTTTCATATTGGTCAGGATCAGAGCTGTGCTATATAATTCCCCGGCCGTATTCTGGTGGACATGTGATTATTGGGGGCTTTTATCAAGAAGGAAATGACAGCCCCGATACCTATGGATTCGAGACTCAGACAGTGCTAGACCGAGCCCGACGATTCTTTCCCAAAATCTTCAAGTATGGAGAGCCGGAAATCATACGTGAGGCTTCTGGTTTGAGACCGGGAAGAAAGGGAGGTGCTAGAATTGAAAAGGAGGTTTTTGCTGATGGCAAAATATTGATTCATAACTATGGAGCCGGGGGAACTGGCTATCAGAGCGGATTGGGTATGGCCACCAAGGCTGTGGCGTTACTTCCCGAGGAATCTAAGCTGTAGATGAGGTAGTTTTTGGGAAAAATTACAAGGAGTCTGAGCGAGTGTGACTTTGCAGATCAGTACTGGTTTGTTGAGAGTGAGAGTCAAAATCAAGCCGAGACAATGCGGGTCAGCAATATCAGCAAGCCTGGCCGGAAAGAAGTAGCAAGCAGAAAGAGTACACGGATGGACTATGGAGACAGAAAAGGAAATGGGTACAAAGGTCGTGATTAGAAGCGGGGGGTGGCCAAACATCAGGTGGTGAGTAGATCAAGTACAATAGTAGGGCGAAACCAACAGCCAAATACCGAATGCCGTGGCCGACTACCTAATACAATCACTCCTTTAGGAACAAGACAAACCACTAAATTCTGTGTGAATCCAATGAGAATAAAAACCAGCGACACTACGTAAGAAGCATTTCCTCAACGATAAATTGCCCCAATATCATCTCTTCCTGCCATCACCAGAGCTAGAAACGACTTGACTGCTCATTCAAAATAACTTGAAATAGCCATCTTCTTACCAACCTAAACAAGTAACAATTCAAACCATTCATACTTCATAACCACGGCGAAACTCAATCAGCCGGTCTAATTGCTTTGAAACCCATCCTTAGTTCTGGCTATCACCATAGCCAAGTCCATAATTTTGCCCATTCAAACCTCCGCCAGTCAAAACCCAACCACCATTCCATCCACGCTTCTATAAATTTGACATCCACAGCTAAGCTAAACTTTCTTTCCTATTATATCTCTTTTTAAACCTTCACAGACTTCTTTGAAGGTCTTCATGGCGATCTTTCATTTCTACCATAAGCACCAACCGTCAATGCTTGGATCCGAAGCGGAGCCCTAACCCACGGCTCGACATGGCTTAACAGTCATTCCCAGGAAAATTTCCGATCTCTCTCTGAAAAAACCATGCCAGTTCCGGATCTCGACCAATATTTAAAGCCTGGTAAGTTCTCCTACATTTCGTTAGGACTAGAAGGATCAGCCAACAAGTTTGGAGTGGGAGTGATCCGCCATAACAAGGGCCCCCTGAGCTCTGAGAACAGAGCTGAAGTGCTATCCAATGTACGAGACACCTATGTGACACCTCCAGGAGAAGGATTTTTACCTCGGGATACTGCTAGACATCATCGTAACTGGGCGGTGAGAGTGATCAAAAGGGCCATCAAAGAGTCTGGAGTTTCTGTCGAGGACATAGACTGTATCTGCTTCACGCAAGGACCAGGAATGGGAGCACCGCTCCAAACCACGGCGATTGCTGCTCGGACCATCGCGCTGATGTGGGATAAACCTATTATTGGAGTGAATCATTGTATTGGACATATTGAGATGGGGAGAGAAATCACTGGAGCCAGCAATCCGGTGGTTTTGTATGTTTCTGGTGGAAACACCCAGGTGATTGCTTATTCGCACAAAAAGTACAGGATTTTTGGAGAGACTCTCGATATTGCCGTGGGGAATTGTCTTGATCGATTTGCAAGAACTCTCAGGATTCCCAATGATCCTAGTCCGGGCTATAATATTGAGCTGATGGCTAGAAAGGGAAAGAACTTTGTCACACTTCCTTACACGGTTAAAGGCATGGACATGAGCATGAGTGGGATTTTGGCGTATATCGATAATATTGCACATGATCTATTGAACGGGAAAAATAGCAAGAACACCAAGACCGAGACTGGCGAGCGTATTACCACCGAGGATCTGTGCTATTCTCTACAGGAAAACATCTTTGCTATGCTGGTGGAAATCACCGAAAGGGCCATGGCTCATGTGGGGTCTAGCGAAGTTTTGGTGGTAGGAGGAGTTGGATGTAACGAAAGATTACAGGAGATGATGTGGATTATGGCCAAAGAGAGGAATGCAACTATATTTGCTACAGACGAGCGATTCTGTATTGACAATGGAATCATGATTGCACATGCCGGACTCTTGCAATATCGAATGAACAATACGACTCCTATCAAAGATACTGTATGTACGCAGCGGTTCCGTACTGATGAAGTCGTTGCTGCATGGCGAGAGTAGACTGTTTGCAATGCTTGGAGAATCTGCACGGCATTGGACTATTGAAGATGGGTGTGAGGTGATATTATGGAGCAATATTATAGAGCTATGACTAGTCCTGCTTGTGGTGAGACTTGTGCTATTTCTAACTGACCTATCTATTCTTTCACTGGCATTTTACTAGCCGATTACATCTGGTTGGTGGTTGCAGCTTTCTGGAGCCAAACCAGCTATGGCAACAACCCTAATAGCCTCGCAATTGGTCATCAGCAACAAGCAAATATCATCAGGATCGGAAATCTCTTCCAAAAACCAACAATAAGCATTTGTTTTTTATTTTTCATTCTTCCAAATCCTACGAGGCTTAGTTCAGTTACTGGAAACTACGTCATACCTCTTTTGAATCTCCAATATGAGGATCGGTATCAAAACAACATTTTGACCACCAATAAGATTCCCAAGTGCATATAATCAAAATGGAAATCGAATTAGCGAACTTGGAGTGGAGAGCAGGAAAAGCTAGTATTGACCAGTTTACAGTTATCTCGGATGTTCGAATCAAACGTTTGCTGATAGTTCATCAACGTATAAAGGAGGAGCTACAGCGCGAACCCCACTACGTCAGCAGTGTCTGCCTTGAAGCTATGAATTACATGGACAGTATGAAAAATGCGACTACTTCGAGAGCCCCTGCTCCTACGTACGAATATGATGCGGATGACGGCTATTCGGCCAAGTGCTGTATCATATCATGACTCAAGCCAAGCGAGCCAAATGATCAGTCCACTTCAATTTCAGACTCAAATAGACTATAATGATCATTTTGGCTGTATCAGATAAGGGCTCTGAGTGTCTTATCTGATCCGTCAACAAAGACCCCTCATAAATGATAAGGTCCCAGGGCTTTTGGTAGCCTATTCGACAGGTCAAGCGGGGTTCAACGGAGGCTGCAGCCAGCCCTAGCTCGCCGCTCGCCTCAACCATTCTATTTTGGAATCCCCGTGTGATCTGCTAAGTTATGTACTCATTTTTCATTAATATGTTACTAATTATTCCCGTATTTTGTTCATTTGCCGCCTATTGCCGTTTTATGATCTGTCAGCAAAAGGGCATGTTCTGCCAAAGCTCAAGGTGTGGGTGACTGGTCATGAAATGCTTCATTTGATCAACTAAGACATTTTGCTCATTAGTCTTCTGATACTTAACGTGCTAACCATTAGCCGCAGATTCTGTCAAAAAAACCATCATGCTTACTTCCTTCCAAGTCGTTCTAGTTATCATATTCCACATAAACGTAGTACATGAATCAAACCAGCAACAACCAGAACAATCCCTAGAATCAGCTATCAATCCAGTTCCCTAACGGAATCAGAGCCAAGCCATACCAAGCCATACGAATTCAAAGGAATCCTAAAGTTGTGATTCAATTTCCGGACCGAGGAATTATCGACGGGGAAATGTCGCCAATTAACAATGTCATGATCGGTTCATCGACATATCCATCGACCACCCACCTCACTGACACATGGAGGGCTCTACGGCAATCCCGAAAGTTAGACAGCGACGGTTTTTCAATAGAAATAGAAAAGAACGCCCCTGTGATAACTGCCGGCGCCGTAAATGTAAATGTGTACGGCCGCAAGGCTCGAAACAATGTGAACAGTGCACTGAACATGACGAACAGTGCACATACGTTCTTGCACCACCGCCTCGACGACGGCGGCTTAGCAAGCCTCTGAGCGATTCCGAGTCGCCAGAAGAAATCCCGCTAGAGACATCTATAGATCGTAGTGCCGTTGAGCATGACGAAGGCATGTCGATCTGGAAGCCAGAGCTCTTCTTATCCATGAATGAAGAATATTATTCCGAACTGCTGAGCGGACCATTGGCTATATCTGCATCTTCAACATTTGGAATGACTCTGAATATAGATAATGATCATTATTTGCGCTCGGTGTCTGTCGACGTTGCTTTCATGATGACCCGAGACCGTGAGATAGCCGTTGATCAGCAATTCAGAGCTCGCATTCTCGAGGTAGTGGCCCCTCACCAGGATAAGCTTTTGAATCTTTATTTTGAAGTCATTCATTCTGCTTATCCTATAATACACAAGGAGTCATTTTTCTGGAAATGGGCTCGCAAACAGTTGAACCCTGCGTTGCTTGCTGCCATGTTTCTTCTGGCTTCGCAATGGTGGACTTATTCTCCAGAACTAGTCACTGAGAAACAAGTAGACCTTTCGAAACTTGCTAGTCTAGCCATGGAATGCTACCAGAGATTGCTTGATAGACCCCGTTTGTCTACAATTCAGGCCGGCCTGCTTCTAATGCAGACCACCGGCAAAGTAAGAAACAGTTTTCCAGATAGCTGGCTTCTAACTGCTCAGATAGTGGCTTGTGCCCAGAAAATCGGCCTTCATCTTGATTGTTCGAATTGGTCAATCCCATCGTGGGAAATCCCACCTCGACGGAAGGTAGCATGGGCGGTGTATATCCACGATACATGGTCTTCTGCATTCCGACAGCTACCTGCAAAAATCAATTCTCGTGACTGGTTTGTGTTCAGGCTGGATATCGATGACTTTGAGCTATCCAGTGCAGACCCTTCTTCCAAAACGAGCCTGGAGAGTGCAGACTTGACTATCGAGCTGGTCAACCTGACTATCATAGTCTCGGATATCTTGAACATTTTTTATTTCTCGGGCCTCAAGAGGCCATCTATCATGCCCAATGATAATGCTGTTTTTTCAGTGGCAGAGCCTATCTGGGACCAGCTCAAGGAATGGTCGGAGAATCTACCGCCTTTCCACCTATTTTACGAAATCCAGGAGACTAGATTGAAGACTGGTGAATATCTGATACTCATGTATCAAGGAGCAAAATGCTTACTGAGTAAAGCCATGATTCTATATCTGGAGAATTCGTCGGTTGACCACAGCGAGACGTTTTCAATGGAGGAGCAGGAAAAGGTAGACATGTGGAAATCACGAGCCTTGGAGTGTGCAACTTCCTCGGTATCTTTCATAAAGAATCTTACTCTCAATAGTACCACTGCATTCTGGCTTCAACAGTCATCTCAGGTTATTGTTGAAATAGGTTCTCTTATTTCGGTGCTGATTCTGACTAGTAAGGACGAAGATGAGATTGACAAGCTCTACAGCTTGAGAAATGAGCTCACATGGAAACTCACTCTTATGGGGAAAGCATTCTATATTGTTGAGGATTCACTTGCTGAACTATACCAGAAAGTTTGGAGAGTGTGCGATACTATCAGAGGAGCTCAAAACTCGCCCCAGATGCACGTAGATGGTTTATGATTTAATGATATAGAGATATGAATTGGGATTTTCACGAGATGGAAGCTGGAAATATCTAAATTATGTTAAGATCTCACACATTTCAGGATGTATGAGCTGTAGCTGCTTGATTGAAAAATACAACAGACGAACGAATAAAGGATGAGCCCTGATGAGCTAATGATTGATTTAGGATGATAATTGTGGAATAATGCAATACCTTAATGGAATGTGATATATCATCTTGACGATGCAAGTATCGCTTGATGAAAAACACGATAAACGACGAAGCATGCTTCACTAAAGCTGAATATAATTGGAAGATAAATTGAAGTCCCGATACATATTTTTCTGATAATTGTCAGTACACTTTACAAGAGTGATTAATTCACAAATTTTATGTCATTTGACTCAAACAACCATATAATTAGATAGCTCTAATAGAGAAAAAACAGCCTCTCACTATACTTTCATTCCTTGTTACAGCAAACAGCAAAAGAATTCTGCAGTGAAAATGAAAGATGATCACGACAATAATCTTTTTTTATATTCTATCAACTTCAAATTCAGTATATAGCGTTTTCGTCCACCTTCATGTGAGGTGTGAGTCTATTGGTCTCACGATCAATGAACCGGCCAGCTGGGGTTTCCTTGATATAATTGTTGTCTCTATCCCAGACAACCTCTCCTCTGAGCAATGTATATCTAGGCCAGTTTCCTACAGTGACACCCTCATATGGGGTGTAATCATACTGGTGATGAAGTTTGGAATTGGTGATAGTGAATGGTTCAAAGTCAGCATCGGGGTACCAAACAACCAGATCAGCATCATATCCGGGAGCTACAACACCCTTGGTTTTGAAACCGTAGACCATAGATGGATTGTAAGAAGTGACCTCAACAAATTTGTTCATTGAGATTCGCTTGTCGAGAACACCCTGATAACCGAGGACCATTCGAGGCTCCAGACCAGGAAGACCGTTTGGAATGTGTCTGAAGTGATGATGTCCATGATCATCCATGGCAAACTTTTTACCTGATTTACTTTCGAATCGGAACGGACAATGATCTGATGATAAGACAGTGAATGTGCCGTTGGCAAGACCCTCCCACAGAGCATTAATGTCCTTATCGTCGTCCCTCAAAGGAGGAGAGCAAACGTATTTAGCACCTTCAAAGTCTGGAAGAGCTAATTTCTCGGTTCTTAGATAAAGGTATTGAGGACAAGTTTCAGCAAAGACTGGCTTCGTATTGGTTTGAGCTCTTCTGATATTGTCAGTGGCAGCCTTTGTAGATACATGAACGATGAGAATTGGAGCACGCATCAAGTCACTGATAGCAATAGCTCGATAAGATGCTTCATCTTCACCAAGAACTGCGTGAGATACGGCATGATAATAAGGATCAGTTAGATTGGCAGCTTCTAGCTTCTCGATGATGAATCTGATCATATCCCAGTTCTCGGTATGGATCAGGGCAGTCATACCCAGTTTTCTAGTCATAGTCAAGACCTTCATAACCTCATAATCGGTCAAAACTCGCTCTTCGTATGACATGTACATTTTGACCGAAGATATGCCTTGCTTGTACAGAATCGGCAGTTCCTCTTCTACAACCTTGTCAGTAGCCTTGGAAATGATCAAATGAAAACCATAATCACAGAAACTCTTGTCCTTAGCTTTAAGATGATAGTTATTTACGATTTCAAGCGCAGAATCATCTGTCTTCTCTTGAGCAGCAAAACACACGACTGTCGTGGTTCCTCCGCAAATGGCCGACCTGGTACCATCAGTGAAGTTATCACCAGCAATTCCCGGTCTTCGCTCCTGATCCAAATGCACATGTCCATCAATGCCACCAGGAGTTATGTATCCACCCTTTGCATCAATGGTCTTTTTACCTTCTAGGCCCCGTCCAATACATGCAATTGTCCCGTCTACGATAGCAATGTCCGAGTTAGGGGGCTCGATAATGCCACTGGCATTGACAATGATTCCGTTCTTGATAACTACGTCAAACATGAAGATGATGGTCTGATTGCAAGTTCAATTTTCTGCTCGCTCGGCTGCTAAAAAAGTCGTGCCGGCCAGTCGGGTATTTGCTGATAACAAGGCCTGCCGCGGCCTTAAACCTAATGCGGTAGTGTACTGATAAGCTGATAACCGGTCGGCGGCCGGCTAAGTGGGGGGAAGGCAGCATCGCAGCCTCGCCAATGACCAGAGAGTACGGAATCCGCACGGTAGATTCAAGTTTTTTGAGAAAAAACAATTTGGCTTTGTAAATAATCCAGTTATAGGTAGATCATAAGATAGTATGCTTACTGCTGGTGAAGATCAGTATCGGGTGGAACGAGATCTCATCGGTTATGGTGAGTCGGGTAGGCCGTGCGAATGGCCAAATGGAGCACGAATTGCAGTGTCAATCTGCATAAATTACGAGTAAGACTGAAAAACAAAAATTTATAGGTTTAAGCTGCATACGAATGGCAATTCTAATATTTCAGAGAAGGTGCTGAGCACTCGGTGGACAATGGAGATCAGGGCTCAGAAGGTGCATTATGGGAGCGCACTGATCAGCCCATGAGACCAGGAGTGCGAAATTGGTCAGCAGAGTCTCATTATGACTACGGTGGAAGATCGGGGTTTTGGAGACTATTGAGAATTTTCAACAAGTATTCTGCCAAGTTTACTCTGTTAGCTGTTGGCCTGGCTATCGAGAAAAACCCTTCGGTTGTTCAAGCCTGTGTCCGAGATGGCCATGAGGTAGCTGGTCATGGATATCGATGGATTGATGCTTCAAGCTTCACCGTAGAGCAAGAAAAAGAGAGTATTAATAAAACTATCGATGCCATTCAGGCTACTGGAGGGGGGGATCCAAGAGGATGGTTTGTCGGCCGATCTACACCAAACTCTATCGGGGTTCTGTCCGAGGTCTTTGAAGATCGTGGAATCAAGCTCATGTATGATTCTGATACTTTTGCTGATGACGTACCTTACTGGATTGAGTTACGAACTGGTAAACAGTTGCTGATGATCCCATACGCATACGACTCCAACGACATGAAGTTTTCCATGACCCCCGGATTTTCTGGCTGCGATGAATGGCTAGATTACATGAAGCGAACTTTTGACATGCTATATGAAGAAGGTGGTAAGATGATGTCCTTGGGCTTGCATTGCCGAGTAGCTGGTCGGCCTGCTCGTGCAACAGTAATTGATGAATTTCTGCAGTATATTACAGCCAAAACGGGTGTTTGGATAACCAGTCGAATCAATATAGCCGAGCATTATCATTCTTCCTCTTAGTGGTTGTAAATGTGATAAGACACAGACATGTAAGCCAGCGCTCATGGGCAAAAAAGTCAAATGGGCGATTAGAAATGTAATAAAATACATAGAAAATTTCATTATAAAAGATTATGATTTTTGGTTTATTATCGATCTGCCGCAAGAACAATTTGATGGCCTAACAGTTGAGACTGCGAAAGAAATTTGAATGTAAGCTGAAACTGCAGCGAGTTAAAGAACCGGCAATCATAATAATAATAATAGAACGGAGCGACAAAAATGATACCACATGGGCTATCAAATTTAGAAATTTCAAAATCGAATGGGATTGTGCAGTAGAAGTATATTTTAAATCAAAGCACCCCATAAAGCAAACTGAAGTCAGAAGGGAAATTATAGGCGATGACATACTGGGTATGCGTGATTTACGCCAATTGGCCCGAAAATCAACTCTAGACCGATGGATTGATCTACACGATATCTGGAACCTGCATGGCGAAAGCCGCCATGGATGTTGTTTACACCTGCCCTTTTTCATTTTTAACCAGTCTTTTTCTAAAAAAAATCAAACTATCATAAATAAATCTACCAGTCAATCTGATCTAAACTTCCTTCTCCTGTGAAATTACACCATTCTTTGTCTCCTCGTTCACATTGATGCTCCCTCCACTGATGACGTCGGCTTGGTTGACATAGATGATACCATCCTCATCGGGAACATAAACTTCGAGTCTCTCTATTTCACTAGGAGGGAAAATTGTGCTCAGAATCACATACACTAAACCAGCAACAATGACTCCGCTAACCCAGGTCACACAGTAGTAGTTCAGGATACCTTTGTTAGCCACATGGACACCCATGGAGTATAAAAGACCAGGCATATTAAGAGCAATTGCAACAGCAATAGCTGCCATGGCTTTCAAGTTGATACCATTCCAGTATTTGTAAGGACCGTCACTTTCATAGCAGCCAATAAGATCAATTCCCTTATTCTTTCGCACCACCCAGTAGTCGGTGATCATCACTCCACAGATGGGACCCAAGAAGATGGAGTATCCAGAAATGAAAGCCATGAATGTAGAAGCCTTGGCATTAATGTACCATGGTTGAATAAGAACACCAATTATGGCACATAAAATCTGGCCTCGTCTGATATTAAAGTATTTAGGGAACCAGGCAGTGATATCGTTACCAAAAGGAAGCGAATTTCCAGAAACATTAGTACCAATGTTGCAAAAAGCAAGCATTAGTCCGGCAAAAAACTTGGCAGCTCGGTTGTCCCATAGCAAGATAACAGCCACTGGGTTGAAGAGAATCTGGCCGTAGACAACCTGAGAAGTGGCACCAAGAATAGCACCAAGAAGCTCTGTAAGAGTCAAAAACAAAGGACCCGCCCACAACTGAGACATCCATCCTTCTCGGGTGTTTTTGGAGTATCTGCATACGTCGGCCATATTCAAAGCAAATGTAGCATTGGAACCGATGGCAGCGCTCATGCACATGAAAAACGTATAGGTGACACTGAAACCATTGGTGATCTTGTTGGGAATACTGAATAAAGGACCCCATCCTCCACCGGCAGTAAGTGCCCAGGTGAATATGGCAATGTAAAAGAACGGCACCAAGACAATTTTGATGAGAAATAGCCACCGAAGTGTGGGAATCGACAAAAACAAAAAGGGAAAAGATGCGATCCAGAACACCCAGAATGAGACCATACCAGGAGCTGTTATTCCCAAACTGTTGGGAATGGAGTTTTCGTGCCATGTAGCAAAGTTGGGGGACATGGCTGTCAGCATGGCCAGCACTGCGGTACCACCTAGGACACCTTGAACACCGTATAAAATAAAGCAAAATACTCCACGGAAAAGAACAGCAAGATAGGCACCCCACATTCCAAAGGAAGCTCTGATTAGTACCGGGAAGTTAATACCGTACCGAGCTCCAAGGTAGCCAGAAGCAGCACAAGCCAGGATAACAAGAACATTTCCTACCAAGCAAGCACCAACTGCCAGACCAGGATTCAAACCCAAAGCCACTGCAGAGCTGACTGTTTGCATCTGAGCCAGATTGAATCCTTCTGAGATCCAGAAACCGCCAACGTGATACCATCGCCAGTTTCTCTGTTCGGGAGTCGAGGGAACTAGATCCTCGTTGGCCCATTTATTATGCTCATCATCGAGTCCAGTCTGCTTGAGCTGTATTCTCTCGTTAATCGTTTTCAAAAACTCCATTTTGGTTGTTTTCGATGCTGCATGTCCGATATACGCTGATGATCTCTGGCTATATATATGCAGAAATCAGATCCGAGAAAACCTTATCAGTAGCTGAGGTTTAGGTTTGTCCCATCAGTTGGATTGAGCATAGCCTTATCGTGACACATTACCCGTCCGGGTATTATCGATAGACACTACGCGGCCGGGCACTGCGACTAGCCGGACTTAGCCGTGTCATGGCTTACGTCTGAAGAGTGATTAGATTACCTGATCGGGTGTCTTCGGCTAACTATATCCTATTGTCTAATATATCGTACGATTTGAGCTAGCTCTTGCTTCTTGGGCTTCCCTCAATTCTCTTTCCTTCATTTGTATCTTTTCAAGTGTTTCTCACATGCCTTGGAAGCAGATTGCCAGTGACAGACAGGCCCAGATCCTGGCTGACTGCCCGAAGGAGTTTCTCATAGATAGTTCAAAGTATGCTGACTACCAGACTTTAATTGAAATTCCCAAGCAGATTCTCAGTACAGAAGAATTCTCGATTTTGACTCTGGGTAGTTCTGATCTGCTGGCCAAAATTAGCAGTAAGGGCATTTCTTGTAAGATCGTCATGCAGGCTTATTGTCATGCAGCAGCTGTTGCACATCAGCTGTCCAATTGTTTGACTTACCTCCTATATGAGCGGGCAATGTTGCGCTCCGAGTACCTGGACGAGTATTTAGCTAAAAATGGGTCAGTCGTTGGTCCGCTTCACGGTCTTCCTGTTTCGATCAAAGATAGTATCGCTGTCAAAGATACCGATAGCAGCTTGGGACTCGTTTCTTTGGTAGGAAACATTGCTGAATCTTCTGCTCAGTTGGTGCAAATTCTTGAATCACTTGGTGCTATAGTCTACTGCAAGACTGCAGCATCGGCTGCTACTATGTCATGTGACATGGAAAGCAATGTATATGGAAGAACATGGAATCCTTACTCGAAGAGTATAATACCAGGTTCTTCTACTGGGGGAGAAGCATCGCTGCTTACTCTCTTTGGGAGCTTAGTGGGAATAGGAACTGATTTGGGCGGCTCTGTAAGATTCCCCTGTGCATTTCAGGGTCTTTTTGGGCTCAAGCCATCTTATGGAAGAATCCCCTATGATGGAGTTACTTCTGTTGTTCCTGATTTCGAGATGGTGCCGTCAACGCCTGGTCCAATGGCTAGGAGTTTTGATGAGCTGGAGCTGGTCATGCAGCACACTACCGTGCCAGAAAGGCCTTGGAAAGATCTTTCAAAAATCAAGTCTAGATCCGCAAATTTATCATCTCCCAAGAAAATTGCCTTCATTCTAGATGAATCTTTGAGCAGCGACGTGGCCCGAGCCGTCAAGAATGTTACTGATCAACTCAAGGCCCATGACTGGAATATAGTGGACTTTGGATGCTGGGATATTCGTGAGAAAGCCTGTCAAAAGGTAAACCAGCTATTTGGTGCAGGAGCTTCGCCGGGCATTCGGTCTGCCATTTCTGAATCTGGAGAGCCCTGGCCTGCTAGACTTATCCCTTTCAAAACATGCTCTCTTAAATCTCCCAGTAGACAAGAATTATACGATTTAAGAAATGAGCTACTTGAAAGAAAAAAGCAGCTTAATGCCGACTTCATTTTATCTCCTATATCATCACAAAGCAGGTATGCTTGGGGGTCTGCGGGAGCTGGAGAGGGAGTTTATACTTGCATATGGAATCTTTGTGATGTACCTACTGTATGTTTTCCAGTAGAGCAGAAGGACGACCTCAGTCCTATAGGGTTGCAATTAATCGGAACACGGTTCGAGGAGGAAGAAGTATTATCTTGTGCTCGTCAGATCTATAAAGTCATCTTAGAGGGCAAGAAACCAGATGAGAGATGATACTGAAAGTCTCAGTAGCAGGTTGTCTTATATTGATTAAAGATAGTTAACGGTATCTTGTGATAGGTAGGAGTAGACCATTAGCACTGAACCATAACAATGCTCTGCTGTAACATGACCCAGAAAGCCACTCTACAAGTCATGATACAACAGAGAAATAAACTCATTCCATGAATTGAGGATCCCTGTATGCAGATCCGGCCCTAAATTTTGTTCATGCAGGCTGGTATTGATTGGCGTATCAGAACTTATTGGCTATCTAGAAGATCAGGCTCATTTGTCAAAAGTTACGAACAAGGCTGAAGAGCCGTAACATTTGCTGAAGAATTCTATAAGCACATATTATGGATTTTATATTTACTCTCGGAAAATTGATCGAACGCTGTGGCAGCTGGATTTCGAATCATCCCATGACAAATGCAAATTAACAAGATAGCATGTCAAGCTAAGAGCTCACGATTGTTCAAAATAGATGGAAAATTTCCTCTTATTTTCTGAATTCAAATAATTTAGTGACAAAGAATCAATGGTCGGTATCAACAAGGACAGCCGTAATAGATCCGATCCAATCACGTGATTTACTCCATCGTATAAAATTAGCTACCCCACATCCATCCCCCCACTTTCAACTCCATCAACCAACAGAGATTAATGCAGCATTCTGTAAAGACTTTGGTTAGTGTGCTTCAATTTCTTATTCGATGAAGATACTAACCGTTTTTAGCGTGCTTGTTCGCTATGTCGGAGACGAAAGGTACGTCCATCCCACCCATCCTCGTAGAAGCTTTGATTTTCTAATCTGATCCAGCTTAAATGTACATATGAGCCGGGAAGAACATCTTGTAATAAGTAAGTATATCATATACTACTAATTTCCGACTGCAATTTTAACAGGTAGATGTCTTTCTCTCGGAACTGAGTGTTTCTTCGAGGAAGTGACCCGATCATCGGTGCGAACAGAGTAAGTTGGATGAGCGACCTTCAATCCTGAGGCTCAAGGATGTATATACTAATTGATTAGACTTCGTCTAGAAGCTTTGGAGAAAAAGGTCAAAGAACTAGAGCAAACAATGGTAGGTGGAGGTATCCACATGGCCAAAGTGGAGACGGTATCACCCTCGGAAATGTACCAGAATGAAAGATCTCCACCATCAGCCAAACGTCCAAGAAGTATTGCTTCAGAACCAAGTCCTTTGACCCATGAAATGGTAGCATCTGCTCCAATAGACGTGGTGAGAAACATTTCTCGTGAAGATGATCAAACGCTTCAGTCCAATACGAGCCGGGCTCGTGAAGGCTTACCAGCGGACTTTGTCACCAGCAGGCTGGTGACCCTAGAGGAGGCCAAGTTATGTTTTCAGGCATTTTTTGAAGGATGCTATCATTTTGTTCCTATATTTGACCCTGCCTATGATTCTATGGACTCTATGAGAAACCGAAGCAGTATATGCTTCTCAGCCATTGTTTTGATTGGCTCTAGGGTGGTATTTTCTGTGAATAGTCCCAGATACCTGCGATTGAAAGAAAAATTTCAGAATATGTACTCGCGGCTGCTTATATTTCCTGATAATATCAACCTGGAATTGGTTCAAGCAGCAACTTTGATAGCATGTTACCTTGACAATGGATGGCAACAGATAGGCAATGCTTTACGGCTGGCTATGTTAGCAGGCATGAATCGAGTCACTGAGGATCCACAATTTACTCCTCAGCTATTGGACTCAGGTTGGAAGGTTATGGGAGGCGCAAGAACATGGTTTTTCATCTACGTCATGGAGTCCGTGCTCAGTCTCGGCAGCGGCCGAGTATCACGGCTGAGACTCAATCAATCCATCAATTTACAGCTTCTGCTTACTTCGAAGCATGCGACAGCAACAGATGCTCGTCTGCTTGCTCAGATTGAGCTTGCGGATATCCGATCCAAGTATTTCCAACTGCTGCAGCAAAGTGAAGCCGGCGGCGAATCTCTGATTCCTATTTTAGACGAACATCAGGATGTTTTGGACCAATGGTATCATAATTGGCTTCCGCGAATGGATGTTGAATTCCACAGAGATAGTCTAAGCATTCAGATGCAACATGCTTTGCTCTTCTCGAGGTGCGTGGTGCTGAAGAGTTTACTTAATGGCCAAAGCAATCAAATTCCGGAAGAGCATAAACGAATTTTACTCCAAGCCTGCGAAAATGCCAATAGGTATCTAGAGTATCAGGTGGAAAGCGAGTCCCTGTCACAAAAACTGCCATATGCCTTTGACTATACGTTTGCAACTGCTGCTTTCTCTGTCGTATTGCTGCTCAAGACCTCTCAGTTATTTCCAGATAAACTTCACGGCTTATCTTTGAACAACTGTAATCTATTGTATGATCAGATGGTCAAGGTTTTGGGAGAAGAGCATGAGTATTCTCGAGCAGTGAAGAAGATGCTGAGAGACTACGAAGAGGCCGAACAAGCATACCTTGTTGACGAATTAGCGGCAGATCTTTCCGGAGCTCTTGACTGGATGAATGATGGCACATACTTTGGATACGATTTTGCTTTCGATTCTACTGGAAAGAAGGATCGTTTCAATGCATATAAGGAGTGAGAAATAAGATGCGATCTCTACAATGGAGCTTAGTCGCACTGCTGGCACTGAGCATGATATAGATGTTATCCTATGATTGGCTATATCATACCACATAAAAAAAGATGTTTGGATGAATTGGTTCGTTTATTATGATATCAGACGATATCAGACGATCTCAGCCTGCAAAGAGCTGCTCCTAAACGGTATCCAGCACCCGAATTTTTTGCCAAATGCCCTGAATAATAGGGGGCTATTTACTGATTTAATCAAGCTTTAAATCAACAGGTAGCAGAGCTACAACGATTGTCACTTTCATTCTGCGGGAAAGCAATCTTTCAACGGCTTCTAGTGCGCTATGAACTGATAATGGGCCATACCGCGGCACTTATTTATTCGAAATGATGAGAATTTTTCATTAGTGAAATATTAGCACAAATTCAACAAATTAAAAAAAAAAAATACAAGAGAATTTCATCAGAAACATCTGACCTCAATTACCATAATTTTGACCAAATTGCTGGAAACAGAATGACTAATTAAACCAAATTCAGATCATTGACTAATCAAACCTAATTTGATAGATGAGTAATACTACGTGATATAGCTGCTTGCTAATACTTCTATTATTGGGTATTGACTAATTTAACCATATAGATACTCTGACTAATCGACTGAAAATAGTTGCTGAGTAATTTACCCTTAAATAGTAAGTTGACTAATTTATCTCTACGCAGCATCTGAGTAATATAACCTTAAGCGGCTGTTGACTAATTTATCTTATAATAGCACTTGACTAATTTATCTCTACGCGTCATCTGAGTAATACAACCCTAAGCGGCTGTTGACTAATCTATCTTATAATAGTATTTGACTAATTTATCTCTACGCAGCATCTGAGTAATATAACCTTAAGCGGCTGTTGACTAATTTATCTTATAATAGCACTTGACTAATTTATCTCTACGCGTCATCTGAGTAATACAACCCTAAGCGGCTGTTGACTAATCTATCTTATAATAGTATTTGACTAATTTATCTCTACGCAGCATCTGAGTAATACAGCCCTAAGAAGCTGTTGACTAATCTATCTTATAATAGCACTTGACTAATTTATCTTTACACAGCATCTGAGTAATCTCACCAACTCCGGAACCCTCATCGCAGGCCAATCTTCCTCAAGATCATTCCTAATAAGATTCAAAAACCCACTATCAATAGTTATAATATTTTATCTATCTCAATAACGTTCTTCGAGCCCTCCTTTCCATTTTCAGCTCTTGCTCTCATAATTTTACTATGCCTCTTCTTCGTCACCCCAATATGGTTTTGTGAGACTCCCAAAACTCGCTGATGGCTGCAAAAACCTTATCATCTTGCGAACCTCCTATTCACGATCTACAGGGGGAAACATGGCATCTTCCTCGAGTGTCGATTTTCGAGTTGCTCTCGACGATGCTAAAGTACTCTCAGAGTCAAACATGAGGAGTCTGGAAGAGCGCCGGTTCTATGGCCGGCCTCAGAAGGATTCTGGTTCTGGTTCTGCGCCTGGTCAAGGTCTAGACCCAAGGTCTCTCGGCCGGAGCGTTACCATGGCGGAAGTGAACCAGGAGAAAACAACATTGTCAACTAGCAAACTAGGGACTTTCGATGGCGTGTTTATTCCGACTACGCTTAATGTGTTGTCTATTTTGATGTTTTTGCGTTTTGGATTCATTCTCGGCCAAGCTGGCATTCTCGGAATCATGTTTCTGCTGTTACTGTCGTATCTTATCAACCTGGTGACGACGTTATCGATCAGTGCAATTTCTACTAATGGGACTGTTCGAGGAGGTGGAGCCTACTACATGATATCGCGATCGTTGGGCCCGGAGTTTGGTGGATCTATTGGTATCGTGTTCTACATTGGACAGGTACTGAATACTGGCATGAATCTCGTTGGTTTCTGTGATCCCATCATCTCTGCATTTGGATCCGAGTCTGGCGAGTTGGCTAATTTCATCCCTGAGAGCAGATGGTATATCTTCTTGTATTCGAGCATTTTGCTCGTCTTTGTGACCATGGCATGCACTGTTGGATCCAACTTCTTTGCAAAGTCCTCGCTGGTATTGTTTGTTGTGCTTATATTCTGCACTCTTTCAGTCCCAGTCTCTGCATTTTTCGTCTCCCCTTACATTGATACTCGTTATGGAGGTGCTTTTTATACGGGGCTGTCTTGGAATACCTTCAAAGACAACCTGATGCCGAGATTCACCACTGGTGCAGCTGGATCCCAGAGCCCTGGCAAGGAGACGTTTCAAAATATGTTTGGCATTCTTTTCCCTGCAACCTCTGGAATCTTTGCTGGAGCAAGTATGTCTGGCGATTTAAGAAAGCCTTCCAAATCCATTTCTAAAGGCACCTTGGCCGGGCTGGTGGTGACTTTTGTCTTGTACGTCATGGTGATCCTTGCTATCGGAGCAACTGTGAGCCGGGATTTGCTGTACCGTGATGTTTCTATCATGCAGCATGCAAACGTCTCTTTTTACATTGTACTAATTGGTGAACTTTCCACTTCATTTTTCTCTGCCTTGATGGGTATTTTTGGTGCTGCAAAGATGCTGCAAGCAATTGCTATGGACAATTTGCTCAAAGGAATGTCCCCATTTGCGAAAGAAACCAAGTATCAAAATCCTTTACAGGCTATTGCATTGAGCTGGGCTTTGACTCAGGCCACTCTTTTCTTTGATATCAATGAGATTGCTGTTTTCATTACAATGGCTTATCTCATGACATTCACCTTTACAAACTTGGCTTGCTTCTTACTCAAAATAGCTTCGGCTCCAAACTTTCGACCAAGTTTCAAATATTTTAATTCTTACACTGCATTAACAGGGACTATTGCTTCGGTGGCCGCCATGTTTGTGGCTGATGGAATTTCAGCATCTGCAATGATCATTGTTTTAGTATCATTGTTCTTGTTGATTCACTATATGTCACCAGCTAAGCCGTGGGGAGATGTGTCTCAAAGTTTGATTTATCATCAGGTGCGAAAGTATTTGCTCAGACTTCGGCAGGATCATGTGAAATTTTGGCGACCGCAGATTCTACTTCTTGTCGATGATCCACGAACCTCCTGGTCTTTAATGCAGTTTTGTAACTACCTCAAAAAAGGTGGTTTATACATTCTAGGCCATGTGATAGTTACAAATAATTTCCGGGATGAATGGCAGGAGATAAAGAGACAACAGGCTGCATGGCGATCTTTGAGAGATCAGAGTGGAATCAAAGGCTTTGTACAGATCGCAGCTGAGCCAAACCTAGTATGGGGCGCGAGAAACGTGTATATGGGCTCTGGACTTGGTGGAATGAAACCAAATATCACCGTTCTTGGCTTTTATGAGCTGACCAACAGATATCCACAGTATGCACACAGAAACAACCATGGATTTAAAATCCCTTCTTCAAAGCTTAATACTGAAACTGATAATCTTATTGATGTCGATTCTTTTCCCACAGACTCTTGCCGAAAAGAGAGCTCAGTCTCTGTGCAAGAGTGGGTCAACATTATCGAAGACCTCATGACCATGCAGGCTACTGTAGCAGTTGCGAAAGGGTTTCCAAAAATGCAATTTCCAAAGGAAGGGCTTCATGATATATGTGCAGATACTGGTTTCATTGATCTATACCCTATTCAGATGTCTGCTCAAATCACCGATTCTTCCGGGGAAATGAGCGCTTTAACAACTAATTTTGACACTTATATGCTCATTCTACAATTAGGTGCCATTTTGCATACTGTTCCCGTGTGGAAAAAATCTCATAAGTTGAGAGTAATTGCATTTGTCGAGTTTGAAGAGGACGTGGAGAGTGAAAGAAGTCGAGTTCAGCAGTTGCTAGACAAGCTGAGAATAGCGGCTGTTGTCAAAGTTGTATGTCTCAACACAGAAGTTGGTGCTTATCAAACAATAGTCAATAATTCACCAGACTCTAGTGGGCGAGTGGCAAGCTTACTAGGTAACGATGATTGGTGGAAAGAACTTCAGCAGACGCGATCCGAGTGGGCTGGATCTTCAAAAGAGAGTTCACAACAAAATCCAGTTTCGAGCGCGATTGTGCAACCTCAGCAGGTCTCGCCTCAAATTGCTAAGATATTCAATGCCAAAAGAAGATACACTATGTCCGAGTTTCAACAAATGGGTGTTTCTTACAGCATTCAAACCAACCGACTATTGAAGGCTGATTTGAACAATGCATCTCCATGGAGTAGTGACGATTCTTCAAGCGAAGAAGTAGACGGGGAAGATAGCGATGATGAGGGGGCCTCTTCAGGTGCTGCTGAAGAGTCTCAACCAAAAAAACTGTTTTTGCGACGGAATTCAACATCACAGAAGACGTCCGCGAACGGAGCAAATACAAACTCAAATATCAACACATCAACCAGCTCTGGCACACCGGTTCCTCAGTCACCAGCCTTGCGTCCAACTTTGGCAAGAAACCTATCTCATGCTGGTGCACCACTAGATAAAAACAAAGCGAAGAAACTCAAACCAAACTTTGCAGGTCAAACTATCAAATCCAAAGACTGGGAGGCGACATTGGATGCACCAGAAAGTAGCAGCGCATCTATTGCAGATGCAAGCACAAGTCCTGATACCGTTGCAAAGGTGAAATTCGACGAGAGAAGCCCTCTGCTGCCACGGCACAGTAGCAGACAAGCCAGCGTGGCAACATCGCTGAATAGCTCGATTTCAGGCTTGCCTGCAACAGATGCAATCACTAACGCACCATTACAAAGCCCCACCGGATCTGAATCAGACTCGTTTTTAAGCTTCAACGATTTACCTGCATCTGCCCAGCATGTAATTCTAAATGACATGATGCTCTCAATTAGTGGAGAATCAGCTGTGATTTTCTCTACTCTTCCAGCTCCCATCTTAGGGACATACAAAAGTGAAAGTGACAGTCTTGAGTATGTGGAAAACCTGGACCTTTGGTGTCGCGATTTACCACCGATCATGCTACTCAACTGTCAAACCATGACCGTCACTACAGCATTGTGAGCATTAATTGTGCATATGAAAATCTATTGATGTATAGTAGCACATAGGCTGGTGGTAGTAGGTGTCTTTGCCTTTTCGTAGCAGTTTGTCCTCGGTTACAATCGCGGCTTGTCCAATGTTTAGCTTTTTCGAAGGGAATTTGCATTTTTAAGACTATAGACGAGAATATTTTTGAGCCGCTTATTATTGAAAATTCTGAATTGGAATTTGATTATCCAATATGTCGGCTCAAGTAATTTCTCATTTGGAACATTTTTTTTTTGAGCTTCGCCTCACAGTCCAGGGCCCGAAAAGTCATAAAACTGTCGAGATTCGTTTATCAGATGAAATAGAAGAAATAACTATTTTTCCATGAAACTAATGGATTGAATCTATTTTCAATAAAAATTGGGAACTTTCATTTGAGATCCTGTATTGGACAACAGGATCATGAAACATGCAAAGTTTCAGAAGCTATCAGCAGGTTCAAATTATGCTGGAGGCTCATAGAAATATCTTGATAGGTGCTTATCTTTTGAATTCCTATCATCCGCTCTGGAATTGTTTCCAGTCATCCAGTGTAAATTATATCATGTCATTATTATCATAATCTGAAGCTTTTACGGCCCGAGCTATGGGACAATATTAAACAAAGTTAGTGCTTGGTTATTGCATTCTAAGTCATAGAGAACTTGTCAGAACCAGAAATCTGGCGAGACTTATCAGAAGTGATAAGATTGTGACTAATAGTAATATCAAGGTGTCGAGGATTCTCGACATTGGGCTTGCAAGACAGGCTACCGGTGATAGTTTCATCGGTGAAAACCGGCATTTCGTTTCCAAAGTAGAAAACGGTCTGCTTCCAGTGTGTGTATTTGGCATGAGGACCTGTAGAGAATTTGACAATCTTGGGGCATTTCTTGAACTCAATATCAAACCAGGCAACCAGAGCGTGGACAGTATCATTTCGAGTGGCCTTTAAAGTGAAATCACTGACAAATGCAAGATCTTCAACCTTAACAGTGTAGAGATCAATGTCAAGAATCAGTGAAGGGTCAGTTGCAACCGATCTCATCTCTACAGTGTCAACCAAAGGCTCAGAGAGTGCAATAGACTGGAAAGGTGTATAGTCAAAACCATAAACGTTTCTCCAGAATCCAATCTTCTCTTCCTTATATTCCTCATCCTCAATACCAGCGACGTAGATCTTGGCAACATCCGGGAAAATCACTCCATCAGGAACCAGGTATCGATCCCGAGCCCACAGCACACTGTCAAGCATGCTTTCGTAGAGCAGAAAGTAGCCCATCCACTCGGAAATAATGATATCTACCTTAGGATATGGAAGTTCAACCTCCTCGATTTTTCCTTTGAGCAATGTGATTTTATCAGAGAAGCCATTGATGTGAACAATCTGTTTAGCCATGTCGATGATGTTAGACATATCAACGCCGATAACATGCTTAGCACCAGAACGGGCAGCAAACATGGACAAAATTCCAGTTCCACATCCAACATCTAGTACCACCTTGTCTTTGAATATCTGTCGGTTTTGATACATGGCGTCTCGATAAGCGAGAGTACGCACAGAATCCTTGAGCATCTCCTCATGGATGCCAAAATGGTCATAAGAGCCAAAGTAATGCTGTTCCCCGTAGGCCAGTTCAGTCTTATTCTCCTCTGTCATTTTTTCGTGTGAGTTCTAATTTTAAATGTACAGTCTGATGGTTAGGAAGCACGATAAGACTAGGATCTCTTCTGCATGAAGGTATGATGAAAAAATACTTTTATTACAGCCGTGCATAATTGGTATGAACCCTGGATCGGTAGAACAGAATAGGAATTCAGTGGCAGCAGGAAGCTAAATATGATATTTTGAATAATGGAAAAGGAAAATTCAAAATGAGAAGGAATATTAGTGGAGTACAGAAGTTGAGAAGGGTGTAGACGAGTGACTAGATTAGTGCTGTTAGAAGATAGCGTAGAGAGAGAATCGGTGAAGATCAACAGCAATTTCGGGAAGAAAAATTCAGAGAAAATGCGAATATTGGCGGTTTGCAATGGATTTCAGCGTGGAGATTGTCAGGAGGTTTTCGAAGGACTGAGGTGCTGTTGAAGGCGTTGCAATGGTACACAGGGCAAATTGGGTGCTAATTCCATTACTATCAGATTTCAATCAAGGTGATAGCTTCAAGTGTTGCGTAATTCATGCTGAGACGCTGGTTGGATGAGGGCTCTTTATTTGTCTCGCATTTAGCTGGCCTTGTTTTTGGGATTTTGAATATCTTGATCTTTAAAACATGGATTTGCACATCGTAGTCTTGGAGCTGAATTATTTATTGGACATTAGAATTTTTAACATATTGCTCAATTAATGTTTAAATGCTTCAAGGTTTTTATTTCATTATTTCCTCATCTCGTATTCGTTATCAGAATTCACTCCTGTCATATCACTGTCATCCCTATAGGCTAGAGCTTCCAATGTAGCTTTAGCAGCAGGACTTCGTAACCTAGGCCGCGAGATGTTACGGAGCTATTTTCTGCTCTACCTGGGCAACTATGCTATTCTCAGCGAACCATGTCAGTCATTTTTGTTCGATAATCAGGATTGTTCTACTCAAGTGCATAGAGTTGCCACTTTTGTTTTGATTCTTGCTTGGATGATGGTTTTTGATATCTCAATTTCAACAAAAAGAGGTGAGAATCCTGCACTTGTTGTTGTGAGGTCGTCGAGTAGACCATTTTCACGATCTTATAAACTACTGAAAAGCAAACTCGAACCTCTTTGAACAACTATATGTTTCTCTCAGAATGGCCTCCTTCTTATAAAAAAGACTAGTCATAGCTCTATTGCTTCTTCAGCCAGACTTCTCCCATCATAGATTATCTTATCTGTAGCTAAATAAGTTTCAAGTTGCTGTTCAGCAAGCTCGACAGCTGGAGCCCGATTCTTTTCTAGTCAACATTCCAAATTTCAGATGGAGAGAAAACGTCAAGCTGTAAACATAAAACTCTCATATGAATAAGATTCATCAAGTATGAAACTTATATTGAGATCTTTACAGGTTTGTGCAAGGAGAAAAACTTTTGCGCTAGAGCACGCAGCCATAGACAGGGCACTACCAGATGGGGAGGACTAAATAATAAGCCCGAGAGTTTTAGAGTAGCAAATTGGTGTGTTATACGTGGTTGAAAGCGATTGCAACTAGTCTACCAGACTTTATTTTTTGAAAATAGAATTAGCGAGGTCATAATGACCTATTCTGGAATATCAGCTTGTGATTGGTCGGTAGACGAGGTACATCTCGGTAGACGAGTCTGCTATATAAGAGAGCTATCTGGCACTGATAGTACCTTGAAATTGTAGATAAAAATGGTTAAATCTTGCTTGACAACTGAGGATTGGACTAGAGTCAAGGCAGTTATCAAAACTTTGAGTCTTGCTGACAAGATCAACATCATTCGTGGTGATGATGAACCCCATGATGTCGACCAAGGCGCTGCAGGATATCTCCCTGGTGTACCTAGTAAAGGCATTGCTTCATTGCGGCTTGCCGATGGACCTCCTGGTATTCTCACTAGAGAACCTTCGCCAGCTCCACCGTGCACCATGGGACTAGCAGCTACATTTGATAGCGATCTGGCTTATAGGAACGGAAAGCTAATTGGTAAAGAAGCTGTGAGGCTGGGTGTAGATGTAGCTCTTGAGCCTTTTGTCAACATTCTCAGAGACTATCGATTCAGACGGGGCTGGAACACATTCGGCGAGGATCCTATTGTCAATGGTATTCTTGGAGCCAGTCAGATCAAAGGTATCCAGGACGAAGGTGTTATGGCTCAGGTAAAGCACTATGTCTGCTTTGATTCTACTGGATATGATGTTGAAGTGGACGAACAAACTCTTAGAGAAGTTTATGTTGCTCCCTTTGCTGATGCTGTTGAAGCAGGAGTATCATCTGTTATGGCCTCCTATAACAAAGTGAATGGTGAATTTGCCTGTGGTAACGACCATATTCTTCAAAAAATCTTGAGAGAAGAGCTCGGATTTGAAGGATTTACTACTACTGATTGGGGTGGAATGCATGCTGCTGACTATATTCAGAAAGGAATGGACATGGAGATGCCTGGAAAGCTGCACCCCTGTGCACCTTTCTTGACTATGATGAGATCATATTTCGATGACGATCCTAATCCAGTTGAACCTCTTATTTATGATCCTTCTGTTCTCCAGCAGATCTTCGAGCGAAGCATGCCAGAAGAAACCCCACTTCCCGGTGAGCCTGTTGAGAAGCGACCCAATCAGATGGCTGGTCAGTTCCCCGACGATCCCCATCCCGAAAACTTATACTCATTGCTGAAAGACGGTAGAGTATCAGAATCTGACATTGATGTTGCTGTTGAAAGAATCCTCGGTCAAATGCAGCGATTTGGTTACTTGGACAAGCCTGGCAAGCAGCCTACTGGAGAGCCCATATCGGCAGATGTCGACGACATTTTGCTTACTACTGCTGAGAAATCTGCAACTTTATTGAAAAATGATGGAATTCTTCCTTTGAAAGGAAACCCCACTATTGCTCTTATTGGCCCAGGTGCTGGGCAGACTGTTTCCTTAGGAATTAACGCTGAACATGCCCTCGGTATTATTGAAAAACAAATCAGTCCTCTAGATGCATTGAGTTCTCAACTTCCAGAAGCTAATATTCGACTTTCTGTAGCCAATGATATGACGGGAACGACCATTCCTGCCCGAAATTGGAAAGATGGAGTGCACGTTTCATCTGCTGGCGGGGAGCCTCTCAGCAAGGGTACCGAAATCAACTATACTATTGCCAACGGCAATCCCTTACCAGCAAATACAGAGGTTCAGATCAAGGGGGATTTAGTGATAGAAGAAGATGGTCTCTATGGTATCAATTTGCAAATGCTTGGTGCTAGTGCATCACTGTCAATTGATGGTCAACCGGTTTCTCATACCTCCTCCGTAGTGGGAGGTCGACATGGCGATACTGTGCAGCCTGGTCAAGATAATATTTTGCCTACCACTGATGGTTTGAATAATGTCAGAAGATATGTTTCATTGCAGAAGGGTATCCATGAGGTCGTGGTAAAGACTGTCTCTGACACCTCAGGTCACCCTATCCAAGTCCGACTCAACTGGACTACTGAAGGCGGTCGAAAACAGGCAATTCAAGATTCTGTAGAATCTGCCAAGAATGCTGATATTGCGATTGTTTTTGCTTGGGCAAGATTGGTTCCAAAGTACATTTTGCCAGATCACCAGGACGAGCTTATTCAACAGGTGGCCAAGGTCAACAGCAACACAATTGTTGTGCTCAACACTAGTCTCCCATCTTCTTTGCCATGGATCAATGATGTCCGTGCAGTTCTTCAGATGTGGTGGTCTGGAGATGAAGGTGGCCCTGCTACTGCCAACATTCTGACTGGAAAAGTAAGTCCAGCCGGTCGCCTTCCATTCACTTGGGGTCAAAAAGCGGAGGACTATCCTGCTTCTGATCCCAGATTTCCAGAGCGAGGATCCAATTTGGATGGAATTGTCAAATACTCCGAGGGCTTAGATATCGGCTACAGGTGGTTCGACAAAGAACAAATTCAGCCTCTATTCGCATTTGGCCATGGGCTGACATACACAAGTTTTTCATACAAATCTCTCAGTGTTTCTGAGAAAGAAGACTCATTTATTGTCAGCTTCTCTGTTGAGAATACGGGAACATATGCATCTGACGAAGTGTCTCAGGTTTATTTATCCGCCCCACATGAAGCACCTTCTGATGGTAAATTCTGCAAAAAGACTCTGGTAGCATTTAGCAGAATATTCTTGAATCCTGGAGAATCTAAGAAGGTAGAGGTATCTGTGCCTCTACGAAGATTCCAATACTGGTCTTGCTCTAAAAATACGTGGGTTCCTCTGAAGAGCGGTCGAAAAATATTTGTCGGAGCTTCTGCCTCTGATTTGAAGCTTGAGACGGAAATCTAAGGAATACCTAAGTAACTCACATTTCCTGCAGCTGGACAGAGCCCCCTTCATTATAAATTTTGAAAAAATTCTTACTATTTTGAAGTGCGATCGAATAATATCTCTGGAATTATCTGATCGTTTTGATATATGAAATTCTTATAAAAGTTTAAAAAAAGTCATCCTCTGAGATGGGTTGTAGTATCGAAGTCTGCGGAAACGAAACGCTGAACTTTCAGCAACTGTTACATCTGATTCAGACTAGTCAAGTATTTCACACCTATTAGATGTTTGAGATATGTTATCAGAATATCTCTTGTTATCATTGAGATTTTCCGCGGTTCATTGAGAAACTCTCAATTTTCACCTAGCATCTCACAATCGCCTCTTCAATACTATCTTGCAGTAAGATCCCAGTATAATCAAATCTGGGTAGAATGTCGCAGGCTTAAATATGTCACATGACAGCCCTGTGGTCCATCCTGCTGATAAGAAGCCCGTACTGTTAGCTGATAACTCCAATTTCAATGCCAGTTATTTCATGGGAAAATCTTTTTCAAAATATCGTAGCCTTTTCACTCAAATCTTCTTATCAAATTGAGGCTTTTGCCCAACAATTCAAATGTTGACACAATATCGACATGATTTAACTTTTCTTCTTACCATCCGCTCTTTATCTTCAGTCACCTCCAACAACTTGTCTTACCAAACACAACAGTCCAACAAGGGCACTATCAACAAAATGCGCTGGCTGAATGAACCCCTGCCAAATAGAAAAATTCTTACTGGCAAGAACAAACCACGCAGCAAGACCGGTTGCTTGACATGCCGTCGAAGACGAATCAAATGCGATGAGGGCAAGCCTGTTTGCCAGAAATGCACTCGCAGAGATTTAACGTGCGAGTTCCCCAGTATTGGTGCTAAAAGGACTAATCCTGTAAAGTTCCGTCCAATTATTTCGAGAACAGAAAAGGAGAAGTCTGTTGAAACTCGCGAATCTCGTGAGACAACAACTTCTCTCTTTTGGGCATTATCACCAGCCGAGAAAATAAGTGCTGAACGGCGTAAAACCTTTTTTGATTTTCTTGACAGTGGTCCATTTTGTGGCGATGGCGAGGTGCATAGGTTTATCGAAGATTTTTGGCCAATTCCATGGAATAGAGAAGACGCCGAGTGCATTCACGAGCTCACGCGCACCTTCACAGTGTCAGCTACAAAATCTTACAAATATTGCTTTCATGCTTTATTAATGTATATCTCTACTTTGAACAAAATTTTGGCTCAGCTGCTGTTTGCCATGGCATTAGGACATGTAAAAAAGAGAACCAAGGCCTCAGATAACTATCAGTCTGCAGTAGCTGATTTGACGGTGCATATTCAGAACATGAGCAATGCTAGCTCCAACGGGGATGCTTTTATCGCCTTAGCAGGTCTATGGCTAGCTATTCAGTATGAGATTCAGTATAGTGGTAACACAGAGCTTCTCGAAAGACACCTCTTTGTGTTCTCATCTCTGATACAGGGCGGGAAAAACTGTGCCCCTTTACTCCAAGAATTTTGTGAACCCACGGAAAGCTTTTTGCTTGACGAGTACATACCAGCTGCTGTTAGTGCAAAGCTTATTTTGTGGACAACATACCACGACACTATTTGCTATACTTTTGGTGTGGGTGGAAAATTATCAGTGTTAGTCACGCGTGGTCCTATTGATGGAATGAAACTGCTTCATGATCGCTCGCAAGAGACCAACCAAGAGATGTGGCAGGAGTTTTATCCTTTTGAGGAGATGTTTGACGACGTGGTTAACAGAGATATTCTACAGTTACATCACCACTCGCTGATTCTTCGTCTGAAAGTATCAGAACTACAAAATAAGTGGCTGGATGGAGATTTTGATGATTTCCTGGCATTCAATATTGAAGAATATCTTGAATCAATAATACAGGTAAGCTGAGCATCTATTTTCATGTTAATCAGGTTACACATCAATTGTACTCACACTAACTGATAGGCATTTCCTGACCCTTTGGCTGATGACGAAAGCTCTCCAGCTTTGCTCAATGGTAGATATTCTTCAAACGTCAACACACTCAGTTGCTATTTCCTAGGCCCGCGTCTTTTGTTTACAGTTCTGGTCCTTGAAGCATCCTCACAAAACAAAACTGCACTGGATACAGCCAATTTCTATTCTACGAAAATCAGAATTATCAGAGATATTCTTTACTTGTGTTGTAAAATAGAGGAAGAAGAATCTTCTGATGCACTGGTGAGAGTACTATGGCCTATGTTTCTCTGTGCTTTAGAGTCTGACGATGTCATATACCAGTCATGGATTGCTAAACATTTCCAGAATCTACGATCTGGTAGAAAAAATGTTGAAAATGCTTGTCAGGTAGTCTCAGAGTTCAGAGGTAAGGGGATTCTTTCTTATGTTCGGTCTTCTTATAGTGGATCATTCGTGATATAGAAATCTAGTGGTAAGTCCAATTTGCTATCTAGTTTATTTATTTGAGTACATGGCTGGTTACTTTTAAACTTCCAGATTATATTTGAAGATATGATTTTAGGGACGGCATATACGGCCATGTTCTGGAGTTCCCGCTATCGTTATCATTCAAGCAAGATGTTGTGATAAAAGTTCAGACTTTAACAGCATGTATGATTTATGTTGGAATATAATGATTAAATAATTGTTTCCTGGGCAAAACATGTTCTAATATTGCAAGTGTTATAAAACATTTACCCTCATATTAGATACAATAACGCTTGATGCTGCCTTCTAATAAGTTGTGTAAATTTTTACTTCAATTTTCAACTCAAATCTGCTCGAATCTTGACATCTCTGTCCCATTCTTCCCGGATTTCCTGGAAATATGAATCATCTGTCAATACATCCCATCCTGTTCCTGCAAGTGATCGAGCGACTTTAGTCGCAATTTGATGAGACTCTGCTGTGCCAACAGCCTTAGTAAAATCACTGTGATGCATTGAGCAATTTTTGGCTGTTGGTACAGTGAACCAAACATGTAAGCTGGGAATCTTGTAGCAAACATTTCCTTGATCAGTAGATCCCATTGCTACTTCGCCGGCTTCGACATCGACAGATATTTCGTACTGTTGCATGTTGTCGGTATATCTTTTGGCAAGGCTTCGATAAACCCGAAGATCGTCATATGCATCTGTTTTTTCAATACTATAAGAGCAACCAGTAGCCAGCGCAGAAGCTTCAAAACAGGGTTCGACTCTTTTCATCAAGGCTGCAAGTTGTGCTTTGTTTCCTGCTCTAACGTAGTAGAGCATCTTGGAATATTCGGGGATGACATTTGCTGCCTTCGGACCTTCGACGAATATACCATGAATTCTTTGATTAGTTCTAAGCTGCTGCCTTAGCATGGAAATATTATTATAGGCTCCAACTGCAGCATCCAAAGCATTGATACCATCGTATGGGTTGCCAGCAGCATGTGCTGTTTTTCCTCTGAACTCGATGGTAAAGTGCTGGCATGCTAAGCTGTATGTACCACCATTACCTGGAGTTTTACCATCGTCAGGAAATGCATGACCCATAAGAGAGATATCAGCATCATCGTATGCCCCGGCCTTGAGCAATTCTATTTTCCCTCCTCCTCCTTCTTCGGCAGGAGTTCCTAGCAAAATGGCTCGACCAGGAATGTTATATTTCTTTATCAAATATGAAAGGCACAAAAAACCTGTCAGTCCCACTGTAGCAATGAGATTATGTCCACAGCCGTGACCAATGTCTGGCAAAGCATCGTACTCGGCATTGAACTCTACGGCCCTGCCGCCATGACCATACACTGCTTTGAAGGCAGTATCCATACCATAAGCATGTCGTGTGACCTCGAAACCTTTCTTTTCAAGAAAATCGCAAAGAGCATTGTGCGCTTTATGCTCTTGCCACTTGATTTCTGGATTGTTATAGATAAACTTGTTTATTTCGATAAGCTCTTTATCTATCGAGCCCACGTAAGCGTCCAACTCTGCTAAGATACTCTCGCCACAATCTACTGTCATTTTTCACAAAATTCCCAAAATATCAAATCTTCAGATTTTGCTTTTGATTATTTATATGGGTATTTATATTTTCTTCTCGTAACTGCTACTATACTAGTCGTCAAATAATTGCCTATTTGGGTAATTGGATCTCGTCTATTCCTCGAATCGACGCTCGTTTCTTATCGGGCGTTCTCTGTTAGGTAAATATTTGACGAGTATTTCAAGATATCGGGTCTACTGACTAACCAGCCAAGACTCGAAAAAATCTATCTTCCTTCGAAGAATCATAAAATTTGGAGAAAAAAACACCCAGAAGTTGCTTAATTTTTCAAGCAGGGAATTTTACAAGATCATTATAGTCGTAATACGTTTAGCTCTGAGATCTCAGCGTCAAATCTGAGTCCAACATCTACTCCAAGACGATCCTTCATCTTATCAAGAGGGTGACGACTTTCCCCGGAAACAGTAAGTGAAGATAAATAATTCATTTTTCTTGATAAATGAGGAAAGTGGAGTCACTGTTTAAAATCCGGGGATAAATAAGCCAGGTGCTGCCCTCAAAAATCTTACATTTTGTGCAGACCCGAATATTAAGACGAAAAGCAAGTGGTAAACTTTTCTTTCAGTCTAGTCAATAAACCTCTCATATTATACAGGAATACATAAAGGATGGCTGACGAAGACACTACTAGCAAGTCCTTAGCCAATGAGGCCAAGCTCACCGAGGTTTTAGAGGATGAAATTCTCACTTTGGAAGTCGCACCCGAAGAAAACAGAAGAGTTCTGATGAAGATCGATTTTATTCTCATGCCTTTGTTGATGGGCTGCTATTTTCTCCAGAATCTTGATAAAAATGCTTTGAACAGTAGTACAATGATGGGCTTGACCACAGACACTCATTTGCACGGAAAGCAGTTTTCTTGGGTCAGCTCTATTTTTTATTTCGGATACCTCGCATGGAGCTTTCCTGCTGCCTATCTCATGAATAGAATGCCTATTGGTAAATATCTCGGTGTTACCGTCGTTATCTGGGCTATAATCATCATGTGCATGGCCCCATGCCGTAACTTTAGCGATCTGATGGCTGTCAGATTTTTGCTTGGTATGGCTGAAGCTTCCGTTGCTCCAGCTTTCACAGTTATAACCTCGATGTATTACAAAAGAGAAGAGCAACCTTTGCGACAAGGTATTTGGTTTCTCGGTAATGGTGTTTCTGTGATAGTCGCATCTGCTTGTGCCTATGGAATTGAGCAGTGGAACAAAAGCTTACCTAACTGGAAATATCTCTTTATCATTTATGGAGGTCTCACTTTTGGTTATGGTATTCTAATGTTCTTCACGATTCCTGACAGTCCTACCAAAGCGTGGTTTCTCACAACTCGAGAAAAAGAAGTTGCAGTCCACCGAGTACTTGAGAATAAGAGCGGACTCAAGCAGGATCAGACTTTCAGCTGGGATCAAGGAAAAGAAGCCTTCATGGATCCTCAATCATGGTTGCTGGTACTCTATACCTTCACTAGCAGTCTTCCTAATGGAGGAATCGCAGCGTTTGGAAATTACATCATTAATGGTTTTGGCTACTCAAAACTGAAGACTCTTCTCATGGGCTCTCCTGCTGGTGGTATGATGTTTGGATGGGTCATCTTTGGAGCTCTCTTCTGCCGATATGTGAAGAATACCCGTATCTATGTTATGATCTTTTACAGTATCATTTCCGTTGCTGGTATGTCTGCTGTTTATGCCACAGTTGGTAGTGACAACAAAAATGGCCGCCTGGGTGCTTATTACCTTGTTTTCACTTTTGCATCCAATTTCCCTTTCAGTCTATCGCTCATCTCCTCTAATGTTGCTGGATTTTCAAAGAAGACTGTTGTCAGTGCAATGCTATTTACAGCCTATTGCGTGGGCAACTTGGTCGGTCCTCAAATGTTTTCTGAAAGTCAGGCTCCCAAGTATAAGCGTGGTATTGCTGGTGCTTTGACTGGTTTTGTTCTTTGTGTCATTTCTTTGATTCTCTTGCGATTTTACTATACTTTCGAAAACAGACGACGAGACAAGCTTCAAGCTAACAACCCTGCTAGTGATGATGCTATCCTTGATGGTCTTATGAACAAAACAGATCGTCAGAATTTGGGTTTCCGGTATGTTTGTTAGATTGTGCTGAGTCAGAGTCATTTGTAGTCTATTAAGGCATGACATTCGCAATGTCATTGTGTGATTTCGGGTTCAGATTATCGATAATTCTTTAGTTAATAAATCAATGGAAAAATTGTTGAAGGTTGTTTTGGTGCTAGTGGAACTGATTATAGCAGAGTTCCTCTTACTAAGTCATGCCTGTTTGATCAAAATCAGTACAGCTGGAATGTATATTTTGAAAATCTTTAGATGATCGTTCCTTTTCATCTTATTCCATATTGAATAAAATTTATTTCATTCCCATATTTGATAAAATTTGATATGTTTGACATAAATCTTGTTTCAAGTCCACGTTCATGGTGGAGAGCTTGAAATGAATCTCCTTACACATTGTGGCCGTAGATTATTTCAGCATTCAAATTCGTATTCACCTATTTCAGATTTGAAATCTACAGCAATACATAGCACAAGACACTAAATAAATACTTTTAGTTAACATATTGATACAGGACAGTAGCCAGAACGCCCATTCAGCGCCGACCGCCTAAAACTCTTGTCAGTTAATGGAAAACATTTGGCCTCACATTACCATTCTGAATCCTCTTCGCAAGCCACTTGACTTGAAGCCTCTAGTACCTTTGTTATTGCTTTCTGTACTATCAGACTGGTAAAAAGCCATTAGACCATTGAATCATCATAATTTTATGAAGCGACCTTGTAGCATGGGATAGTATCCAGTATCAATGTTTTCTGGCCAGACTAGGACTTTCGTTGTAGATTCTTGGTTGTCAGCGAAGCATTGAATAGAAGTAACAGTAAATAGCAAAACGTTTCATGAATTTACCAATGTATTGCATAAAGTACCCATTTCTTTAACGCAAATCTTGTAGTCACCAAGGTGTACAGTAAATTAAGAGGCATTATCACCAGACACGGTAACAGAACCTCTATTTGTGTCTCGCCAGTTGTTTGTGAGTTCCGCCAATGTATCTAAGCAGTGACTGACTATCATTTTCTGTCTTTCCAGCTGTAGGCCATAACTATCTCACTCATTTCCATAGCTAGGAAGACTTGACTTTCATTTTCAAATGCCAGCCAGCATTATCAGCATATTGGCATAAAGGGCACTCTGTCACAAAACCAAAGTCACTCTCCGAATGTCTTGTTTTTTTCCACCTATAGTTGCCATATTCTCCAAGATTGAATATGACGTTTGGCATTTTCTTGGTCACTCTCATGTGGAAATGCGTAAAGTCATAATTGGGCTCCAAATCGTTTGTAGGAGCTGATTCGCCTGCCATTCTCAATAAAATAATTCCAGATGCAACAATTTTCAGCCTTCAATTATGAAGAGCCAGTTAGGAGGTGCCCTATAATTATGAGCAATCAAAATAAACGATGGGTCTCAATTATTTATATAGCAGAGTGGGCTTTAAAGTTGCACTAGTCCGTGCGACATATACCAAGTGCCGCATATTACCGACTGTTTTTGGGCAATCGCAAAACAATTGGCTCTTTCAGGGCCACGGCTATAGGCACCACCATCAAATGATAGACTAGCCATGTTACTAAGGTAAGGCTGCGAGCGCTTTACTGATCATGCAAGATTGAAGTTGGCTGGTGCCGTGTGCCGCACCATCTTGATAGAGCTGCGCTATCAGTGTGCAGGACAAAAAATTACTCAAACTATAGCAGTGTTAAGATAATAATGCGCCGAGGGGAGTCTCCAGTAGATTGAAAGCTTGCGGGTAAGATTAGCCTAGAAATTTTATTAACACAAGTAGACATATACTAGTTATGACAAGGGGAATGCCGGACCAGCTGATATTTTTCTCCAAATTGAGATATTTCGAAATAGGGAGGAATGGACTTGCCAAGTTGGGTAATCTTTGGACAGCCTCGCCAATGATTCGACAATGATTCGAGATAGTCTACAATAGGGAGCCAATGACCAAGAGCTGATCAATAAACAGGTTGAAAGACATTCAATCGATAGATTGAACACAATCTCTTCGAATCAGTGTCCCGTAATACCTGTCTGGCTGTGCTTCTATTCTCTGTTCCCACTACTGCACTCAGCAGCTGTCCTTTGGTGCTATTTATTCTGTATTTATTCTGCTTTTGAAGACTCGAAACAAGTTAATAGATGTCTCAAAATCATCAATCTTTCTTTATAAGCTACTCATCTATTCAGCATTTATTGTCTTCTTTTATATGTTTAGCACGTTCAGTTCTGACACAGTCTCCAGATATGATTCTCAGGCAATGGTGAGGCTGACTGATGACCATCCCGTGAAAACGATTGCATCTTTGATCGAATGGGCACTGGCCTGCCCAATGCTCAGGCTCTCATTGATTTCGTATTTGGCAACAGTTATAATAGCTGGTATTTTGACAAGCTTCACTTAGAAACGAGCGACCACGAACTACTCTGCTGCTATTACCCACTCTATAGCAATAATCTTCCGTCTGTTATCGGATCTCGAGAACTTTATCAATTGAACGGCTGGTGCCAACAATACTTCATCACCAACTAGGAAGCTCCGTCACTTGCCTACTTACGCACCACGGCCACACACAGCGAACAGATAAGAAATGCGCTTGTTAGGAGAGCCCTCGGCCAGAAAAGTCAAGTCTCCTAACGGGGAGAAGCTTCCACGGTCCAAAACTGGCTGCCTTACATGCCGACGACGACGAATCAAATGTGGTGAGGAAAAGCCAATTTGTCACCGATGTGCTCGTAGAAGCTTACAATGCAAATATGGTCAATTAGCATCTAAGCCTCGAGATCAGTTTATATTTAAAGATGCCACGCCAAATCCACCGGTTGAAAGCTTCGGCAGCAACAGCTCGGAAACCTCGATGTCGGCGTCGAATTTCTGGGATGTACCTAAGGCTGAGCATATAAATGCCGAGCGTCGACAAGCATTCTTCGACTTTGTAGATTTGGGCCCATTCAATGCTGACGGCACCATTCATACCTTTATAACGAAATTCTGGCCTGTTGATCCAACAAGTCATAATGCAGTGTGCATCTACGAATTTTCTCAAACTTTTGGAGTGTCCTCGACAAAATCTTACAAGTACTGTTTTCGAGCCGTTCTAATGTATATATCAAGTCTGGACAAAATGCTTGCAAATATGACTCTGGCTTTGGCTCTAGCGAATGCTAATGAGTATGATTTAGCAACTACATATTATAACGAAGCTATGACCAGCCTGGAGGCTCTGATAGCCCGAATCGATGAGAAGAGCCCAAGCTTCGATACAGTGATCGCCTTGGCTGCTATATGGTTTATGACCCAGTACGAAATGTTTTATCATGGCGATATATTGCTGCTCCAGAAACATTTCGATACGTTCACAGATTTTATTGAGAATAATGGCAATGGCTCCTTGCCCTTGTCGAGTCTGACTGATCCCCCAGACAGCATCCTTGCTGATGAACTAATCCCGGGCACTGTAACTACTCGTCTGGTTGTATGGACCACATACCATGATAGCATGGCTTCTTCATTTGGAGTTGGTGGTAGGCTCTCGACACTCATATCTTCGCAGGTCTCTATCAATGGGCTTGATTTGCTGCGGCATCGCTCTCAGCAAAGCAGCCAAGAAATGTGGCAAAGCTATTATCCTTATGAAGAGTTATTTGATGATGTGGTTAATCAGGACATCTTCCAGTTGCATCATCATTCGTTGGTCATTCGCTTCAAGACCACCCAGCTCCAGAAAAAGTGGCTCGAGGGCGAATTCGATGACAAGCTCGCTCTCAACATCATGGAGCATTATGAATCAATCAGTCAGGTATGTATTATGATATTTCCTTTTATACTTGTCTTTCTTCATTTGCCTCTCTTACTAACTCAAGCTTTTTTCGGAAATTTTGAGCGACAGCGACGATCCTGCCGCAGAAATTCATCCCAAATATTCAGCTAATGTCAATACTCTGCGCTGCTGCTTTTTAGGCCCTCGTCTGAATTTTCTGGCCATTGCAGCTGATGCCGCAGAAAAGCGCAAAACGGCTCTGGCTTCGATGGGATTTGATAGGATCATCCAGTCGGTCGTCAAGCAGATTCTCAAGTACTGTTGCGCAATCGAATCCACAGAATATTCCTCGGTGATAGTCAGAACTGTGTGGTCACTTTTTTTGTGTGGCCTGGAGACCGATGACCCAATTTATCAATCTTGGATCGAGCACAAGTTTGAGACATTAATGGCCGGTAAGAGAGGCATGGAATATTCATATAAAGTATTGAAAGAATATCATGGAAAAGGAGTTATGGCTTACGTGAGATCGCCTCATTATGGTGCTTTTGTTGTTTAAAAGTAAGATATCGATAATTTAATTACTACATTGGTGTAAAATTATATCTTTGCTCCTGGTATTTCTAAGCTAGGAGCAAAGTGTTACTTGAGTTGTTCTGCTTCGTTTTTCGACATGGCCAAAATAAATCTGTCGAATTTGGCTGAAGTATGCATCGTGGGTGAACGCATCCCATCCAAGATCTTGTAAATGGACTTTTGTAAGTGATCGAGCAATCCCGATGACAATTTCATAAGCATCAAGGTTTTCGCTCAATCGGTGAAATCAATACTTTGCATTGAGCACTTCTTTTCAGTCGGAACCGCAAAAAAAACATGGGGAATAGAGAACCTGTAGCAGATCTTTCTTGTCTTTCTTGGTCAGCTGACCTCACGAGAAAGTTTTCTGATTCAACTGGAAATAAATATTTTTACATATGTATTTATATTATTAAACAGATAGTACACCTCTTTCTATCAACATTTTGTCGGTAAGGACTCTTAGTAAAAGGTACATGTCTTAAAGATGGGTCTTATGAATTTGAAATATTCGCATCCGGTGAGTTAACCAGTAGCTTTTTACAGAGGTTCTACAGAAGCCACAAAAGTATTCGGCTTTTCTCTCGGCTACTTTCACGCATCTTGGTGTACACGGGGATAATTTTGATAGCCTTGAGGCCTTTGGAAATGATGTCGTGAATTCTCTGATTCGCACTCAGGTGTTTTCTGAAAAATTTATTTTTCAAATATTTTTTACTGGTAATTGTGATGGGGCATGCTACCCTCAGTGCTCACTAGCGCCGGCTAATGCCTAGATGATCGGTGATAAAAAATATTGTTTGCCGGCTGTGCTAATGCTGAAAGTTCGATTTTATTCCGCTCAAAAGCCGCCACGTCTTTTCACGTCTTCATCCCAGTCTTTCTTGATCTCTTCAAAGTACGAATCGTCAGTAAGTGCCTCCCATCCCAGTTTAGCAAGAGATCTAGCGGTCTTGGTAGCATTTTCATGTGCCTTGGGTGCTCCAGCTGCATTTGTGAAGTCAATACTATGCATTGAGCAATTTTTCTCAGTAGGAATTGTGAAAAGAACATGAAGACTAGGTACCTTATAGCACACATTTCCCTGGTCTGTAGAGCCCTTAACAAGCTCCTCTGATTCAACAGGAACAGTAACACCATAAGTTTCCATGTTATCAACATAACGTTGAGCAAGGCTTCGGAAAACTCGAAGTTCATCGTAAGGATCAGTTTTATGTATGGTATATTCACAGCCAGTAGATTTTCCAGTAGCTTCGAACAAAGGCTCTACACGGGCCATAAGCTTGCTAAGCTCTTTTCTGCTACTAGCTCTCACATAGCAGAGCATTTTAGCATAGTCTGGGATGACGTTTGCTGCTTTAGGTCCTTCAGAGATGATAGCGTGAATTCTCTGATCAGCAGTTACATGCTGTCTAAACATAGAGACATTGACATAAGCACCGACTGCTGCATCTAATGCATTTATTCCATTTTCAGGAAATCCAGAGGCATGAGCAGCTTTACCCCGGTATTCAACATCAAAGTGTGCACAAGCAAGAGTATACATGCTTGCTGAGCCGACAGTCTCACCAGCATCATCAGGGCATCCATGTCCCATGAGAGAAATATCACAATCGTCATAAGCACCCGCTTTGAGGAGCTCGATTTTTCCTCCTCCGCCTTCTTCAGCAGGAGTTCCGAGCAATATGGCTCTACCAGGGACCTTGTACTTCTTGATCAAGTACGCCAGACATAGAAAGCCAGTCAGACCAACGGTAGCAATGAGATTATGGCCGCAGCCGTGGCCGATTCCAGGAAGAGCATCATATTCAGCGTTGAACTCAACTCCTCTGCCTCCTTCACCGTAGACGCACTTGAAGGCGGTGTCAAGGCCGTAAGCACCTCGCGTCACTTTGAAGCCTTCCTTCTCGAGGAAGTCACACAGAACATCATGTGCTTTATGTTCTTCCCATTTGGTTTCAGGATTGTCGTAAATATATTTGTTGATATTCTTTAGTTTATCGTTGATACTTGAAACATAAGCATCCAACTCATCTAAAATACCAGAATATTCGCTAGCAGTCATTTTGTCTAGAATTCTGATCAAAATACTATTGAGTAATTTTCTTGGCGGCAGATACCAATTTCTTTATATATCGAAACTCAACCGTACTTTCTCGCTTCCAGAGCTGCTATAAACAGACAATCGCTACACGATTTCCTAATCGGGTAATAAATTGGATATTATCGGCCAATAAGAGACACACTAGCTATCAGTCCTCGCTACCTCATCCAATTTGGGTGATCATCAAGCGAGCTAGATTTTCTTATCCTAAGATCAATCGACGGATGACTCGCTCAGCTGATCATTAGATTTTCAAATCGCCCTTGATATCTCTGAAGAAAATCATATAACGGGAAATTTTTTGGGCATTTTCTATTTGGCAAATCTACTCTTTGATCATTTTTTGATCTTATCCTTTGAGCGATAGAGCTTAGTTGTGGATCTTTCGTATCATCTTCTTCGGCTCATCTATCAGAGCCTCTTTACTCCTCTCGGAAGTTCATCAACTCTCTGATAAGAGGGGAAAGATAAGCGAATCCGAATACCTTATGTCCATAACCCTGCCACTTTATGGAAAATAGATAAATACTGCAAGGTCAGTCGTTTTTTGGGGCCACAGTTTGAACAGGATCAGGAAATAATCAAGATCAAAACAATGGTTGACCAAGAAAGCGATTTGAAATCCCCTGTCAATGACCAGAAGCTTACTGAGGTCATTGAAGATGAAATTCTCACTCTGGAAGTTACACCTGCAGAAAATCGAAAAGTTCTATTGAAAATTGATCTTTTTCTTATGCCCCTCATGTTCGGGTGCTATCTTCTTCAGACGCTGGATAAAGGTGCTCTTTCCAATGCTACTATGATGGATATCAGAGAAGACACCGGTCTACATGGTAAACAATATTCCTGGGTTGTTTCTGTATTCTACTTTGGATATCTAGGATGGAGTTTCCCCTCTGCATACCTTATGAATAAATTTCCCATTGGAAAATACGTTGGAGTTACTGTGATGCTTTGGGCAGTTACTGTGATGTGCATGGCCGCTTGTCGAAACTATGGTGATCTTGTAGCTGTCAGATTTTTCCTGGGTGTTACTGAGTCTGCAGTTGCTCCTGCCTTTACCGTCATCACATCTTTGTATTACAAGCGAAACGAGCAGCCGCTCCGACAGGGTCTGTGGTTTCTAGGAAACGCTGTAGCTTTAGTGGTTTCAGCTGCTTGCGCCTATGGAATAAGTTTGTGGCACCACAAGCTCGCTAATTGGAAATATCTTTTTCTCATCTATGGTGCCATCACTTTCGCCTATGGTCTTGTTATGTTTTTTGCTATTCCAGATTCTCCTACTACCAGTTGGTTCTTGAGTGAACGTGAAAGAGAAGTCGCTGTTCACAGAGTTCTAGAGAACAAGAATGCTGTCAAACATGAGCATAAATTCAAGTGGGATCAGGGAAAGGAAGCTCTCATGGATCCTCAGGCTTGGCTACTTTCCATTTCAACATTTGCTTCAGGTCTACCCAATGGTGGTGTTGGTAGCTACAGCGGGTTGATTATCAACGGTTTTGGCTACAGTCAACTTAAATCTTTGTTGATGGGATCTCCTTCTGGTGCTTTAATGGTCGGGTTTGTTCTTCTTGGGGCAGTTATCACAATGTACATCAAAAACACGCGTATGATTGTGATGATAGCTTATAACATAATCTCCTTAGCGGGACTAGTCGCCGTCTATTGTACAATCGGTAGTTCTAACAGATCTGGGCGTCTTGGTGCTTATTATTTGGTTACAACTTTTGCTGCTTCTCTTCCAATGAGTTTATCTGTTATTTCATCTAACGTTGCTGGATTTTCAAAAAAGACTGTTGTGAGTGCTATGCTCTTCATCGCTTACTGTGTTGGCAATATCATTGGTCCTCAGATGTTCTCAGCTAATCAAGCACCTCAATATAAGAGTGGTATGGCTGGTTCTATCGCTGGTTTCTCTATAGCTATTATTTGTTTGATTCTTCTTCAGATATACTATATTTATGAGAATCGACGACGTGACAGGCTCGCCGGAGGAGAGGTGCCAGTGGGTGATGATGATATTGTGGAAGGTCTGATGGACCGAACCGATCGACAGAACTCTGGTTTCCGATATGTTTACTAATTTTTACTGAGAGCTTTGTAGTATTGATTCAGTGCCAATGAGAGCTTGAAATTGTTTCTATTCTGAATTTTGTTTGTCTATGTTCTTTCGTGTAGTGATATCAGATTAGACAGTAATCGAAATAATACATATATGAATTTTTTGTCTGTCTTTAGAATACGACAACTTTTACGGACAACTTAGATTTGTCTATTCGTGTGTATTTGGCATGAACATATCTGTTTTCAACCTTACATTCAATATGAGCGAGACTCGCTAATTTCTGGCCAATCCTACCTGATCTCGAAGGTGGGCTAGCCTGAGCTGTAGTGATGCTTATACAGTATGTCTTTCTGATCTACCTCATTCATTAGATAATTATTCATTTATTAAAGATTGTGCTTTTAATTCATTTTTCCCAGTGAAAAAGTATTATACTGACTACTTTAGACTATTATGTAGGCTAAGGATTCAATATGGATGGGTCCACTGGTAGACCGAAACTCACACATTCCGAATACTATCAAGTAAGGAAAAATTCCTAATTTATTTATAATCCTATAATTCAAATTTATATTTCAATTTAGATAGAGTTAAGGCTGAAGCTTCAGACAATAAAAGCTCGAATCAAAAGCTCTCTAGCATACAAGATATGATTCGGCTTACTTGTTGTTTCTGCAGATCTTGATGATACAAGTAAGAGAAGGCTTGCTCTGTCCGTAAGCGGTTCGCATTTCATAAACAGTTTGCTTGTCGCTGTAGAACTCCTCGTCACTGGGCTCCATTTCCTCATAAGGAATACCAAGTCCAAACCAGTCAAGATCGTCAGGAGCACAGATGATTCCAATCTTAGGATGAGTATCCAAATTGTCATAGTCAGTCTGATTGTGGACCACAGTCACGGTTCCAGATCGGCTGACATCATCGTGATCGTACCAAGTTCCATTCTTGTTGACAACGACCAAGTCACCTTCAGGAGTTCCCTTAACTCCATTCAAAAGATAACAGCTAACATTATCGAGTCCCATGTTCGCATAGTGAGCGGAAGCAGTGGGGATCAAAGGAGCTGCAAGAGCAAGAAGAGCAAAGATGGAAGCGCTGTGCATCGTGAGTATAGTAGATAAAATTGAGATTGAATTGATGGTTGTAGAAAACTGAGTAGTGATTCTGATGATAAAATCAGGAATTTTCGTCGCCTTATATAGATTTCTGAATATTTACTCGCAGCCAATCATCTAAAAAGCTGCTTTCCGAAAGCGCATTCAAGGTCTTCAATTGACCATTAGTGACTGCATGATATCTAAATGTTGCAATAACAAATGATGCCGCTCATAATTGTGCTTCTATTGATGTCATTGCTCGAATCCAAGCGTTCTGGTTTATTATTCAGATAATTTTGGTCAAATTTTTCTTATTTCGTCTTCTGCTCAACTCTGAGTGAGAAGTCAGACTGAATGATATGCGCACAACTTTTCCAAATAGAGACATCTTTATATAATGATATGCAGCTCTTCTTTTATTTTTCTTTGTCTGCAATTATGACTTTCCCCCGGTTTCAGCCATTTCTGGTAGCTCCACATTGACTAGTATACTGTATGTATCAATTCTAAGATGACGTGCTCCAGGATATTTTGACAAGTGCAAATCAGATGTTTCACAGAATAAAAGCAAAGTCATACCATTATTTTTCAGGGGATCACTGCCTTGTAGTGGTCAAACTTCGACATTATCCTCAGAGTCGTCGATAGGTGCTCGGCCATGACAATGTTAGGGAGCTGCGGCTTCCGTATGCAGTAAAAATAAAAACTGTTTAACCTTACTTTGATCAAGCTTTACTGCCAATATAGCAGGTTGAAAGTTGTGGTGCCGTACATTGGTGCTTCTAGTCTCTAGCTAAACTCATCTGACCTGCCAAAAGAACTTGATTGGCTATGATTTGCGAGTATCATTTGATTCTTATTCTGCAGAATAGAATAATTTTTGAGTAGTTTCGCTGTTTCTGGAAATGGTTAATAGCAATATTTGAGCATCATTGATCAGCAAAGATATTCTTTCAGAGCGGTATCAAACATGAAAAGGCTGAAGAGGTCAAATTATCAATAAGTAAAAAATGAAATAAAAAAAAATACTCAATAATCCCCATTGTGAAATTGACAGAATATTTCGAGAGTGATTGATAGCAATTGATCATTTCTGCTCTAACTATTTCATTCATTTCTCCTACGATAACCTTCATATGTTGTTATTACCTCCCCACTTAGGATCCCTCTCAGATTCAACAACTCGTCACCAACTCGCTACATTTCTTTGTAGATCATTTTAATGCTGCAGGTAGCCTTGTAGTTACTTATGCAATTGCTCTGTCGGGTCCTCCGGCGGCCTTTCCAGGGCCCTATAACCTCATTGGGTTAAAATTGGTCCTCTAATTTTCGGTTTCTGGGATTGCCGTTTTGATGTACATAGATCAGTTACGCAGGTATTTTGCCGAGACACCCAAGGTGCTCTTAGACCCTTGCATGTGAGGCTCTCACACATAGGTGAAAAGTAGCTATTGCTGGCGGTCGGTAATGCGAGATGTACAGCGACATATGTGATCTACATTGTATTCGAATCCATATTTATTTGCTGGCGAGGGATCGAAGTCTGGATACTCTCGAGGTTGCCTCTACATCTTATCTTGATGCAGTAAAACTGGCAGTTCGTAGAGCGCAAAACACGCATTTCCCATATTATGATAAGTAATGATCGGCGCTGATAAAGGGCTTATTTTTTAGGATAAAAATTGGCACTGTCAGATGGCGCCTGCTCATTACTGAAAAGCCGCTGATAACCAAACCCAGGGCCGCTCCTTACCCCTTAAGAATTACCCTTGGTGCAGTTCGACGTGCCAATCATGACCAAAATAGGCCCTGAATTGAATTTTTGCAACATTTCGAGCACACGGCAACGTGGAGAGCATTGCAATTGGTTGAAGAACAAAAAGCTGTCCGCGTGATGAAATCATCTGTAGAACAAGCTTCTGATTAGGCTTTTCATCACAAAGAGGCTGAGTGAAAGCTACATTTGCCAGCTTTTGATCTGCGTTTGTGCAGGAAATTGGCCGACTAGGTGTGAATTCTTGCATCTATTGGCTCAGCGGAAAATGACCATCTTAATTTGGATTGGTCGCTACCGTTCATTGTGGAATTCAAGCTAGGGCTACATTATTAACCGCCTTGGGAGACTTGAAACAATTCGGGACGTTGCCTTTCGGTCAATTTCCTAATTTATCTTGCCTAGGTTCGCTTCGATAATTCAGAGCATCGCCACTTTGGAAAGTTGATTTTACTGGGATTCGTTTTGAATTGCCGTCAGTGAGAAATTGGTAGCTGCCGACGGATTCAGTCATGCCCTGGCTGGTAACTGTGAAACTCAAGAAGAATGTTGACGCTCAGCAAGCATCATCCAACATCAATGATCATTTTCCAGTGTTCCAACATATCATTAGAAAACAAGTATGGTTCCATCCTATGGGACCTATCGAATCTGAATTTTACTGCGACTTATGTATCAAACGATGATTTTCATACGGGCAAAGGTTTTTGCTTAATAGTGAAAGTCTGACGAATATCATTTGTGTAAGTCCTGTTGGTCACTTCTTGATAAAGTGGTTATCCATTGAGTTTCTGAATGATAGACTCCATGACGCACAAGTTTTGGATGATTGTTTTGTGCTTGTCGAGTCTCGCTCAGATGAATCTTCGGAAAGATTTGTGTTCTTTTAGCTGATTGCTCAGTAAGTACGTTTCGGTTACTGATTCGTCAATCTCTCGATTTTGACTGATCACTGTATTGATTCTATCTCATGATGATCACTTCTTTCGTTTTCACAAATTGATAGTTGTAGTCCTCAGAGGCATTTTTGATTTTTGGGTTTTAAATGTCTTTTTGATTACTTCCTATGTGTCTTTGTCCGTCTTTCTTACTAGTTTCGACCAGTTATTTGACATAGTCAAACATAGTCGAACAGACAGCTTCATGATTTTCATTTTCGTCGATAGTTTATTCATTTTGCTGTGGATCTTGAACCCGTACTCTAAATACTCATCTTACAAGCTTGATGCATTTGCGCATCAATGACAGAGTTTTGGATGCATATTTTGGGTCTTAGAAAGCTATAGTTTTGGAACCTTTTTCTTGAAAATCCACGAAATACCAAAGCAGGAATTTTCAAAATCCGACATTATCAATCTCGTAGCTGGTTATGACCATGACTTTTCTTGGGCTGTATTCCTGTAAGCTTCGCCTGAGTATTTATGTCAGTGATATTTATTGCTCGAACATAGACAGTGAATCTGTAGTCATTCCTACCAAAACCCTGTTCTAATCTTCGCTTACGCGTAGCCTGTATTGAAGGTTGGTGTTGATGTTATCAATTCAGCTTTCGAAACTCGTTAATAATGAATATCTCTATTATTATGTAAACTTCCAATTTATCTAATTATATTTGACATTGGCATAATACATGAACTTCATCTAGATCGCATTCTGAACATTTATGAAGAGACCTTCTTGTTAATGATTTCAACCTTATTTGAACGGGAGGTGGGGCTCTCCGTCCCGCGGCTGAAATGGGCTGGTGGGCTCGCATTGTCTGTGAGAGTGGTTTCCTTCCCAAATGAGGAAATTAACAGACATTATTCTTGACCAATAAAGCTTTTTATATATATATACGTTGTTGATCTATGCTCCTAGGTGTGCTGACGAGCTTAGATGACGGTCTTTCTTAGGGCTTCAATCATGTTTTGCTCCATATACTCGATTTTCCTGCGATGAACTTCTACTGTGCTTGTTATTTTGTAGACATATTGTAAAAAATGAAGCAGTGGGAACAGAAAAACACTAGTGTGATCAAGCGTCAACGAGGGTTAAAATCTGACACAAATCAGTGATGAAAACAGACAGAAATGTCTATTATCCGACGGCTCTCAATATCAGACAGAGAATCGCAAAGCGTGTTGGACCTTTTACATGAATCTACATGATACACCCCTACCATGATTTTGAACACTACCGTAAGCATGTGGTTCAGCAGGCTGGTTTCTCACCTGACTACACAGATGTACAAGTCCCCACATCTCATCTCGAGTCTTGTCACGAGCAAACTCCATTGAGTCTCTTGCGTTCGTCTCTTTCAAAAAATTATTTGAATCCCTTCCTTATCCCCGAATTAGTATTACATAAGTTTCATTCTATTCCATATCCGTTTAAATAGCTAATCTACTTGGTACACCTACATTCTTTTCCACATCCTTTCAAATAACCAATCTACTTCATCTACTTATTCTCATATTATTTTCCCTTTTAAAAATCCAAGTAGGCTAGTGCCGCTCGTAAATATACCTTCCATCGAGTCCAATAAACTACCAGCATTAGCTCAAGCCGTATACACTTTATCGAGATATCAACACATTAAAAGATGATCCGTAAGTAGACTAGCACCATAAAAACAACAAACTTCCCATAACAGGTCCCAATAGCCGATTTTTTAAACCGCCACAGGACCTTCGAGCACAGTTTATTCACAGTGTATCGCGCATGGTACATGGCGGGGGCCCAGCGCTAAGCGTTCCCAAACAATTAGGTTTTCATGGAAGTACAAGAAAGCTTCCTACTTATCCTTGGGTGAGCGATGGCAAGTCCAACCCTACCCCGATGGCTATAAGCTCAGAGGGATGTAGCTTCTACACAAGAGATTTTATCGCTTCATGCCATATTGACACGTTACTCAATAGAGAAATAAATATAAAAAAAAAAAGACTATAGACAGACCTACGTATTATCGTAGACAATCATAGAGCATACCTGGTAGGTGAGAACAACCCGTACATTCTAAGTGCGAGAATCCCCAATGCGAGTGGGAAAGCACACATCAACCCGTCGGAGATTCAGAAGGACGGCCAATGTGGTCAAGTCTTCAAGGACTAGAAGATGGACTCAACTTGACTATATCGCTGTCTCTACCACGGAACCTGAAATCGTGGGACCGGCGGTTGTCAGACGATGCTGGGATACAAGCGACCACTGGCCTGTAGTAGCCACTTTAAGGCAAACCACACCAGAGAATGGTCAAACAGCAGAGTCTCGGCTCCCACAGGTTCGTCGGGTGACTGATGAACAACGTAAACTATTTACTGATGAAAATAGATGGGCCCCACTAGCGAACTTGCTGGACTCAGGTACCTCAACCGAGGAAGCGGTGAATTTCATTGTAGAAACTAGCCATGACTTGATCCAGTATAATGTTGCACCAAAGAAGACCGGAAAACCTCCGTTAGTGAACCTGTCTAATGAGGTGCGACGGGCAATACATCAGAAACACCAATCCTTTTTACGATGGCAAGCCTCGGAAGGTACACAACAAAGTATCGAAGAAGCAAACTACCGTACAGCAGCAAGAATATCAAAGAAAAAAGTCCAAGAAAGCACCAAGTAAAACTGGTCTAAATTTGTGAAATCAGGGGCGGAAAATGCGGAAAAACATGACCTTCGAGAAACTTGGACATGGTTGAAACGAGTAACAGGCAGAAGTACTTAAAACCCAATTGGGAGTCGAGTCAGGGACCCAGTCACGGATCGGATGGTCCACGCACCAAATGACCTAAAAAGAGCCTGGCACAGTCATTATGCGGCGTTATTCCGCGATGAGACTGGGCACTCGAAGGACAGTGCATACTAGCAGCGCTTGCTGTCTACCACCCCTCGACATGAGTTACTCAGGAATGCCAACGTCGAGTCCACTCAAGTGGAAGTAGAAGAGCTTTACAACGCTCGAAAACTTGGAAGGACCCTGGGGACGATGAAGTCAAAACATAATTTTACAAACTAGGACTGAGCGAAGGAGGTCGGATACTAGAATGTCTGACCAAAATGGTCAACCAAATCTGGATGGAGGGTTATATCCCGTCTAGCGGGTAGGCATAAACAAATGTGGATACACAGTCATCAACTTAGACCATCCACCTGAACCCTTAATACTTGGTGAGCAAACCATTGCCGGAGTTTGCGAGTATACTTATCTGGGATCGCTTATTACTAAGGACCTCAATAAGGCGGAACAGGTGAAAGCTAGGGCAAAAACTGGCATGAAAGTCCTAGACATGCTCTACCCCATTATATGTGACTCCTCGATACCTATGACCCTACGATTGAAGCTCCTTAAGGGAATAGTTATTCCTATTCTCACATTTGGAGCAGCGATTTTGCCAAAAAGCCTCGATAAGACTGCCCCGCTACAAAGGGTCGTCGACCGAGGATTGAAGGCCTTGATTAGGATAAAGAGAGAATCCAACTTCCTGGCGAGTGATGTTTTTTGGGAGGAGTTTTCCATAGCCCGAATACGCCACAGCTGGCCACCTCTGTACCACGGGCTCACCTACGTGTGTTACGTAAGTGGCCAAAGTTCAAAACATAAGCACCTCAATTCTAAAGAGAACTCCTGACAGGATACCTAGGAATATTAGGCCACACACTTGAGTTGGTGCCACCCGCACGCTGCGAACTAGAACGCACCATCTTCTGGAAACACCACTAGACAGAAAGCTCCCGATTCATACTAGTTGGAAACTAACCGAAAATTGGCTAAAAAAAGAGCGGAGGGCACAGTTGGTCTCATTAAGAGAATATCATGAAAATGATCCCAACAAAGGGAAATACTATATAGAATTAGCGTTAAAGTGGCCGCACGAGGCTCGGGCAATCCACCTCTACACTCGCATTAGGGTGAAAGGGTGGTTGACTCTGAGTCATCTAAGAGCATGGAGATCGATAGCACCAGAAACAAGCCGTACCTGCCCGTTTTGCGCGGACCGTGCGGCTCTGGATATGTTAGGACACATGCTTACGGAATGTGAAGCATTTAATTTGCCCCGTATGGAGAGTGGGTTAAGTGAGAGAGTCAGGGGTGATTCCCTGTCTATCACAAACTCCGTTAAATTCTTGGCTGGTGGCCAAAAAAAGGAGATCTGTAGGTCTGGATCAAGTCTGTTTTGAGAGCAGAGAATGAAAGAGTTCCTCTGCTTATTATAGTGAGTAGGTGACTGTTGCGAATTCATAGTGTCCGTATGAGACGCTTTGCAGCACTTACCTCTGCATATCCACCTAATGAGGTCTAGGCTTCTCGTGAGTAGACCATAAATAATCCACCAAAGACCATAATTCTCAAAATCCATAAAATCCATAAAATCCATAAAATCCATAAAATCCATAAAATCCATAATGACCATAGTCCACTGAAAACCATAATTTTGACCAACGTCATATATCAAATACCATAATCATAATTCACCAAAGATCATAGCCTCGACCAATACCAATACCATAGCCTACCAAAGACCATAATCCACCAAAGACCATAATCCACCAAAAAACCCAAAACCATAATCTTGATCAACATCTACCATAATACCATAATACCATAATCCATCAAAGACCATAGTCTTGACCAACACCATATACCATAAACCCATCAAAGACCATAGTCTTGACCAACACCATATACCATAACCGACCAAAGACCATAGTCTTGACCAACACCATATACCATAGCCCATCAAAGACAATGACCCCAAGACCATAGTCTTGATCAACACCATATACCATAGCCCATCAAAGACCATGACCCCAATACCATAGTCTTGACCAATACCATATACCATAGCCCATACTCCCTCTCTGAAAACCTAAAAGCTAACTCAATCCTCAGGCATACAAACTTCTTTCACAATGGTTCACAATGGTTCACAATGTTGCTATGACAACACTGCTGGATTTTCCTTTTATGGTATACCTACTTCTCTATGCATCCTATTTTTGACACATATTGTACATACCTCTCTTAAGAAACCCCATGGAGTACTAGCACCATAAAATCAACAAACTTTCAACAACAGGTCCCAATAGCCGATTTTCTTACTCTTTTGTATTATTCATATGGTTTTCTAGGGATTCTTAGTGGGTTTTTGGCACCCAACCACGTTGTTTTGACGTTATTTCCCTTTTGAGTCAGAATATTACATGTTACAGTGTTATTTCCCTTTTGAGCCAAAATATTACATGTCATTTATTTGAAGTATTTGGGGCTAATACCAGATATCCTCAAAGCTTTTTTCATGAAAGAAAAGACAAAAAACTAGTAAAAGCGATTGGAAACAATGCAGCTGACACTAAATCAACACTCGCCAGAAAGTATAGAACAGTTTTCGAGCTGTAACTAGCTTTATAGATGAGGTTTAGGACGGTTTGAAGTCGTTATAAATTCTCTCATAGTAGCCATATTGACAAGCGGTAAAGCTATAGCATTGAACCAAGGTTTAAGCTAAGCCCAAACGCTTCGTTCAATAAGGAGATTCTTAATTGTTAATCTCTGATTGGTGGAAAACTGATATTATTTCATGTTTTCTCGCTGATGGATTTCTGTGGATTATTAGCCGATGGCAAATATTCATAGTAAACCGATTTGGGGATAAATTTAGGTGAATAGCCGTAATTGAAAAATTATGTGATTCATTTATAATAATCTCCTCTCAAGATGGTTAGATAAAAACTATTCGATTAAAAAAGAATATTTTTTTTATTGACTCTATCTGAGGAATCTCAAAGAAGGCAATTGGAAGATGCATTTCATGAATCTATTATGTGATTGTTTTTACAATTCATAATTTGGATTCGCATCGTTTCTTAAGAGCATTGAAAATTTATTTTTTCTTTGTTTCTTATGAAATCAATCAATTTTAAAGTAACTGCTTTTTTCTATGCTTTTTTAAAGTCATAGAAAAGACATCAGTGATTTTGAAAATAATTTTATTATTGTTTTCATAATCTCTGTTGATAGTTATCTGGTTGATCCTGCCAGTAGTCATATGCTTGTCTCAAAGATTAAGCCATGCATGTCTAAGTATAAGCAATCTATACAGTGAAACTGCGAATGGCTCATTAAATCAGTTATCGTTTATTTGATAATCCATTACTACTTGGATAACCGTGGTAATTCTAGAGCTAATACATGCTAAAAATCCCTTCTTATGTTGGGATGTATTTATTAGATAAAAAACCAATGTCTTCGGACTCTTTGGTGATTCATAATAACTTTTCGAATCGCATGGCCTTGCGCCGGCGATGGTTCATTCAAATTTCTGCCCTATCAACTTTCGATGGTAGGATAGTGGCCTACCATGGTATCAACGGGTAACGGGGAATAAGGGTTCTATTCCGGAGAGGGAGCCTGAGAAACGGCTACCACATCCAAGGAAGGCAGCAGGCGCGCAAATTACCCAATCCTAATTCAGGGAGGTAGTGACAATAAATAACGATACAGGGCCCATTGGGTCTTGTAATTGGAATGAGAACAATTTAAATACCTTATCGAGGAACAATTAGAGGGCAAGTCTGGTGCCAGCAGCCGCGGTAATTCCAGCTCTAATAGCGTATATTAAAGTTGTTGCAGTTAAAAAGCTCGTAGTTGAACTTCGGGCCTGATTTGCTGGTCCGCCGCAAGGCGTGTACTGGTTTCGAATCGGGCCTTTCCTCCTGACTACCCATGATGTCCTTAACCGGATGTCTTGGCGGCTCAGGACTTTTACTTTGAAAAAATTAGAGTGTTCAAAGCAGGCCTTTGCTCGAATATATTAGCATGGAATAATAGAATAGGACGTATGGTTCTATTTTGTTGGTTTCTAGGACCGTCGTAATGATTAATAGGGACAGTCGGGGGCATCAGTATTCAATTGTCAGAGGTGAAATTCTTGGATTTATTGAAGACTAACTACTGCGAAAGCATTTGCCAAGGATGTTTTCATTAATCAAGAACGAAAGTTAGGGGATCGAAAACGATCAGATACCGTTGTAGTCTTAACCATAAACTATGCCGACTAGGGATCGGGCGATGTTCATTTTAGACTCGCTCGGCACCTTACGAGAAATCAAAGTTTTTGGGTTCTGGGGGGAGTATGGTCGCAAGTCTGAAACTTAAAGGAATTGACGGAAGGGCACCACCAGGAGTGGAGCCTGCGGCTTAATTTGACTCAACACGGGGAAACTCACCAGGTCCAGACACAATAAGGATTGACAGATTGAGAGCTCTTTCTTGATTTTGTGGGTGGTGGTGCATGGCCGTTCTTAGTTGGTGGAGTGATTTGTCTGCTTAATTGCGATAACGAACGAGACCTTAACCTACTAAATAGCTCGATTAGCTTTGGCTGATTATTAGCTTCTTAGAGGGACTATCGACTTTAAGTCGAAGGAAGTTTGAGGCAATAACAGGTCTGTGATGCCCTTAGACGTTCTGGGCCGCACGCGCGCTACACTGACGGAGCCAACGAGTACATAACCTTGTCCGAGAGGTCTGGGTAATCTTGTTAAACTCCGTCGTGCTGGGGATAGAGCTTTGCAATTATTGCTCTTCAACGAGGAATTCCTAGTAAGCGCAAGTCATCAGCTTGCGTTGATTATGTCCCTGCCCTTTGTACACACCGCCCGTCACTACTACCGATTGAATGGCTTAGTGAGACCTCCGGATTTATCTCAGAAGTGGGGCAACCCATTGTCAGAGATGA
>JAJLWE010000002.1:927500-1061298 GCA_030564625.1 Zygoascus hellenicus
CAAAGACCATAGTCTTGACCAACACCATATACCATAAACCCATCAAAGACCATAGTCTTGACCAACACCATATACCATAACCGACCAAAGACCATAGTCTTGACCAACACCATATACCATAGCCCATCAAAGACAATGACCCCAAGACCATAGTCTTGATCAACACCATATACCATAGCCCATCAAAGACCATGACCCCAATACCATAGTCTTGACCAATACCATATACCATAGCCCATACTCCCTCTCTGAAAACCTAAAAGCTAACTCAATCCTCAGGCATACAAACTTCTTTCACAATGGTTCACAATGGTTCACAATGTTGCTATGACAACACTGCTGGATTTTCCTTTTATGGTATACCTACTTCTCTATGCATCCTATTTCTACTGCTGGATTTTCTTTTTATGGTATACCTACTTCTCTATGCATCATATTTTTGAAAGCTTCCGATTCATACGAGTTGGAAACTAACCGAACATGGTTACGGAAAGAGAGAAAGCCGCAGTCGGCTCATTAAGAGGATATTATGATAACGGTGTCAATGAAGGGAATTAATTATCGTCAAAGAGGCCACACGAGGCTCTAGCGATACAGTCATATACTCATCTTGAGGTAAAGAGTGGTGGACTCTGAGTATCACTTAAGAGCATGGAAACCTATAGCACCAGCTGTGCATGCCTCTTGTTCGAGGTCTGTACAAATATGAATGCAGTGGAACGAACACATGCTCACGGATTGTGACGCGGGTAATTCACTCACACCAGATATTAGGGTAAGAACATCTACGCAATAAAACTCTGTTAAATTTCGGCTACCGGCCGAAAATCGAAGGTCCGACGATCAGGGTCGCAGTCTGTTCCGAGGGTAGAAAATGCCCAGATTCTACTATTTATCAAAAAGTGTGATTTCTGTCTAGTGTCGTTCGGAATATGTTGAATAATTGTGTCAAGATGATATAGCTAGTATAATTCTACATGGGTAATGCTTCTACAAAAACGATTTTACGGGTTTAATGCCACTATTGCAGTAATTGAACAGACTAATGAAAAAAAAAAAGAGTTTAACTTGAGTGAGCAGCAAGGAAAATTGAATTAAACTTGTCAAGTCGGGAACAGCTCATTCTGATAATAACGGCTAGGTCTGCAGATTTCTTTTTCGTCTCGCGACTAACGATTTCGTAATTTATTACTCTGTCACACTATTCCTTTTGCTTTTAATTTACATGATGTCTTTCAGAACCTTCCAGGACATCCTAAGGCCAGCTTAAAGTCGATGCGAGAAATTCGCAAAAGAGGTTCCAGAGACTATCGGAAGGCTAGCCACTTCCAGTACAGAAATATTATATCTAGTGATGTGTGCTCTCAAGTTGTCACTGGCTTGTGCACTTTTGAATATCCGATCCATAGCTTAGTGGAGCGCTCTGCTCTCGCATCAGGGCTGAACCACATACGTGGACTGGTCATCTCGAAAATTCTCAGCCGCAGAACCCGGACGACTACTTACTTGGAACATTAACGGCTTAGCGGGAACGACATGAATTGCGGCTTATTCTCAAAAAAGAAAACATTTCTGTCTTGCTTTACAAGAAACGACTCGATCTCAGCTCCAGTGCGCAATCCGTATACTTGGCTATACAGTCTAGCACTCGTCTTTGATACGTAGCTCGGCACGTGACGACGAGCAACACTTACTATTCTCTGATGAAAACCAATGGGCCCTTTATATAACCTGTTTGATTCGGTTGGGATTTGATCCAGGGGAAAATTGACTAACGACAAGTAAGAGATCTCCCCTGGCTAACTTTTCGAATAATGCGGACGAGCAATTCATCAGAGACAGAATTCCTCGCCCGATACAGATAGACTTCAATGTCAATTAGACGGGACCTACGGCGTGGCAGCTAAAAGAGCAAGACAGAGGGCCCGGGAGAGCACCAAGAAAAACTGGATCAAACTTCTTAAATCGTGTGTAGCTCATTCTGATAATAAAGACCTGAGAGAATCCTAGAAATGAGTTAAGCAGCTTATACTTAGAAGCGCGCGTAGTTCCTCGGGGAGACGTGTGAGTTACCTGACCACTGGCCAGGCGGCAGTAAACCATATGACCTTGAGTTAGTCTGGTACTCCCTACGCGGAGCTTTCCGTGACGAGACTGGGCATTTGAAAAATAGCACCTTCTTGCAACAGAAAGTTTTGCAGTGCCTCCAGATATAATCTCATCATTGATACCAATGTAAAGTTCACTCAAATGGATGTAAAGCTGGCGGAGGAACCTGGACGGTATCTGGTGATGATGAAATCGCAACCAAATCTTACAAACTAGTACTGAGCGAAGAAGGCCATATACTAGAATGCCTGACCAAAAATGGTCAACCAAATATGGCTGAAATGCCATATTCCATCTTTGACACCACGTTGATCAATACTTTTAGAAAGGTAATGCTACTGAACTTTCGAATCACCGAAAAAAAATCTCACTAATACCAGCCTGAAGTCATTATGCCAGTGCCTTAATTAACTGCCCAGGCTTCTCTTCAAAGACCAAAATATTTTTTATCTGAAAGGAGCGGCTTTTTCAAGCGCGAGGAATATGTTGCTTAAACCTTTGTGTTAGAAAAGGCGTTTATGCGCCGAAGATACGTGGAGTTGGAAACTCATTCTGCTTTTATTGACTTCCAAATGCATATGATCTCATCCCATGAAGCTTTGCTAACAAAAAACCACAAACAGGGAATTAGACACCGGTGTCTAGGTTTCCTCCGACAGCTCTATGATTCAATTGGCACTGGTGTTTGTGTTGATAGAAATTCTTACTCGGACCTCGTCCAAAGTTAAGCGGGACTCGTGCCAGAGTAGCTTTATAAGACCTCCTTTATTTGATATTTTTATCAACGATCTAATGTCTCTCGTATCTCATGAGAGCATAAACATCCCGGCAATGTTCTTCCAGGAACTCACTGATACCTCCAGAAAAGCAGTCATGGACTTGGAAACCTAGAGTAACCAGAAGGAAATGCTGGTACACCACCAACTCTGACTAGCGAGTTGAATCTCTAATACTTGGCACAAAAGCACTATTCGATGTCACAGTATACACTTATCTGCGTTTGTTTTGCCCATTACGAGTGACCTCAATAAGGTCGAACAGGTACGAACTACAACCAAAGCTGGGAAGAAAGTACTTGAAAAGCTCTATCCCGTAATTCGCGACTCCTTGACACCCGAAAACACAAAACTAAAGCTCCTTAAATAAATTAATACCTAAGCGACAAAGCTCTCCAAAATTTTCACACCTAATCATATGCGACCCCTCTATAACCATAATTAGTGAGACTAAGATATAGTACCATCCGCTCTCATATTTGAGGCAACAATCGTACTAACAAGCCCTGATCAATATAAAGAGAGAATTCAACTCTGTGACAAATGATTTTTGTGGGAAGAACTTCTACGTCTATAGTTCTCACGGGCTGGGCACCAAATGTTAGCGTATCACACATGACCATATCAGGGACCTTCAGGACCCTTAAGGACTTAACGCCGCATACCCCGCCGTATAAAGCGGGACGCGAGCGTTTATTGTAGCATCACGAAGCGTCAGATATTAATCACAGCTGACGCCTGCAGCTTTTGGAGCCGGTAATTTAATCCTGTAAATCCGGTTATAGAAGCGAAGCTGGAAACTCATCAAGTTGCGTTTTTGGTAGTACTTATCACCAAAATCAGATCTTAGCTGCTCCTTAAAAAAGTAGAAAAGATCACGAGAGTGTCAGGGAACTTTGTCAAAATGGTTTGCTATGAGAATAATTTCTAGATTATTCTTTGGTGCATCAATTTCTTTCTGTTCCCGGATTAGAAACAGCAATCTTTCTCCAAGTGTACCCTAAAAAGACAAGGAATTGTGGTAAATATGAACTTAACACGAAATGTATCTACGGGTGACTGCTTAAAACTATCCCAGGATGCGTTTTTCCTCTTGATATCATGAATCGCAAAGACAGTATCTTTGTATCTTCGTATCTTCGTATCTTCGATTGTGCATAGCTCCCAAAATTGTTGAAATTGGCCCTAAAAGAATCTACTACATATGAATACTATCAAAAATCTGCATCGTTAGTTGTAAAATTTTGTCATGATTACCAATCCAGTCATTTTATAGGGGATTAGTTTGCTTTTCGCTTCAAGATTGTTTTGCGTAATCTTCCAAATAACTGCATTAGTTGCAATTAACTAGTTTGGCTTCTAGTTCTGATTTGTTGCTAATACACAGACTCTAAGTAGAAGTTTGAGAATAGAATGAGACTTTAAGTAATATGTGGTTATAACAGTTGTCGATACAAAAAGCACTTGGCTACTAAAATAAGCTTAGTTCTGTACAATTTGTATAGTATGCAAATACTGGTGCGATTACATCGCAGCGTGGAATACGTGTTATATCTGAAAAGTTTGAAAGAAAAAGTTTAAAATGGTTTGCTTTAGTTTCTTTCAGTTGATTATTCCTTTTTATGATATTCGAGTAGAAGGATAATCTAGCTATGAAAACAGCGCTCTTGTAAGGATGATTAACTGAAAAGAATAAAATTTCTCCACTGACTAAGTAGTGGGGTTTTCTATGGAAAATTCGCAGTTTGAGACAACAATAGAATTAGGATGAATAAGTAAAAATATACAATTTAAATGTGTAGCTCCATTGCTGAAAAGTGGCAATGTAAGTAAACAACCCTTCCAATGAAACGAAAATTCTCAAAGAAAAATAAAATTAGCAATCCGTATTATACTAGTAAAATAGGAGGTATTCTGCAATTTTTTCCGCTTGATATAACTTCCCTTTGCAATCAAGATTCTGACTATATGAGTTTGATGTTGTCGAAAACAAGCTTAACGATGAGGATAACAGGTAATAACTAGCCAAATATAACCATATCGGTTAAAAATTGAAAAGCAAAAATGTATTCGACATGTCACAGGTGTGCAACAATTTAACTCTGTCGGCATGAGACTGCGGGTAAAAGACACAGAGAGAAACCACCAGGCGATACTTCAAAACTTTAGATACAGTGTATCAACCGTTATTGAATCATGCATGAACTTTTTGGATTTCTTCTAAAAATATTGATATATGATTCAAAATAATTGATTTTTGCTCGTTACTCAGTTTCTGACTTTTGTGATGGTCATATGCGAAAATCGCCAGAACAATCAGCTAAACTTCAATAATCGGCGATCACCTGGGCATTTTCAGTTTTGATCATTCATTTCATGACTATAGGTGTGAAAGAATTGAACCAGATGATACGATTTTAGACACTCATTTAAAGTTCGCTATAGTTTGTCAACTTATAATGTCCTGATTGGGCAAATATTGAAGTCGTTGATCAAGCACTGAGTTTAATTGACAAACTGAATTTTGCTCAAACGATTGAGTGCTGCTTGAAGGTTACATTTTGTTGGCTTCTAGCCAGTGTATTGAGCTCCCGGTTTTTGATCTACTTGGCAGGGTGGAGCTCTAATAATTATCGTCATTTGTATTACTTCTCTTGACCATCTGATGCTCAAACACATACCGAAATAAAATATAAAGGCATCTAGATATTATCGTAGTCCAATGATTTTCAATAATCGCTGTGTGGAGCTCAAAAAACTATCATAGGAATTCCAACAAGGATTACGTGGCTGCAAACGTTGTTCAATATTCACAAAAACGTGAATGCTATGTTCATACTACACTTAGCATCTATTTGACAGCTAATCCTAAGGGTTAATAGACATATCATGACTTCTAGATGGAATATCTAGAAAATTTCTTCATAGATTTTGAGCTTGCAGCTCAAACAATTCAAGCTCGTCTTAACCACACAGCTCCACAGCTGAAAGATATGACACATCTATAAAATGCCATATCAACTTCTTGTTGTGGTTTAAGAAGCAGTATATAGGATCCAGCTGGTAAAATTCTCTAAGTTTGCTCAAATTGATTTACACGCTATCCATAGAACCTCTAGCAGCCACCTCGGCCGATCGAGTCGCGCAAACAGACGTAGGTCTTTTGATGAAACTTTGGTATAGCCATCGGACTATCTAAGGGGTAGTGGTTATCAATCCATATTCTTATACATGGAAAAAACTGCTCGGCATCTTCTGCTATTAGTAGCAAGCCAGTTTACCAAACCGACAAAGGTCCGCTTGAACCACTTTGCAAATTCAAGGCTCACTACCCCCCTAGCACACACTTGATCAGCTCAGCAATGGAGCAGAAGGAGTATGATTGAATCTCTCGGCATACTCCTCGGCAAGATGACGCTTCAATGCAGCAAATTGGCGACCAAAGTTCCTATGACACCAAACACAGATCAAGTCTGCTTTATGTTCAAACTGCAGCATTTCCTGAGAGTTGTAACGGGGGTCATCGGCGAGCAAACTTCCGATTTCGTTGAAGTCCACAAAGAACTTTGTAGTGAACGACACATAATGCTGGGCCCTTTTCAGGGCCGGCGAGCACATATCTTTTGATATGATATGAATATGCAGGTTGTCCATCGACGGTACGCTGTGAACACCACAGCGAATCAGACCATCATAGTGATCGTCATTCTTGCAGTATTTTTTAAGTTCAGCCTCAGCCAGCTTCTGAAACTTTGTTACCCAAGGCTTCAATTTATGTAACAGAGCAGGACCAGCACTGACGGCAGAACCAGAGCCAAAATCAGGACCAGAACCAGAACCAGAACCAGAACCAGAATCACCATCAGCACCGGCATCGGAGCCGAGATCAGAACCAGAAGAATCACAGCAGAAATCCCCCCTCCCAAGCACGTCCAGGGGCCAGCCAGCAGGAATATTTCGCGGCATTAATAGCCAATGAACCCGAGCCTTTGGGTAAGCATCTTTTAAAACTACAATATCATCATTATAAAAAAAAACCACCTCAGGGTTGGATTCCGGGGATTCGATATATTTGCTGAGAACGCGGCGATAGCTCATTGTGCCACGTCGTTAAGTCCCGACAACAAGGCTGATAAAAGCTTTAGTGATGCTCCCATTCAAACTCTTTGACAAACACTAACACTCGGCGGGTCAAGATATTTTTCCACGGGCTTAAACAGAGTACGACAGATAGAAAATGAGTGGTAAGTTTGCACATTTAAACCAGAAAAATCAAAGACTGTAAGGACTACGCGTGCTGATTGTCAGAAATCTGTCGTCTACAGATGCTGGCAATTGCTCCTATGGCGCTTGATTCCCAGTCATGTACGTGGGGTCAATGGGCCAGCCAAGAGCCACGGTGGTTATTAGACGTCGGTCGAAAGACCTTTCTCGTCAACTCGAAAAAAACCCACAACTAACATATGAAACAGTCCGATTGCTTGATCTGGTCAAGCCTTTTACGCCCTTCTTGCCAGAAGTGGCTGCTCCTGAAAAAAAGGTGCCTTTTAATCAGAAACTCATGTGGACTGCTGTCACTCTTCTCATCTTCTTGGTCATGAGTGAAATTCCTCTGTACGGTATTGTATCGTCAGATTCGTCTGATCCTCTACTTTGGTTGCGAATGATGCTGGCAAGTAACAGAGGTACTTTGATGGAGCTGGGAATCACCCCCATTGTTTCCTCTGGTATGGTTTTCCAGCTTCTTGTTGGTACTCATCTCCTCGATGTGAACATGGATGTCAAATCAGATCGGGAGCTTTACCAGACCTGCCAAAAGCTTTTGGCTATTATTTTGTCTCTCGGTCAGGCTACCGTCTATGTTTTGACTGGTATGTACGGACCCCCTTCCTCTCTGGGTCTTGGTGTCTGTCTTTTGTTGATCTTGCAATTGGTGTTTGCTGGCCTCGTTGTGATTTTGCTTGATGAGCTTCTCCAGAAGGGCTATGGTCTTGGTAGCGGTATTTCTCTTTTCATGGCTACCAACATTTGCGAGCAGATTCTGTGGAAGGCCTTCTCTCCCATCACCTCCAACACTGGTCGAGGTTATGAGTTTGAAGGTGCTGTTGTTGCCATGGTCCATTTGTTGGCTACCCGAAAGGACAAAAAGCGAGCTCTTTTAGAAGCTTTTTACCGACAATCTTTGCCTAACATGTTCCAACTGTTGACTACTGTTGCCATGTTCTTTTTGGTCGTTTATTTGCAGGGTTTCCGAGTCGAGCTTCCGTTGAAGAGCACCAAGACTCGTGGTCCTTATGCTTCTTATCCGATCCGACTCTTTTACACCAGTAACTTGCCAATCATGTTGCAGTCTACATTGACTTCAAATGTTTTCATTATTTCTCAAATGATTTACAGTCGATATCCTGACGCTTTGGTTTCCAAGCTGCTTGGCGTTTGGGAGCCTCGAGAAGGCTCTGCCCAGCTTTATGCCATTTCTGGCCTTGCCTACTACATGCAGCCTCCTTTCAACTGGAAGGAAGCTTTGCTTGATCCTGTCAAGACTGTTATTTATATTGGTTTTGTTCTTGGAGCTTGTGCCATCTTTTCCAAGACTTGGATTGAGATCAGTGGCTCATCTCCCAAGGATGTTGCCAAGCAGCTCAAAGATCAGGGACTTGTCATTGCTGGCCGACGTGAATCCTCTGTATACAAGGAACTTAAGGCCATCATCCCCACCGCTGCTGCCTTTGGTGGTGCTACTATTGGCCTGTTGAGTGTCGTTAGTGATTTGCTAGGCACCCTTGGCAGTGGTACTGCCATCTTGTTGGCTGCTACAACTATCTATGGATACTTTGAAACGGCTGTCAAAGAAGGAGGATTCCACATGTAAAATTCGAACCTTCATCACGAAAACTTTGTGAAAAGGTTGTGCAAACCCAGTCTATATCTCGCAGAGCAGATTGGAGATAGGATTGCTGGTCATTTATAATAGTAATAGTCATGGCTACTCTTCGAAAACAACAGTTCATGCAGGGTGTGCATCAATGATCAAACAATGCCACGTAACATGAGAATGGAAAGTCGACTGAAGTTGTAAAGTAATGGTAGACTGTGCTGAAACAAAACCCCGTGCTAGTAATAGTTCAATAGGATGGAAAATGAAATAACTTTGTGAATGATTTGCATGATAATTACGTCTCGCAACAAAAAATTAGAAAGGCTTACGAACGCCGTGAAAGTATTTTTACAGTTTGCTTCTTTCGGCTGCCGAATAATTGCGCACTATCTGCAGATAACAGATAACGATAAGCTTGTGGCACTATGGCAGTAATTTTTAACAAAGAGCCCCTGAGCCAATATCGGCGCGAACGCGAAAATGTGCCAGTAGGGCGGTTGGAAGTGTTTTTAGTTGCTCGCACTCAGACTGCCGCTAAACACCGTAACAAGGTCAAAGTCTTCAGCGTCTCACAATTAGGTGACCGCCAACTTTTCCTGAACACATCACGCTGAAACATATCATTATCAATAGCTTACGTTGCTAGTTCGGTTCTCTCCTCGAATTTAATGCAGTCATGAACTCCTCCCACGTTAGAGATAACTGCTGTGTAGCGCGAAAACATCCTAGGATAGAAATTGTGTTGAATCTTGGCTTTGCTGAGAATGCACAAGCGCGCGTCGATCGTAAATAGACTTGGTAATCACCCTAGTAGAAATTACGGAGGATCATCCCGTTTTGAGTTTAAAAATTTGATCAGTCCGACCCACCATGTGCCTGCGGGTAAGCGCGCAGTGTGGTCTCACAAAAAAGCGAAACTCAAACCAACATCCGCCCAGGAAGTTTCAACTCAGGCGCGCCCACTGAGACAGTCATTTTGCTCGGCGACAAAAGCCACTGACTGCCCATTAATACGAAAATGCCGACTCCCAGCAGAAGTCCCACCTCCTCCTTTTTTCTTCTCGTTACACCGTCCCACCATTGATTGCTATTTCAAAGCTTTGGTGAGGAACCAAAGGCTGTCCAGCCACTGCTCTTCTCACGTCAAATATTTCGTGATCGTTTGAGCTACAAATGCCTCGCGCTTCTGCAAGCGCCTAGCACACAGCGCCACATCGTAGGGATAATGAAAATAGCAGAACCTTGAAGACAAGTAAGTCATTACGACATGAACTTCAAAATTTCTCGTTTCCTCCAATAATTTTAATGGTCGGAGACCCAATTTCGCTAGATCTCAAGAAAATTACTTGGCTGTGCCTTAATTTGCAGATGAATCCTGCACTGGCAAAAGCAAACATAGAGCGCACACATGATATCCACCACTTGTATAAAAATAAACGAACGTAATGTCCATCACTTGGCCCTCTAAGCCTGGACAGCAAATGAGGCACGCCTGACAACAAGCACGGCTTTCAAATTTGTGACGGATAATTCCAATCAACAGTGCACGCCTCAACTACAGGAATTTTTTAAAAATAGGCATGGCTAGGGGCGAGAGAAAACTGCTACGTATACAGGCTCTTGTTGAAATTCGCTCAAACAGCTCTTTGGCGTCTTTTACGCAGTCCATCTTCTGTTACCTATGATCAAGCCTAGTGCAGCTTGATTTCGGAATTTCATCAGGTTGGCCGAGATGTTTTCTTGACCTAAGATGGTGTGTGAGGTGTTGATAACTATAAAAAGCAATATTAAATGAAAGCATCTTTTTTTTTTTTTGGTAGCGAGTCAAGCGACCTTGACTAGCGGCCAATCATATAATTTATTATTTGATACAGTAGGCGGCGTAGGCAGGGAAACACCCATCAATAACCAAGTAATTTCAATAAGCAAATGCTCTGCATATTATATGATATATGATCAAGAGCAGTAATGCTTGAAGCGTGCGCCACGTCAACAGCCAGCTACTCCTCACCCATCCTGATGATATCCTCAATCTACATTTCGATCTGAGCCGCAGTCTTAACACAATTGCAAAAATCAACGTTGGAGTTGTTAGGCTGGTTACCTGATGCGTTTACTCTGGTACTAAGAAACGTAGCCGCTTTCAAAAAAAAAACAAAAAAAAATATTACAGTCAGCGCTGCCGAAAAATAAATAACGCAGTTAGCAAAATGCTAACATATTTTGGGCAGGGGCTCTGCTTGTGCTATGAGAACGCTCCTTCGGCTTATATATATTAATAGCCTCTGCCCGCTCTTCGACGGTGTTTCTTTGACTTTCAGCTCCCTTCAATACTAGAGCTATTCATTAAACCAGATTCCACCTGTCATCTCCCCAGTCCACTTCAAACACGACTATCCATTAGCATTGACCATCGTTGGTCTAACCTTTCATATTTTATTTGCGTGTCGTCCGCTTCTTCTGCATTCTGTCGCTGGTCGTCGGATATTTTTTTCATTCAATTTTGTCGATATTCAACTTGCAATGAATTTCTTGTGGTGCATTCTCAACTTGGCCCTGCTATTTAGCACCAGTTTAGCTGGTAAGTAGAACGTTGGGCTTCTTTTCCTTTTGGTATATTTCGGGGCTCCTGGCATGATCTACGCCAATTGCTTGGCTTTTTTTATTGGCGCACAGAGTTTCGACAATCTGCAGAAAAAACAACCCGCGCCCTCCTTCTTCCCGCTAAAAACTAAAAGTGATTAGTACGATAAAACTTGTTAGTCCATGATTTGCTGTCTTTCGTGGTGCCCGTCTACTCATAAGCAGCCCTGAAATATTGGCTGACCTATACGGGTGGGAAGAGGGGGTTTCATACCCTTTTTGGTGAGACGTTCTTGTTTATGGCGCGCCGGATGTTGGAACTGCGAATCCAACTCAGCATTCGGTTGAACAGGGCCAATTCAGCCATAAATTTTAGCAAGCTCTGATTATGACAATAATCCCTGTTTCGCGCCTGAAAGAATCTTTAAAATACACCAAGCGCCAAACTAATGTTCAAAGGCTAGTTCTAATTTCTAAGGGATAGCACAGTCTCTTTTCTTGGGAGCCCCACCGAGCCATGTCTCATGTAATTCAGACTAACGTTTGACTAACTATCTACAGCCATTGACCGAGTCACCAGTACCGCTGTGAGTGCCTCGTCGAGCACTGGTTCGACAAGCATCACTTTAACCGCTTCTGAAACTCTTATTTGGGTCACACGAACATTAACTGCTGGCGATGTTGTCACAGTTCAGTCACCTTATTACCAATCATTTTCATCATTTTACTCAACAATAGCGTCGCCCAAGTCTGGTTCCATTGGCCTCGGTACCATATCTGGAACGGTCGGAAATGTTAAGCCCACGGCCTACATCACCCAGAGCTATAGCTAATTTAGCCATGTCGATCTATAAATCCTGCATCGCCCATGATCAGCACTATCATCGGCATGGTTGTGAATCCTTGTATTCTTTTGTCATATCCGGCGTTGAGCTTGAACCCTTTCTCGGATTACCCACCGAAACTACCCACCGAGACTATCTCCGAGGCTATTTAACCCCGACAACAATGCGACATCACTTGTGCAGTGGTTTTCCAGCCCCCTCGGTTCTGTTTCACCCTTCAAAAAACATGTACTAGCATTATTCAGCCATTTTCAATAAACAAATATTCCATTTGACTGCACATTTTTATAACATTCCGCTCAACGCTTCAACGAGATTTCTCTGGCACATATATTATATTATGTAATCGTATCTGATTTTTCGGGTGACATCATCTGCACAGAAACCAGAAATAGTAAACACTATTTTCGCATTTTTACATTGAGTCCGTCGCAGAACGGAAAAAGTTACCGTATTGAGAGAACTGCTTAAATTTGCTATGTTATTGATTTGATTGCTGCTAAATACATCTTATGCTTTGTCTACCACTTACTGCTCCTTGTCTGCAAGTATCAGCTATGATCGTCATAGAATCATGCAGCACATTCTTAACACTGACGCCTAAATTCGCTAAATTTAGTGTGTAGGAACCACTTTGGTAGTCTTATGCACCCGAAGAATCCGATTGTCCAGCTTTGTCAAATAGTGGCTTTGATTGTACGACGTTACAGCCATATTTAAAATGTACCAAGGTGGCTGAGGGCACCGTTGCAAATCCGTTTTGGATGGGTTGTCTATCTGTCTTTCCCGTAAATTCTGGATTATTTCCATTCTAATGTTTGCTCAAAAATCTCGATTCATCGCGTGACTTTTTCTCTGCTAGATGGCCCGCGATATCAAAATAGTGAGCTGTAATAAATTCCCATCATGTGCAATTGAGTGGTGTCTCTTGTAGTCATGTCTGCTGCTGCTTCATGATCAGATCGTTTGATAACTCCTGCTAGTAGATTCATGATTCTTCCGTAATCCACTGCAACTGAATTCAGACTTCCTCAATAACCTGTCATAAGATCATCAACATACTCTGATCATCGACACATTTCAACATGTTGTCCTGCCGCCAAAAATACTAGTTGCTCAATAACTCTGCGTTATTAGTAGTTGATATTCCAGACCGTTATCTACCAGCATTCAATATCACCCTGCACATTGGGTTCGGCACACTTCTACTAGTTTTCTAACAGTTTGGTCTCCGAACTTTGTATTTCTCGCCAAGATTTTTCCAATGATTCTTCCAGTTATTAAACTCATCTTCCAACCAACCCATCTAGTCGACGTGAGCCATGAAACGACCTGTAGCTTAGCTCAACTGTGGCTTTGACAGCAGACTGAATTTGCTAATAACCTGGCTCCTAGAGATTTCTCAGTTTGCACTATTCTACTGTTGATTTCCCAAATATGGCTCCGTTTACTGGTTCGCTCACCGAGAGACACGAGCATCACTGAGACTGCTGCGGAATATCCAGTAAAGCTCGGCTGCTTCCGGTACCGAGCCGGAGTAACGCAGAAAACTACTAAGCAGAACGTCATAGTTTTCGACTGGAGTTAGATACCCTTTGTCAAATAAAGATCGAAGAAAGGCACACAGAATTCGGATTGTAGTATAGCTGTCATCCCTGTCTAAATTCCGTTCAACAAATGAGTATATCAGCACCCGCCGTAACTGCTCAAGATCTGTGTCCAGTACCACTCCAAAAAATCCCGAGACAATGACTCTGTGAACATAATCAACACTGAGGTTTGTTGCTTTGATCTTACTCAAAGAATTATAAGGCTTGAAAAACTCATCCGGTTGCTTGAACCAAGCAGTGAAGATTTCGCCGCTGACTTGATTGAAAGGATCACAAAAATCATCCAGATCCTCCATTCTTTGGCTTTGGACTTCCTGTTTCACCAGTAAATCAATGTCATTCGGCGCCATCATCTGGCATGCCTTATGAAGCCATGCCAATGGAGGCATTGACAACGCTTCAACGTCCGTTTCTGGAAACAAGTATTTTGACCGCAGTAGATCATAATAGAAATCAAATTTTATTGTCTTAGCATCCGGAATTTCCAATGGAAGACTTTCGACCTTTTTGTTTCCAAGAATTTCAACGGCCTTATTAGGCTCACCCAGAATGAGATTAGAAACCTTAGAAGTCAAACCACCAACCCAGTGCTTGCGAAGAAAAAAAGTTATGAACGGATTATCTTCCAGTCCATTATAAAAAGAAGCTAGTAAATACTGACAAACCTGGACTACAGCAGGGTCAGCTGACTTACTCAGCTTGTTGAATATCTCATGACGGCAAAAATCATAAACATCTCCAGGCATCAGTGACTGCTTCTCACGGTACAGTTTCAGAAGATCCTTCAGATTATTCTGACCATGCTCTGCTAGATACTGCACAAGCTGCAACTCCTCCATGGCATTAGTGGCGGCCTTAAGATATGCCGAACAGGTGGGTGGTTAGGACGAAGAATCTTCTACAATGGGAAAAAAAAAGGCTCAAATATGAGCCGTCATATTTTGGAACATAAGTGATTCATAATTTAATGATATTATAAACTATCTCAGTTTTTTTGATGAGTCGCTTGGCAATCCCGTTTAAGATGAAGGGGCGGGGTTGGATCGTCGCTTGCCGTTGGTCAAAGTGACGTTGACAAATCGTCGGGTGTACAAGAGTCGCTTGTGGGCTCGGCCCTTGGGGACCTTCTTCTTCTCTTGCTTCTCGACCTTGGGGGTCATGGCCTTAACTCGACCAGCTCGTGACAAAGAACCGTGTTGTTTTCCCTATAATGTGTTAGTTTCATGTGACTCGTGACAATCTTCTTCAAAGGGAGGAAATATCACTGGTGGAAACACAGACGACCTAGTGTGGCATTGCAGTAGAGGGTCGTTGGATCTGTCATAATCTCCGAGCTGATAAGTGCCAACTCGCATAACATGTTTTGTGTTGTGTCGTTTCCGTATTGTCTTCGCATCTTTCGGTCGATAGATCATAGCGACATGTCAAATCCTCCTCCGGCTCCTCCTTTCCGACCTCAAACCAACATTTCTCCAGCTCCAAACCGTACCAGAATCAGACAAACACCATCGAAATATCCCCTCACAGTTGTCGAATCTCCTCTACCAATGTGTCGTGTGTCCCATCCTTTCTCTCTTCGTTGACAATCTACTTACCATTTTGCAGTTTCTTCAGTTGATGATTGATAGTTGAAGGGAAAAAAGCCACTGTGACACCTAATGAAGAGTGGGGTGGAGGCCTGGTTTTCGTACTGATATATCCTCTGGTCCTACACTTACGCCGTCCTCAGTCAGCCAGCAGTCACACTTTTTCTTGCCTCTTATCTTCGCCCAAGTTGGGAGAATCCAGGAAATATGTTCACGTGATTCAGGCTCACAATTATGTGCTCAGACCCCATAATGATGGCCAGAATGAGCACCGGACTCGAACAATAAAGCAGTGCATTAAGGTACTATATGAAGAAGAATTCCAAAAGTAATAGCTATCAAGGCAAACGAAATAAAAAATACAATAAGCGGAACACCTCTAGCCGCAGGAAACTTGTTTTGCTGCAGGTAGTGCTGTATAATGAAGTAGCGGTACATGCCGAAGATGATCACAACAATGCCTGTACAAATAAATAATGCCCCGATCGACCGTGAGTAACGGTTGATTTCATTGACCTCGTCCATTGACTGGACCCGATTGGCCTGGGCTTTAGAAGGCAATCGGAAAAACTGGGTTAAAGCTACCCCGATACTGGCGAATCCTAAGGATGTTCGTAGCCATGCAAGGTATGTCCGCTCATTGGCAAGCTAAGCCCGACCGACAGTTAGCACAGGCCGAGGCCGAAGCCAAGCCTTAATAGAATACTAAGACTAAATTTTCCTCATTTACAACTCACATGATCACGGGCAACTGAGCCCCTGTTTACCAGCTGCTTGCTGGTCACATATTCCCACAATGCCATTATTCCTGTCCAGTCTTTACAAACCTGTTGCTGCTGCCACTGCTGGTCTCAAAATGAAATGGATGATGGCGGTGGGTAAGTGTGAAATTGGTACGGCTGCAACAAACCAGGCCTGTTGGTGGGCCTGTTGCCCCCGGGACCTTGAAAAGCCTACAGAAGCAAATCGTTCAGAATAAAACAAACAAAAAATCTAGATATCAAGAAATAGCCATGTCTGACGACGAGCTTGTTGCTGGCGGCATGTTTGAGGAACCCGAGGACTATTATAAGCCTCCGCCTCAGGCAACTTTTGATTATTACCAGAGACCCGAGGAGTTCGTCAAGCCAGGAGAACCCGCCAAAATCACCATGCGATTGGTGGGTAAGTCCCCATTGTGGGGGCATTTGTTGTGGAATGCTGGAAAACTCACTGCCAATTATCTCGATAAATACAGGGACGAATGGGTCAAGGATAAGGTTGTTCTTGAGCTTGGTGCTGCTGCTGCTCTGCCGACGCTTCTATGTATGCTCAGTGCCAAACAGGTGGTTTCCACCGATTATCCTGATATTGATCTGTTGGAAAATATCCAGTATAACGTAGACTTGCTCAAAAAAGAAGCTCCCGAGATCACTTTAGCTGATACCTCTGTCAAGGGCTATCGGTGGGGTGAACCCATCGACATGATCTGGGATCAGGGCTCCAATAAGTTTGATCTTGTTATCATGTCTGATCTGATTTTCAATCACACTGAGCACGAGCGACTTCTTAAAACCTTGCAATATACAGTCAAACCTAAAACTGGCAAGGTTTTTGTTGTGTTTACTCCTCATCGGCCTAAATTGATAGACAGGGATTTTGGATTTTTCGAAACTGCCAAACAATATGGATTTGAATCGGAAAAGGTCGCAGAAAAGAAAATGACTCCTATGTTTGAAGAAGAGGAGGAGACCAAGGAAATTAGAAGCATGGTCTATGCATTCATCATGACGTATACTGGGAAGGCTGAGCCTTTAGAAAACTGAGTGATATTTATACAAGATGACCAGGTCGCAGTAGAATTAATACATTACTGGTGCCATGTAATTTCTGAGGCAATAAACTTTTCATCTTTCTCTCGAGTGTCATGTTCTTGTAGTGCTAACAGGTCGTTCCTTTCTCGTATTATAACCGGACTACTCAACCAGAGTTCATATATTCCACGATCAGTGAGCTTGAAATCTTGCTAATTTTTCGTACGTATTCGGCTATATTATGATCTCTGATGTACTTTTCTATCTCCTTCGACTTGCATGATCGCTCATCTTTGATGTTAATGTCATGCCTTGGCCATTTTACTGTCTCTGTAGTCGGTTCTTTGTCCACTCCACCCTAGAATTATAATTCTCTATACTAATACGAATCGAAACCCCTTCAACTTATAGAAATCAAAATACGAAAACATTAAAACTACCCTGATCAAAATATCATAGATCTTGCTTCCTCATTTGATGCCCTTGATTGGTAATATCATGTTCTCATATGATCTGTCTCCATAACGCACTGATCAGTCGAGCTATACACATGAAAAAAGTTTGGTAGAAGATAAAACAAAAAAAAATTAATGCCTGCAAATCTGTATATTAACAGCTAATGCCCAAATCCGAAAATATGCTATTTGTGAATTTCAATCTCATATCCGCACCCGCACCGTTGCTCCCGCCGCTCAATGAAGCATCTCCGACACCACAGAATACTTTTTCCATCCTAAGCACAGGTTGAATTTTGGCTAGATCCACAACAAAATGCTAGAGTATGCTGGGAAGCTGGTATTGGCTCCCATGGTACGGGTCGGCGAGCTTCCTGTAAGACTGTTATCATTGAAATATGGCGCAGATCTGGTGTGGGGGCCTGAAATCGTTGACAAAAAGATTCTTCACTGCAAACGAGTAGAAAACACCGAGTTCCGAACTATTGATTTTGTTGAAGATATTCCTGGTAAAACCTACAAAGACGAAAGAAACAAGCTTGTTTTTCGAACATTTCCCGAGAAAGAGAAAGGCAGAGTAGTTTTTCAAATGGGTACAGCCAGCCCGGAGATGGCCGTTCAGGCAGCCAAAGTTGTAGCACGAGATGTCGATGCTATTGACGTCAATTCAGGATGCCCTAAGCATTTCTCTGTACATTCAGGAATGGGCGCAGGACTCTTGAAAACCCCCGATAGACTTGTCAATATCTTGGAAAGCCTGGTTCAGGAGGTTGGTGGGCCTTACGGCATCAGTATTTCGGTGAAAATCCGTATTCTTGACACAGTTGAAGAGACTCTATCACTGGTTCGTCGTCTGGTGACTACTGGTATCAGCTGTCTGACTGTTCATTGCCGAACGACTCCCATGAGGCCTCGGGAACCTGTCATCAGAGATGCCCTAGGAGGTGTGGCCGAAATATGCCGTAATGCTGAGGTTGCCTGTTATGTGAATGGAGACGTTGATGGACGATGGCAGCTCAAGTCGCTGATAGATACTTATGGCGTGTCCGGAGCCATGATCGCAAGAGCTGCAGAATCCAATGCTTCATGCTTCGGCAACAAGCTCCTTCCTTGGCAGACTGTTGCCAAAGACTATCTAGATATTGCGATGCAATTTAACACGCATGACTCCAATACGAAATATTGTTTGTTACGGATGGTTCCAGGAAAAGAGCCGGTTTATCAGAAATTGGCCCGAGCTCGAAGCAATGGCGAGTATATTGATCTCATTACTGGTATGACTAGCAGGGTTAAAGAGGTCTCTGAGGCAGTTTCGTCGAGTGGAGAAGTCTCAAATTCCAGTTCGAAGACCGATGGCGGCTCCTTGGCCGATCTTAAGACTGAAGAGGCTTCGAATCCTGGCTCGAATGAAATCATCACGGAAACCCGACAACCATTATCAACCACAGAATTGGGCTCGAAGCCAGAATCAACTCCAGATTCCAGCGGCCAGACTCCTACAAACGGAGCTCTCAAAAGACCCCATGGCGATTGTGACGACAGAGAGCCTAAAAAACTAGCATCCTCCAACCCTCCAGCATCGGTAACAGCATGAATGCTATAATCCCATCAGAGCCCTCCATCACAGCTCCTGCACCAGCTTCTAATTCTCGTTGCTATCCCACAACCGGCTCGGGCTCTTAAATATAATGTGATTAACAAACTATGTTTATATGTACAAATCCCCCTCTCTAAAAGACAGCCTTCTTCACCAAACACCAGGCTCCAGCAGCACTGGTCATCAGTCCAGCAGAAATGGCCATGGGTCGAAGTCCTTTAGTGGCCTTGAACAGGGCTCCTGATAGAGCGCCTGCAGCTAATGAGTTGGCAGAATCATGCTTGCCACGGAACTGATCAATACTGGCATTGACCAGATTATAAGTCAAAGCAAGAACGCCAGCACTGTTGCCGAGAAAAGGGCCTCGACGAGTCACAGCATTCAAAACACCGTTGAGTCGCAGCTTAGCAGAAGTTGTACCGGCAGTCTTCTTGAGACCTTCTTGCAACCCGTATGCTCCACCAACACCAAGACCAGCAAGATAAACAGTACCAGTACCATAACAAAGATCGTCCGTCCAGTCCTTGATGGGGAAAATCCCAGTCGAGCCCGGAACAGGGGCTCCAAAAGTGCTGTCTTCAGACAGATCCAGATACTCGAGGTTGCCTCCGTTGTTCAGACCAGCAAGAGGATGGAGCTTAGAGGCATCCATGTTGGATCCCAGAAACGACGAAACGTCCTGAGCAGATGAAGGATCAAATGCAAACGTCTGTTCCTTTTTTTCTTCCTTTTTACCGAACCAAGACATTGTTGTGGAATTTGGTCATACAGGTGAAAAATCTTGAACTATTGAGTGGGAGTGCAATGTGCGGCTGTCGGGACCAACCCGGCAACTGACATCACTGGTTGGCGGCCTTTCTTATAGAGAACGAAATCATCGGATCGCTTATTGGATTGGGAAAATGATGGATTGATTTTTAGGGTGTAGGGTGGAATAGGTTTTGGAATTTTTTAGACTATGTTTATGTACGTAGAGAGCAGGTAGAGATCGGCTGGTTGTTGCTGCTGCTGTTGGTGTGGAGATGGAGGACCAATTGTTCCTGACTGCTGGACTACTGGTTGACTATTGCTGGATCGCCGCTAGATCTGTAATGTGACATGTGGTAATAAATAAATATAACTTTAGGCATGGATTTACCTGGAATGACATGTATTATTTCAAAAAATAACATCGAGTGCGAATAAATTTGGGCCGGCTATTGCTGGATCACTGCTGGATCACTGGCTGACTATTGCTGGATCACTGCTGATTTGTAAAATGACATGTCGTAATAAATAAATATAACGTTAGGCATGGATTGACCTGGAATGACAGGTATTTTTTAGAAGACAACATCGAGTGCGAATAAATTTGGGCCGACTATTGCTGGATCACTGCTGATCTGTAAAACGACATGTCGTAAATAAACACAATTTTAGACATGGACTGACTTGGAATGATAGGTATTATTTCAGAAAATAACACCGAGTACGAATCGACTGATCCTGATGAATTCTGCTGGTGTATCGAGTAGTTGAACTCATTAACACACTCTGTTAATGAATAAACCACTCCACTCAACATCATAATATATAAAATGACCTGTCGAAGTAAACAAACACAATTTTAAGACTAGATTAACCTGAATGACAGGTATTTTCTAGAAAATAACATCAAATGCGAATCGACTGGCTCTGATAAATTCTGCTGGTGTACCGAGTAGTAGTTGAACTCACTAATACACTCCCTTAATATTAGAATAAACACTTTCCTCAACATCATAATATCATCGAAAAAAACTATCATCACCTAGTTACTGACTGTATGATTACTCTAATCATCACATTAACAGTCATGAGCTCTTGTCTTCTCACCGAACAAACCTATCGACCGTTATACCATATTCACAGAATCAACTACCACTTTAACCGTAACCACCTACCCACCAGTAGCTCCTCGGCTTCTTGATACGTCTATAATTTAGTTGAATTGTCTAATTACATATTGCTTCTTCTATTATCCAAAAGAATCAGTAGCCATCGGCAAGCCCATTCTTCCTCCACCAGTCACTCACAGCATGAATAACTCCGCTGTCGGGATTCCTATAAATTGCATTCATCGACGTCGATGGAACCTGTATCTCGACGTTGTGCCCTTTGTTTTGCAAACATTTAAGTACCGCTTCGGGCCCGGTCTGTTCAAGATAAGCAGTCTCTGGGAGAAGCTGGTGATGAAGACGAGGAAACGCAATCGTGTTGAGCAAAGGTTCTTCGTACTGATACGTTCGGACAATTGCCTGAAATACCGCTGTCACAATATGAGAACCACCTGCAGCACCAATAATGAGCTCCGGTCCAGATTCATCTGTGTAAATGATAGACGGTGCTGTAGAAGACAGCGGTCGTCGGAAAGGAGTGACATAATTGTAGATCGATGGGCGAAGATCAAAGGCATTGTCCGTTTTTGGAACAGAAAAATCATCCATTTCATCGTTAAGCACAACTCCGGTCTTGGGATCACATACAATGGATCCGAACAAAAGGTTGACAGTAGTGGTCAAGGCAACTGCCATTCCATTTTCGTCCAAAACACTGAGATGAGCCGTTCCATGATTCTCCTGGTTTTCATAGCTTGGATGATAACTCTGCCAAGGCAAAGTGTGGTCCAAAGAAATGTTTCCTCTGCACTTGTCAGCCCATTCGCGTGAAATGACTTCGTCCACTCTTGGGTTTCCAGCAGGATAGTCGCCCAGCTCTGTTCGGGCAGCAGCCATCCATTTCATTGTCTCCACCAAAAGCTGTGTCTCATCGCTGCCAAAGTCATTTTGCTCGTCTGCTAGTGTAAAATTGTTCAATATGTTCAGACCAAGCACTAATGCCGGACCAGATGCCGGGTTGGGCACAGTGATGAGCTTTTTTCCGAGATATTCTGCCTCCAAAGGCTCCGACTCCACGGCCTGGTAACGAGAAAAATCCTCGGGTGTAATAATTCCTCCTGTTCGTCGAGCAACGTGTACAAGAGACGGCACTATGGGCCCGTGGGGGTCGTAGAAAATCTGAGCTCCGTGATCAGCTATAAGCTCCAATGTTCTGGCATAGTTTTCTCTTCTGATCCAGTCACCTTCTTGTGCTAGTCTCTTGGTGCCATTTTCATGGACAAACATCCAGTGCCACATATCCGGGTGCTCGAGGAAAATAGGTGATGCCATTGAAATAGCAATTCCTAGCACCTTGCTTACTTCAAAGCCATTACGATTCAGCTCTATAACTGGTTCGAAAAGCTGTTTCCAGGAAAGCACACCACTGCTATACTTCTTGTAGGCCATTTCAAGGCCAGCCAGTTCTCCTGGAACTGCTACAGCCAGGCCTCCGATCCGGCTGAGAAACTCGTCCTCGTCATACATGTGCTTTGTAGCGGCCTCCGGCGCCATTTCCCGGAAGTTAAATGCAGACGCCTGGCCGTCCTTGTCCCTCACGGTCATGAATCCTCCTCCTCCGATTCCTGAGCTATGACTGTTGATGGTACCAATACATAGTGTAGTGGTGATAGCGGCATCGACAGCCGAGCCTCCAGCCAGCAAGATATCCTTGCCCATGGTGGAGCATAGCGGAACGTCACATGCCACAGCAGCTTTGTATGCTACTGTCAGATATTTACTATCGGGATGATTATCAGGTGTTCCTGCTGCTGTTTGTCCATGCAGGTGCTGATATGGGTGTTCCTGACTAAACAGTTCCTTATCGGAGAAGCCCAATCTCCGAAGATAAGGCGAATCAACGACGTTCCACCAACACAACAACGCACTGGCAGTGAGCGCTAGTGCAATGATCCGGTTGGGACGTTTCTTTGGGACTTGTGTCACGCTTGGTTGTGACTCGTAGTATTCTTGTTTCCCCATGTTGATGGAAAGATGGAGGGATATCACTAAGCATGTCTAGCGATGTGGGAGCTAAATTGGCCGCATAGAACCCTGATAATGCAGAATGTAAAAGAAATATCCAGAAATACTGGAGAAAACCTCAGGTTAGCAGTGAATCAGAGACGAAGCGAGAAAAATTTCAAATATAAGGGGGCTCTTCATGCCATAGAGTCAACTATATATTCAAAAACTACTATCACTACATCCACCTCAATAGCAGCGAGAGATGAAAGGGGAAAGAGAAAGGCTAGCAAGACTAATAAAGCGATGACATAACGGCTTACCAACAACTCCCAACTTTCATGCTCAACATGAGAGCAAAAACTTGAACATCGCACAACCACCATTAATTCCCAAACAAAAACACCCTCCAATTTTTTTGACATCACTACATTGCTTTACCAACACCCAACCCGAGGGAAGTGGGCGCGGCGCAGCCGTACTAAGCAGACCGTGATGTACAGGCCAGTCAAAACCCGTACATCTGAGCCTGATGATGTGGCCACCCCGCTCATATTTCATATATAAACACAGGCCTGTCCCCCGAACGTCTAAGATTTTTCTCCTCTTGTTTTCCTCTCCCCAATTATAAACAAACACTAAATACATACACACAATGTCAGGTCGAGGAAAAGGCGGTAAAGGACTCGGAAAGGGTGGTGCCAAGCGACACCGAAAGATTCTACGAGATAACATCCAAGGTATTACCAAGCCTGCTATCAGACGTCTTGCCCGAAGAGGTGGTGTCAAGCGTATCTCCGCGTTGATTTATGAAGAGACCCGAGCTGTCCTCAAGTCATTTTTGGAGTCGGTCATCCGGGATGCCGTCACCTATACTGAGCACGCTAAGAGAAAGACCGTCACTTCTTTGGACGTTGTCTACGCTTTGAAGCGACAGGGCCGAACTTTGTACGGTTTCGGTGGTTAAAAAAAAGAAGAAAGCCATTTGCCACCATCTGCCTTCTTTTTTTTGCTTAATTTATATATTTATATCATCATAACCAATGGATTTTGTCTTTTTGAACCGCTCCCTAGCCGGGGATTTTGTTGTGTTGTAAACCGCTGCTTCCGCCCATCCGGGACCTGGAAACTCCCAACGTAATGCGCACAGCCGTTCCCACCACTTCAACACAACCACTTGTTTGTCTCTCACAGTACATTAGCAATGTTACAGATCATGGCAGGAACTTTTTACGGCCACAACTTCGGGCTGGTTGGTCCCTAACACAACATGACACCAGTCAGGCCTCGAGTTTTCCCCCCTCCGGTAAATAACCTATTCCACATACGCCCCCCATATATATAGTCCCCACATTCCCCAATATACTCTTATCACTCATCCTCTTTCTTTCTCATACACCTATTCTCTTCCTTCCCAGCTGCCCCTTTCTTCCGATCTGCATCTTCACCCGTTTGCAGCCCCTTCCGTCCCACCGTTGCTACTGCTCTTCTTAAGTTGCTCCTAGCCCTGGCATTTTTCCTGCTGTTGAGTAAGCCCCATCGGGTGGAACGCTCCCAACACATACATCGGTCCCCCAACTCAAAATCTTCGTCCACCCCCATATATTGCTGACCGGGCCCGCATAGTCGTGCCCTCGCTCTTTAGGCTCCAATATTTTTAACTGGCTGCGTCCAATTCGTGTAGGTCAGCGTGCTTCTGTAAATCTACTACGGAATCCATACGATCCGAGCAGGAATTTCTCTCAGATCAAGTAAGTTTTCAACCGCCAGCCGGTCTCTCGCTCTCTTGTCGCTTCGCCTTGCCTCGCCTCGCCGGAAGCAGGGGGATTTTTATCCACCAGTGATCTGGCGCTTTTTATACAATAACTTAGAACAATTGCTAACCGCCCGATGGCAACAGACGATTCACGATGCCAAGCACAAATAAATACGATCATTCTGGTCTTCCTGACCATTTTCTTGGTCTGAACAGCCTGGCTGCTGCTCCCAAGAGCGACGTCAAGGAGTTCGTCCAGCAGAATGGCGGTCATACTGTAATCACTAAAGTAAGTTGAGCTTTTCTAGTCATGTGAGTCGAGTTATCATTTCTTGCTAACCGCCAGGTTCTTATTGCAAACAATGGTATTGCCGCTGTGAAGGAGATCCGTTCTGTTCGAAAATGGGCCTACGAGACATTTGGCGACGAACGGGCTATCCAGTTCACAGTCATGGCCACCCCCGAAGATCTTCAGGCCAATGCTGAATATATCCGTATGGCCGACCAATACGTCGAGGTTCCCGGTGGAACCAACAACAATAACTATGCTAATGTTGAACTCATTGTTGATGTTGCTGAGCGAACCGGTGCCCATGCTGTTTGGGCTGGTTGGGGTCATGCTTCGGAAAATCCCCATCTACCTGAATCCTTGGCTGCATCACCTAAGAAAATCGTTTTCATCGGCCCCCCTGGAAGTGCCATGAGATCTTTGGGTGACAAAATTTCTTCTACCATTGTTGCCCAGCATGCTAAGGTTCCCTGTATTCCCTGGTCCGGAACTGGTGTCGACACTGTTTACACTGATCCCGAGACCGGCATTGTCTCTGTGGATGATGAAATATATCTCAGAGGTTGCTCACAATCACCCGAAGATGGCCTTGCAAAGGCAAAAACCATAGGATTTCCCGTTATGATTAAAGCTTCCGAAGGTGGTGGAGGAAAAGGTATTCGAAGAGTCGACAACGAGGCTGACTTTGAAAGCAGATATCACCAGGTTGTTGGTGAAATCCCTGGATCCCCTGTTTTTATCATGAAGCTTGCCGATCATGCTCGACATTTGGAAGTGCAGCTTTTGGCCGATCAGTATGGAAACAATATTTCTTTGTTTGGTAGAGATTGTTCGGTTCAGCGACGTCATCAGAAGATTATCGAAGAGGCCCCTGTTACCATTGCTAATCCTAACACTTTCACGGCCATGGAGCAAGCCGCTGTACGACTTGGTCAGCTTGTTGGTTATGTCTCTGCTGGTACGGTCGAGTACCTCTACTCACACTCGGATGATAAGTTCTACTTTTTGGAACTCAACCCAAGATTGCAGGTCGAGCACCCTACCACTGAAATGGTAACCGGTGTCAATCTTCCTGCTGCTCAGCTTCAAATTGCTATGGGTATTCCTTTGCATAACATTCGTGACATTCGTTTGTTTTATGGTGTTGACCCTCACACCCAGACTGAGATCGACTTTGGTTTCTCAACGGATTTGGCCCTCAAGGCTCAGCGAAAACCCGTACCAAAGGGTCATTGCACTGCATGCCGAATCACATCAGAAGATCCTGGCGAAGGTTTTAAGCCTTCGGGTGGTACCATGCATGAGCTCAATTTCCGATCTTCTTCTAATGTATGGGGTTATTTCTCTGTTGGTAATCAGGGTGGTATCCATTCTTTCTCCGATTCTCAGTTCGGTCATATCTTTGCCTTTGGTGAGAACCGACAAACCTCTCGTCAACACATGGTTGTTGCTCTCAAGGAGTTGAGCATTCGAGGTGATTTCCGTACTACAGTTGAATATTTGATCAAGCTTCTTGAGACTCCTGATTTTGAGAAAAATACGATCACTACTGGATGGCTCGATGAGTTGATTTCCAAGAGACTTACTTCTGAGCGACCTGATCCTTACGTTGCTGTTATTTGTGGTGCCGTCACCAAGGCTCATATCCTCAGCACTGAAAGCTGGTCTGAATACGAAGCTTCACTGGAAAAGGGTCAAGCTGCTTCTAAGGATGCATTGAAATCCATTTTCCAGATTGATTTCATCTATGAAGGTCAAAGATATAAGTTCACTGCAACCAGGTCCTCTCTTGACAGTTATACATTGTTCATTAATGGTTCTAGAGTTGACGTTGGTGTCCGAAGTTTGACTGATGGTGGTCTTCTTGTCTCAATCGGTGGCAGATCTCACAATGTCTATTGGAACGAAGAGGTTGGCGCTACTCGAATTTCCGTCGACTCTAAGACTTGTCTTCTCGAGGTTGAAGTGGACCCTACTCAACTTCGAACACCTTCGCCTGGTAAATTGGTGAAGTTTTTGGTTGAAAATGGCGAGCACGTCAAGGCTGGCCAGCCTTATGCTGAAGTTGAAGTTATGAAGATGTATATGCCTTTGCTTGCCACCGAAGATGGTATTGTTCAGCCCATCAAACAGCCTGGATCTACTCTTGAAGCCGGTGATATACTAGGTATTCTAGCTCTTGATGATCCCTCTAAAGTGAAACATGCAACTTCTTTCGAAGGACAGATCCCTGACTATGGTCCTTATCAGATCCAGGGTTCCAAGTGTTTCCAACGATTCCATGTTTTGTTGAATATTTTGCAAAGTATTCTTCAAGGTTTCGATAATCAGATTGTTATGAATGCTTCTCTGAAAGAGTTGGTCGAAGTTCTTCGAAACCCCGATCTTCCTTATGGCGAATGGTCCCAGCAGGTGTCTGCTTTGCATTCTAGATTGCCTGCAAAGTTGGATGCTTCTTTGTCTCAAATCATTGAGAAGTCTAAGCAGAAGAAACACGAATTCCCTGCTAAGAATTTGCTGCGAACTATTGAGAAGGCCGCACCTGAAAACAGGACCGAAGCTGACATGTTCAAGCAAACTGTTGCTCCTCTTGTCAACATCTGTACTAGATATGCTGATGGTCTTCAGGCTCATGAATTCAAGGTTGTCTCTGAACTGATCGAACAGTATTATGACGTTGAAGCTCAATTTTCAGGATCTAGCCAGCGAGAAGAGGAATCAATATTGAAGTTGCGAGACCAGCACCGTGACGATCTTAAAAAAGTCGTTTTGACTGTTCTTTCTCACAGCCGAGTTGGTGCTAAGAACAACTTGATTTTGGCTTTATTGAATGATTACTCACCTGCTAAGGTTGAGAGCTCTTTGGTTGCTAAGCACTTGCGACCTGTTTTGAAGAAGATTGTTCAATTGGAAACTCGAGGTACAGCTAAGGTTGTTCTCAAAGCCAGAGAAATCTTAATTCAGTGCGCTTTGCCTTCTTTGAAGGAGCGAAGCGACCAATTGGAACACATTTTGAGATCATCTGTTGTCGTTACCAGTTATGGTGAGGTTGGTTTTGACCGTCGAAACCCCGATCTTAATGTTCTTCGGGAAGTTATTGACAGCAAGTATACCGTTTTTGACGTTTTGAGTCAGTTCTTTGAGCACCAGGATCTTTATCTCATTCTTGCTGCCCTCGAGGTTTACGTTCGACGTGCGTGTAGGGCTTATCTCATTACAGAGCTCAACTACCACACCGATAGCGAGGTTCCTGCCATCAGCTACAAATTTAAGCTCCCCACTTATACAACTGCACAGTATAATGCGGTTAACCAGGAATCCAGTCTTTCTAGTCCATCAGGAAAAACAACCATCTCACGAGCAATTTCTGTCTCAGATTTGTCATTCACTGTTGACAAGAATGAACAAGCACCTACTAGAAGCGGTGTAATTGTACCTGCTGCTGACTGGTTGGATGTTGAGGAAGCTCTTTCCAGAGCTTTGGATTTCTATCCTCGAAGTTCTGGTGGTGTGCAGATGAAGCAACCTGCCAACCCTTCTGCTTTGGCTGTTCAGCGTGGACCTGCTGCTGGCTCTGACAAGAGCGAGTCTTTGTACAATATCTGCACAGTCGTTGTCAGCGAACTTGATCCCGATGTTTCCGATGATGAGGTTATATCTAAACTTAAGGAAGTCGTTGAAGAATACAAGGAAGATTTACTCAGCAGCGGAATTCGAAGAATTACTTTCCTGTTCGGAAGCGCCAGTGGTGCTTATCCCAAATATTTCACCTTCAGAGGACCTGAGTATGCTGAGGATAACACTATTCGACACATTGAACCTGCTCTCGCTTTCCAGCTTGAACTTGGAAGATTGAGCAATTTCAACATCAAGCCTGTCTTTACTGACAATAGAAATATCCACGTCTACGAAGCTGTTGCAAAGAATGCTCCAAGTGATAGACGATTCTTCACCCGTGGTATTGTGAGACCCGGTAACATCAGAGATGATATCTCTACTGAGAGCTATTTGATCAACGAAGCAAATCGACTCATGTCTGACATTTTAGACGCTTTGGAAGTTATCGATACCACAAATAGTGACCTTAATCACATCTTTATTAACTTTACTGCCGTTTTTGCTTTGGACCCTGAAGAGGTTGAAAAGGCATTTGGCGGTTTCCTTGAAAGATTTGGTCGAAGACTTTGGAGACTCCGTGTTACTGGTGCAGAAATCCGAATCATGGTTACAGATTCTGCTACTGGTGTAAATTACCCTTTGAGAGCTATGATTAACAACGTTTCTGGTTATGTTGTTCAATCTGAGCTTTACGCTGAAATTATGAACCAAAAAGGCGAGTGGGTTTTCAAGAGTTTGAGCGAGAAACCTGGTCCTATGCATCTCCGATTGGTTAGTACACCATATCCTACTAAGGAGAGTCTTCAGCCAAAGAGATACAAGGCTCATCTCATGGGTACCACTTATGCGTATGATTTCCCTGAACTTTTCCGTCAAGCTACTATCTCTTCTTGGAAGAAATACCATGAGAAGAAGAGTCCATTAAGCAAGGAGAAGGATAGAAAGACCCCCGAGGATATTTTCACCTACTCAGAGTTGATTTTGGATGATAGTGGAGAATCATTGTCAGAAGTCAGTCGAGAGCCTGGTGTTAATGATATTGGTATGGTCGCATGGAAATGCGTTGCCAAGACTCCAGAGTACCCCAGAGGTAGATCTTTTGTTATTGTTGCCAATGATATAACGTTCAAGATTGGCTCTTTTGGACCCGCTGAAGATAAGTTTTTCAACAGAGTCACAGAATATGCTCGAGAGCATGGCATTCCTAGAATTTATCTCAGTGCTAATTCTGGTGCTCGAATCGGTGTTGCTGACGAGCTCATTCCACTGTTCAAGGTTGCTTGGAATGATGAAGAGGACCCTTCTAAAGGCTTCCAATATTTGTATTTGACTGCTCAGGACTACGACAATATTTCCAAGAGTACCAAGAAGGTTGTTTCTGCTGAAAAGGTTGTTGAAAATGGTGAGACTCGATACAAGATTGATTACATCATTGGTCAAGAAGATGGTCTAGGTGTGGAATGTTTGAAGGGTTCTGGCTTGATTGCTGGAGCTACTTCTCGAGCATACAAAGACATCTTCACTATCACACTTGTCACTTGTCGATCAGTTGGTATTGGTGCTTACTTAGTCCGATTAGGTCAACGAGCAATTCAGATTGAGGGCCAACCCATCATTCTTACCGGTGCTCCTGCTATCAATAAGTTGTTGGGTAGAGAGGTTTACAGCTCTAATTTGCAACTTGGTGGAACCCAAATTATGTATAAGAATGGTGTTTCCCACTTGACTGCGAATGACGATTTGGCCGGTGTTGAAAAAATCATGGAATGGATGAGCTACGTTCCCGACCAGAGAGGCCAGCCTGTTCCTATCTTGGAGACTGGCGACTCATGGGATCGAGATGTCGAATTCACTCCTGCTAAGGGTGAGCAGTATGATGTTCGATGGATGATTGCTGGCCGAGAGTCTGAGAATGGTGATTTTGAGCACGGTCTATTTGACAAAGATTCTTTCCAGGAGACTTTGTCTGGATGGGCCAAAGGTGTTGTTGTTGGTAGAGCACGATTGGGCGGTATTCCCGTTGGTGTTATCAGTGTTGAAACTCGAACCATTGAGAATGTCATTCCTGCTGACCCTGCTAATCCTGAAAGTACTGAAGTTGTACTTCAGGAAGCTGGTCAGGTCTGGTATCCCAACTCTGCTTTCAAGACTGCACAGGCAATTTCCGATTTCAACCACGGTGAACAGTTGCCCTTAATCATTCTCGCCAACTGGAGAGGTTTCTCTGGAGGTCAACGTGATATGTACAATGAGGTTTTGAAATACGGTTCATTCATTGTTGACTCATTGGTCGACTATAAGCAGCCAATTTTGACTTACATTCCTCCTACTGGTGAATTGCGAGGTGGTTCTTGGGTCGTCGTCGATCCCACCATCAACCCCGACATGATGGAGATGTATGCAGATATCGAGGCTAGAGCCGGTGTTTTGGAACCTGAAGGTATGGTTGGTATCAAATTCCGACGTGATAAGCTTTTGGCCACTATGAAGCGACTTGATTCCACCTATGCTGAGCTCTCCAAACAAGCAGAAAGATCTGATTTGGAAGCCAATGCCAGCAGTGAAGCCAAGGTGAAGCTTGTGGAACGAGAAAAGAAATTGATGCCCATTTACCAGCAGATCAGTGTCCAGTTTGCGGATTTGCACGATAGAGCCGGTAGAATGGAAGATAAGGGAACAATTCGAAAGGTTTTAGAATGGAGAGACTCTAGGCGGTTCTTTTTCTGGCGACTTCGACGAAGACTTGATGAAGAATACCTTGTCACCGTTCTTGCTGACGCCCTTCCCAACTCTTCTCGACTGGAAAGGGTCGCTCGTATCAAGTCTTGGCTCAACGGCCAGGTCGATCTCGATGATGACAAGGCAGTTGCAGAATGGCTAGAGGCAAACCATGCCAAGATTGCTGCTACTATCGCAAAGGTGAAGAGCGATTCTGCTGTCAGCAATCTTTTGTCATTGGTGCGATCCAGTGATGATCCCGTCAAGGTCTTGAGCGAAACATTGAAGTCGCTCTCGGCAAAGGACAAGGAGGCTGTTCTGAAGAGTTTGAGCGGATGAGGATGATATTTGTAATGTGATGAGAATATAAAGTATAAAAGAATAATATTCTATGATGACATGGTGACATGATGACATGAGAGAAAACAGAATTCACTAGCAAGAGAGATGGAAACTTGAACCGAGTAAGAAGAACCAAAATTGACCAAAATCTGAATAGAAGAGAAGGGTATGACTCTTCAACAAAAACTACAAATATTAATTGCCAGGAAAATTAGGCTATAAGACTAGTCTGTGTGCCATCAAACAGACCAACAGATAAACAAACATGATACATTGAGGGGCGTATATAAATAAAAAAAGCTGTAAAGCTGTAAAGTCATTGCAAAATCGGCAAAAAGTTTCCAATTATCATCATGGGGATGTCAAAGACATCTCGTCGGACAGTCCAAGTACAAGCTGTTTGTAGTCTCGCACCATTGGGCTTCAGTAATGTACATTCAGTCATGGTAACTCCTCTAGAATCACCAAAAGCCAGACGAGAAAACACATCAAAATAATCAGTGACTGAGTTATCGTCCATTAGCTCAACGATAAATCTATCAGCAGCCACCAGTTTAGAACGGGGCCATTCCGTAAGTAAACAAAACTCTTCTCCAACAGCCACGATTTTGCCTGTTCGTCTCCACACAACTGTGGGAGTGCCAGACACAGCAATGATTTTTTCAAAGTCAATCAGAGTTCTTTGGAAACATTGCTCCATGAATATCAGATCGGCTTCTTTCAATCGTTTCGTGTTGGCAATGAAGCTGGGCCGGTAGGCTGCCATAGCCCGAGCTACACCCAATAGATGTGCCTTGTCGAATCTACCCTTCAGATAGGATATAAGACCGTGAAATTCATGTGTATAAGGATAAGGAGTAGAAATGGCTCTGTAGACCTCATCAGGATCACGAAACGGTGACGAGATGCCTCCATTGAACAAATCATCGTCAAACAGACCAGGTACTGCGACAGTCATCCGGTCCTGGGGATTTTCAACAGAACCGTTGTTGTTCTGAGAATATTGCGAGTCTACCAGACTGTTCATTGATATCGATCCTCCATTTGAAGTGGGGTCTCCTTCTTCATCGGTCATAAGAGAGCTAGGCGAGGACGTCGATAGAAAAGCGTCCGACGTCGTCCTTATGATGTTACTCAGAATAGAATATTCCTGATTAGCAGTCTGAGATCCAAAGTTATTGCTTCGGCCAGATCTCGCCTGTATAGCTGGTGCTGCTGTAGGTTCAAATTGTGGGGACTGTTGCTGCTGCTGCTGCTGCTGCTGTTGCTGCTGTTGCTGCTTAGACAACAAACTCTCTCCAATATGAACCGACGGAAACCCTTCAGGAGGTGTTATAGGAAGGGTATTTCCATTTACCGTGGGATTTCCACGCGAAACATCTCCAGTCATGTCAGGGTTTCCATCACTAGCAATCTCCACAGGTCCCCCCTGATCTAACAAGTCATAAACATCCGCAAGGTATTTAGCTTTCTTGCGTCTTCCATCCCGACAACTATCAGCAATCTTTCGCTTTATACACCGCTGGCAAGGCCGGCCCTCATCGCACGGCATATGTGACTTCTGACAGTGAATGCATGCCCTTGACGTCTTCTTCTTGCGCTTCTGCTCCTGTTCCCACTCCGGTTAGCAAGGGTCCACCTCTGCAGCATTCAATCTTCAATTCAACATACCTCTCCGGTGACATCTCCTTCGTCTTTGGACGTTGCCATGTTTGTCATTGTCCTTCAAGCTCTTCAGCAATCCTTCTTTTCAAGTGACTAACCTGCTTGTGCCGACCGATTTTAATTTTAGCGGGGACATGTCGGTTGCCATGCCAACCACACGACCTCCTGCCGTCCTCCTGCCCAACCCCCACCCACTCTATTGTGCCGCATCTTCGGATCCCACTATCCACCATTCTCCACTTGGCTTGGCCATAATCAGTGTTGGAGTGAGTGTCTTGTGAACTGCGGAGAGGAGGGAAAAAAGGGTTTTGGCTGGATTGAGAGATATGGTGTTTGTATAATGTGAGAGGACGTTATTTATTAACATTCGCTTCTAACTAAATATCACTGCGTGATTGATCTTGATGACTATCTCTATGTATTGACTGAATGTCAAGGCTGGGCTAATATAACAATGAATCTATATAATCGACGTCTATGCACTGCTTTCACCGTTGTATAGTCAAATGATTTTGCACGAGAGAAGTAGCAGACGGTTCAAGTAGTGTCACGAATTATAATTCAACTAATATGATAGGCCTGCCTGGTCATCAGTGGTTTAGATACAGTGTCAGATCAATGCTGAATCGTTCAAAGCCACTTTTGTTTCTAGCATGTGACGCAAGTCAAGATCTGGGCTTTTTTACTTTGGCGGAGAAAATGTGCATGCACCTACCGTTTTAGGCTAGATCTGGTTTCTTATGGCCATGCCAACTAACATTAGCATTTTGGATCTACTCTGCTCGATCGCCAGTCGGATAGCAAGTATACTGATAGCCATGAGGCCCAGCCATAGGGCCTAGCCATTCCTATAATTTTATATGAGTAGTAATGAGCATTAGATACGAAATTCGCTCACGTGATGTGCTTATGTCATCAGTGTCAGCATCAGACTTGAACAAATGTGTCAATTGCCAGCTACGGCCATATCCAGGTGAAAATAAGACTTCCCGTCCGATCAGTCCTATTCAAGCACCTGAGAGTCTTACTAAGTATTATCGTGGGTGACCAGGTGAGAACTGAAGATGTTGTAGTTTTTTTTTTGGAATTTTGGTTACTATCCTCTTGTCTTTCGAACAACTACTTGAGACTTCAGAATTGTGCTGTTTTCCGAGTCATGTGACTTGCACCAACAGACTGCAGCCATGGCGTTTTGATGTGGTTTCAACGGCCTGAAACTGATGGTTCGGTCGCACTCCATCCGGTCGCGACGTGTCGATGGAATGGATTTTTTTCTAAACAGCTAAATTTTATCATCTTCAAGCCCCTTCTTTCCTCCTGTTGTTGTAAGTCTACTCTTACAACATGTATTAAAGTAAGTACAAGTGTGACATGTAATTAACCTACGTAGTTGATTCACTCATACAATTACCAGTGATCACAGCATGAAATTTGTGGTGACTCGAGCTGGAATGACACGTGACATACGGCTGTGCAAACAGTAGGAGGACCATCATTCTCATTTTAGTCACATCAGCTACGGCCATATCCAGATGAAAATAAGACTTCCCGTCCGATCAGTCCTATTCAAGCATCTGAGAGCCTTACTAAGTACTATAGTGGGTGACCATATGGGAACTGAAGGTGCTGTAGTTTTTTTTTGCTACTACTAAATCGTTTATGTCAAAGTCTATGCACTTCGTAAATATCGCTTTTGTATTAATTATGATGATAAATCGGTTACTAATGTCTGTGAAATACCTAAATATCACTTTTGCGTTATTTGTGTATTTTGTACCAGAAGACGAGTGAGGGTGTGATTTTATTTTATACCCAACTTGGGTGGTGTAGGACTATCACGGTACACTTTGTACTTTGTCATACTTTCTACCCCATGGATGTATAATTTTTGGAGATCCCTGAATCTTGATCTTATATGTATTTAACGTCTATGCACTTGCGAGTAGACGGTGGATATTACTATAAATTTATATTTATCGCTGCGGGCCATATGGCTATTGGTATACTTGCTACCCGATGACTGGTTGGAAGATGAATGCGGTGGGATATTTAGCGTTGGTTTTGGCCCTCTAATCTAACCTAATCTTTTTTATAGTCCAGGCACTATACGAGAGGACTTATATAGGTTATGTCTCTATGGTTCTTTCGACTAATGGCATACTTGCTACCCGATTGATGGATGAATTTTCGTTCTTAATCTTAATCTTAATCTTATCTGTATTTAACGGCTATGCACTGGCGAGTAGACGGGGGATATAACTATAAATTTATATTTATCGCTGCGTGCCTTATGGCTATCGGTATACTTGCTACCCGATGACTGGAATTTTCGTTCTAAGCGGTGGATATTTTGCGTTCTCGTTTCAAACGCAGGGGAAAACCCTGTTGCCAGGTAAAAACCGTTCGGGGTTTCTCAATTCGACGGACCACCTAAATTAATGAAGTAAGAAATCTGGCTACTGCTTTCAAACCTTTGGGAGTATCCGAAAGTCCAGCAGTATCCAGGATGGGAGAAAACTCCCGGAGAATGTTTCGTTTAGCCTCGAGTTTGTTGCACGAGGTTAGCTTGTGAAGGGTTGAGTCTTCGGCGCCGTATGGGCATTTATATTTTTCCGGATGGATTTGTGGCTTTGGCCCGGAAAATCACACACGTCACGTGACAACAGGAAAGATTACCCGATGTGGTTTTGAAATGAAACTTATTGTCAGCTACGGCCATATCCAGATGAAAATAAGACTTCCCGTCCGATCAGTCCTATTCAAGCATCTGAGAGCCTTACTAAGTACTATAGTGGGTGACCATATGGGAACTGAAGGTGCTGTAGTTTTTTTTTGCTATTTGCAAGCTTTCATTATGGTAAGAAGTTATCACTTATTTTTTGCTTGCTCAAAAGTTTCAGAAGATCGCTTGTTTTTTTTGGCAATCTCAATTTTGTTGAACGTGCCTATTTTGCAAATCACTTGCAAATAGTTTTCCAATTCTCACTGGATTACAGGACCTCATCAAAATGTAGCATTTCTTCTCCCTCCTCAGCACCATTATCAGACTTTTCAGGTCGTTTCCTGTTATTATTTGTAAATCCGAGTGGAACAATTGATGTCTGGCTAAATTTCCGAGCGAGCAACAGGCCTCATAGTACCCATCATTTAGACGAAAAAGTAAATTGAAAAGCATTTATTAGTAAATTATATGATATCCGATACAGCTAATCAAATCATTCATTTTCACTGCACCCTAGCTTTATGTGAGTAATATCCTTGGAGCGAATCTGTTTTTATACTTCGGCCAGCTTTTCTATTCGCAGTTTTAATTGATAGACAGCCCATTACTAGCTAGCCTTGCTTTCCGATGCCATCGCCTTAAGCCGCATATTTTTGCGAACTAGACGGAGTTTGTTTGAAAGCCGCCTTCCGTCCAAAGGCCGTGTCGCAGCAACATTGTAAGCCTCTTGTTGGGCGAAAAAAACCGGAGAACAGAAAGTATCTAACCAAGAATCAAGAGAAGGAACCCAGTTACTAGCATAGGCATAGTTTTGGGGAAATTCCCGAGGTTTGCCTAACAAAACTGTCAGAGATTTTGTTTGCTCTCATTTGCAAATTCGAACTTAACAAGACCCATTGATGAGCTCAGTTGAAAAGAAGCAAGAATATCAATATCGAAACCATAAGCTAGTTCGTTTTTGTGGAATTGTCTCATAGCATTTTTGGTCGGATCTCAAAAGTCGTCTATCCCCGAAAAAAGTCCCGCTCATCGGGCAAGCACCGAAGTGGATACAAGTTTCGAGGCACTAAGTCCGACGAAAGTTAAATCTTTGAGTTGCTTTGGCAGAACACCTGATTTCGGATCCGAAGCAGACCATGCGTCAAGAAATTTAAATATATAAGGGAAGCAATTTCTTTCCAACCGAAAGGTATCAACCAAAAAAATGGTATATCCTGAAAATATAGAAGCTGTTGGAGTCGCCGATTACGATGACTGGAAACATCCCAAGAGATTCAACTTCAAACCGCGATCTTTCCGAGATTATGATGTCGATATCGAGATAGAATGCTGTGGTGTATGTGGGTCTGATATTCATTGCATTTGCGGAAACTGGGGCAGACCTTATGCCCCGGTCGCAGTTGGCCATGAGATCATTGGAAAAATCGTTAAAGTTGGCCAGAAAGCTAAAAGTGGCCTAAAGATCGGTGATCGTGTTGGTGTTGGTGCCCAGGTCGACTGTGACGATACTTGTCAGACGTGCAAGGATGGTTTTGAAAACAACTGTGACAACAATATCTGGACTTACTTTGGCTTGTACAAGGACGAGAATGTTCACACACAAGGAGGAAATAGCTCTCATATCCGAGTTAATTCCAAGTTTGTCTTCAAGATTCCGGACAATTTGAAATCCGAAGAAGCTGCTCCTCTTCTGTGCGGTGGTATCACTGGTTCAGCACCTCTCTTTCACAATGGGGTCACCAAGGGTACTAAGGTTGGAGTCGTTGCTCTCGGTGGTATTGGTCACATGTCTGTTTTGTTTGCTAAAGCTCTTGGTGCTGAAGTAACTGTTATTTCTCGTACAAGGGCAAAAGAAGCCGATGCCAAGAAGCTCGGTGCTGATCACTTTGTGCCCACTAATGAGCCTGAAACTATCATGAAGCACAAGGATACCCTTGATTTGATTGTAAACACTGGTAGTTCTTTTTCTGAGAGTGCTGTCAACGATATTCTCACTATGCTTAAACCCCGAGGAAAGTTTATATTCATTACTGCTCCTCCGAGCGGCGAAAATTTGACTATCGTCCCGTACAGTCTTTTGAGTGGAAACTATTTTATTGGGGGGTCCGCTATTGGATCTCCGAAAGACATCGAATACATGCTACAAGTTGCTTCGGAGCACAATATTCGACCTTGGGTTGAGACCATTTCGCTCTCAGAGGAGAATTTAGGTAAGGCATGGGAGAGAGCTCACAAAGGCGATGTGCATTATCGATTCACCATAACTGATTATGATAAGTTCTTCAAGACTAGGAAAGAATGAAGTTGTTTCACAGTAATCTCAATTTGGATCCTTGAAGATTTCTTTACAGAACACGCGTCACTTCACATGTCAGTGAAGATGTCTCATGATGAGGAGCTCTCATGATATCTCTCATGCTCTGCCAGTCAGCGACCAAATAGTCTTGGATTTGCCGCCTGTCACATTAAATATCGAATATATGCGAATCCCATTTGAAACTTATTTTTTATTACAGATATCTGAGTGAAAATAAATCAAACACTCACAGCTGCAAGGCTCTACTCCATCGGAATTGCCAATGGCATCTATGGAAACTAGGGCAAAGTTGGAATAATATTTGAAAAAATTGAGGAACTCTTTATAAGCTTAAAATGTCTTTATTATATTATTCTATTTCATCGCTCTGAAAGAAAGAAAACGTATTCGTATATCAATGAAAGACTCGCTTTTAATTTGTTTTTTAAACGTATGCTCCAGCAGCGTGTAGCTTTTCAACAATACTGTCAGACACTATCATCAATTCGGACATAATCATTGCAATTTGAAGCCGAAAGTGACTTCCACTCCATATTGTGGCATCTTTCTCGAATTGGAGATGTGCTAGACCCTGAAAAATCAAAAAAGTAACTGATTATGGTGTAGTTCATTGTGTTAGAGAAGTGAATTCTGGTAGAGCTCGATGCTCTAAGCCGCACGGCTGTGTTGATTTATGAGGGTCCTAAAGACCACACTAAGCAATATTATATCCGCCCATTTGGGCCCTTAATGGGTTTCTCAGAACACTTGGAACGCTTTGACCAGCTTATAGACAGAGATGTCGAGGGTCATTGATATCAAAATGGTCGCACTGATAAAGAGATTATACTGCAAGTATCATTCATCGTCCAAAATCACTGGGGCATGTATTTTGGGGTAGATCTTTGATTCCAAAATGCTAGAGATCTTCTAGGATTATGATTTATGGTCATAGAAATCATTTGCTCACCGGATTCTTGAAACACAAACTATTAGAATGTCCGCATCATGACGGACCACGCTCAATTTTACGGGAATTTTCCCACAACCTGAACCTTTCAAGACTTTTAGATACTTCTAAAGGCCTAGAAAAGGTCCTCAGGTTTTTACTCTCCATTAGGTAAGCACGCCCAAGGCACAAGAGGTTTTTCCCTGGGGAGCCAGGTTTTTCCCAGCGCAAGTCAATTTGCACTAAATACCTTACCGACTACAATCGAAATCCATAAAGATAATATTGAGTAGTACTATTACAAAGTAACGTAATAGTGCTACATCACCCAAGTTGGGTATAGAGAAATTAAAACACCCAACGTCTTCTGGCACAAAATACATAGATAGCACATAGTGATATTTAGGTAGTGCATAGACGCTAATAAACGATTTAGTAGAAAGAATCAGACCTGAAAGTGGGCTGCCTACTCCTGAGCCTGCCGCAGCTATTGTAACCTGCGATGGTGACGCTACTACTGCGATGGTGACGCTCAAAACCGCTTGTGCTTTGGGCGTGCCTACCTGATAAAAAGTAAATTCCTGAGAGTCTTTTCCAGTCCTGAACTGAAACAATGCTCCTCATGGTGTGGACATTATAATAGAGGTAAAAACCTTTAAGTATCTCAGTAGTCGATGGTCCGTAGTGGATGTTTAACGTTTCCGTTTTGAATATAGAGTAGGACCCTGTCTAAATATTGAAAATAATCCAAACGCCGCATATAGTGCGGCGCTTAATGGTTACTCACCAGAGAACTCAAGAAAGCTAGAGGCACTATACTATCAAATTTTTAAGATCAAGATTAAGCCTTGATGGCCAAGTTGGTAAGGCGTAACACTAGTAATGTTAAGATCGTCGGTTCGAATCCGGCTCGAGGCATTTTTTTTGCTCTTGCAATAAGAGATCAATTTATGATAGAGATCCTTTTTCTTTATCGACTCGAATTGTTTCCTTCCCTTTTCCCAATACTCGTTTCAGAGGAATTATGTAGTTTATTTCCCTCATGAGTCTGGCTGGTATCCACTGACTCTTTCACGATCATCAAAGCTTCACCACCACTCGACAGGGTAGCAGGATCTGACTATCACGAGCCGTTACAATAACTTGGTTCTTCTACCACTTCATGCATCACCTACTCAAAAGAGCAATGTCTACAAGAACGTACTCTGACGCAGTGAATGCTCTGAATGGGCTTCAGACGAACTTTTCCGTCATAGATGCCATACGTAAAGCCGGAGGCCGATCTACTGATATGGCCATTCCAGAGATGCTGGAATGGGCTCGACGGGCCGGATACAGCGATGCCAGGGAGTTCGATAAACTGAATGCTATTCATGTTACTGGTACTAAAGGTAAAGGATCGACTTGCGCGTTTGTCCAGTCGATTCTCGAGCAATATCGCTCTTCAAACGGCCCTGTCATGAAGATAGGTCTATACACATCGCCCCATTTGAAAACAGTGAGAGAGCGAATTCGAATAAATGGGGAGCCTCTTTCGGAGGAGAAGTTTGCAAAATATTTTTATGAAGTCTGGGATACTATTGAGAGTTCTGAGTCGGACCAAAGCAAGTTTGAGAGAATGGGGAAAGGTGATAAGCCTAATTATTTTCGATATCTGACTTTGTTATCGTTCCACGCATTTTTGAGAGAAGGTGTTGATGCTGCCATATACGAGGTTGGCATTGGTGGAGAGTATGACTCAACTAACATTCTTGTTCATCCTTCTGCTTGTGGAGTGTCAGCTTTAGGATTGGATCACGTTCATATTCTTGGAAATACTCTTGAGCAAATAGCTTGGAACAAGGCCGGAATTTTCAAAAATGGGGCAAAGGCTTTTACCTCGCAACAACCTGAAGGTCCATTGAAGGTTTTAGCGGAAAGAGCCGAAGAGAAAGGTACTACTTTAACGGTCGTCCCCGTACATCCAGAGATTACCGGTTTGAAATTGGGACTTGCCGGAGAATTTCAGCAGTCTAATGCTTCTCTTGCGGTGGCTTTAGCTGCTGAGCATTTAAAGAAAAAAAGCGTGGAAGGATTGGACACTGTTTCCCAGCATCTTCCTTTGAAATTCAAGGCTGGTCTGGAACAAGCAGAATGGGCAGGCAGATGCCAGACCAAAAAAGATGGCTTAATCACTTGGTACCTCGATGGTGCTCATACAAGAGAGAGTATTGCAGAGTCCGCTAAATGGTTCTCTACTGTAGCTGATAAAAGCAGCAAGACTAAGAAAGTTCTCATATTCAATCAGCAAACCCGAGATGCCAATGCTTTAGTATCCCTTTTGCATGAAATTCTAACTGAAAACTCGGTGCAATTTGATCAGGTCATCTTCACTACGAATGTGACCTGGTCTTCGGGGGTTTACTCTGCTGATCTCACTAGTATGAACACCAACAAAGATGATGTGGATAAACTTGTTGTTCAAAACGCTTTGGCAGAAGCCTGGAGTGCTCTTGACTCCAAAGCTGAGAAACATGTTGCGTCAAATTTGGAAGATGCCGCAAACATTGTACGTGGTCTAGATGGTGAAATTCAAGTTTTGTGCACTGGGTCTTTGCTCATGGTAGGGGGATTGCTGACTGTATTGGAGGACGAAAAACCCCAGTCTTTCTAATGGTTCAGTTCAAAAGATGAGATGCTCTAAGAGTCTAATTGATCCATTAGTCAATACCTGCTGTACGCTGAGAATGTTAGCGTCGAAACATGATTGATATCATCACTACCATAATGGGATTTGGCAGGCATATCTCAATCTCTGCGATTATTGAATGGAAATGATCTTTACTGTCTGACAATCTTGCCAGTCACCCTTTTCTCTCCGCACTTTGTCGTACTGGTAGAATATCTAAGCTTATAATAAAGGCACCCCGTACTTGTATATTAATGTAAGTGAATTGAATGATGCTCTTGTTCAATACAGAGTCTGCCAGATGTTTTGTGAAACGTAATTTATCCGCTCTGGTAAAACACCATAGCCGTGCCTTGACCCCGGATACTTTCTGCGACCCGCTCTTGCAAACACTCAACATGCGGTTTCATCCAGATTCATTGCCATTCAATGATCCTAAAGAATGTCGTAGAGTAGCTATAGTCACTGGTGCCAATAGTGGGCTTGGATATTACACGACAATGCACCTCTATCTTCATGGGTGGTCCGTATACATGGCCTGTAGAGATCTGAACAAAGCCGATGAAGCTGCACGATCGCTTGTCGCCGAAGCTCAGAGTCGCTCTGAAAAGATATCCGATTTTAAATTGGGAGCAATCTATTTGCTCAAGCTCGATCTTGGTGATCTTGCCAGTGTTCAGGAGACCGTGAAAGAGTTCCTGTCAAAAGAACAGCGCCTGGAGTAAGTATATCGGACTTTTCATTCTAAAAAAAAGTAGCTAATCTAGAAGTCTTCTGGTCAATAATGCAGGGGTGATGGCATTACCGTATTCTACTACCAAAGATGGCTACGAGGTTCAGCTTCAAACAAATCACCTAGCGCCATATCTACTGACAACTCTGCTGGTGCCGGTGCTCAAGAAATCCGATGCTCCAAGAATTGTATTTGTCTCATCAGTGGGCCACTATTTTACTGAAAGAACTGTCAATTATATAAAGAGTTACAATAATTTCCCGAGTATTGCTTGGACGTGGTTTAGGTACGGACGGACCAAATTAGCAAATATTCATACAGCGGCAATAATTTCCGAGGACAATCCGGAAATATTGTCCATTTCTGTACATCCTGGATTGGCTCTGAGGACTGGTCTTTTGGACTACTGGAATGAACTTCCCTTGATTGGCTGGGTTTTCAAAGCGAGTTTTTCTAGTATCGCAGCCCTCGTCGGAGTCACTAATGAACAGGGATCTTATGCTACTTTGAGAGCGGCTTTAGACCCTGTGTTTCGAGCACCACAAGACAACAATAGATATCTGGGTCCATTCGGTATTCTGGTGGAGCCCAGTAGTCAGGCGAGGTCTCAAGACAGTATTCATATGACCAAGACCTGGACCGATAATGAGCTGAGATCTAGAGGCCTATTATAAAGCGTCCAAGTCAAAAGATTTGAATATCTGTTCATGACTCCAGTGATCATCTGTTTCTAATTGTATCCCTTTTGAATCAGTGATACATACATGTCTTTACCATTGTCCTCTAGGCCGTGATATCTCTGTCGCTGAAGACAATGGTTGATATTCTCAAATAATCGTACCCATAACTCTTTTTTATTCAATGCATTTATGTCTTTCCTACTGCCTATTTCGAAAGCTAGCCTGGAGCCATATTCTAAACATCTTGAGTTTCCTCTTCCTGTTGACGATGAGTCTACGGTCTGTTGCAATTTTGACTGGCTCCAAAGCTTTGCCAAAAATTGTCTCAAGCTCCTCCTCAGTGAAAAAATAAACCCTCGTACCGTCTCCTCTGATGTAAAAGTTGTCATCTAACAATCTACCACCTTTGAATCTCAGTTGTGTGAGGTCGTACCGTCCATAATCACGGAAAAGCATTTGACCATCTGGTTTCAAAAGTTTTTTGACATTTCTCACTGCATTATCCCACTGATCTGGCGACAAAGCAGAAAAGACGAAAATCATGACCACAACGTCGATAGAGTGTTCTTCAACTCCGTCCGGCAGCTCTCCTTCAGCATTGCCCAAATCCCAAACTTCAGCTTTGCAAATTTTGGGATCAAAGTCTTCAGAGGTTCGGACAATTTCAACGGCTCTAGGAGAAAAATCGACACCAATTACTTGCAGATCAGGATTCTTATTGTTTCGCACTATAGGGAAAACAGTGTTTCCAGCACCACAGCCAACCTCTAGTATCTTTCTGGGACCAGAATCCTCTTTCATAGCATCCCACAAAACTGGGAACTCAAGTTGAAGCCATGCTCGATCTTTGAAAAAGTTGTCCTTGTTGTTTCGGTAGAACCGATCCCAGTATGTTGCAGGCTTGGTCATGTACAGACTCTTGTCAAATGTAGCCACGGGTTTGAGCTTCTGTTCCGAAATCTTCTTTTCAGCTTCTTCAGTCTGCTCTTCTCCCCACTCAGCATGGTCCCTGATATTGTTAGAAAACAGCATTTCTTATAGTCTTTCCACGTACATACCAGGCGTTGTGATTCCACACATCGTTTTCGTCGGTGAGATATCTCTGTCCGAACATAAATGGTTGATCTCCACGCTCTACACGATCTCTTTCAAGCAAGTCAGGCAATCCTTCTGGCGCATCTCTGCTAGCGGTGGTTTCGGTCATATTTGATGCTCTTAGCACTTGGCCCGATATAATTATTTTTTTTTTTTTTTTTCAGTTGTGAGCCACGCAGCACGGCTGACTCCAGCGTCGTACCAGCAAGTTGTCATCTAAAATGATGATGGAGCTCTTGCAGCTCAAGGCATCGAACTAGCAAAATCAACAGATAATTAATGTAGCTAGCATAAAATGAAATGTGAAAATGGCTTAAAATAAAGCAGTGTATATTGAATAGGTTGGGCTATTTGTGGCTAGACATACTACATTTGCTGTAGTTCAAATGATCCCCTCATCCATAGGTCATTATTTTAAAGTGGCTTTCGGCCATCCCTGTCAAAAGTCATCTCCCATCAAACCAAGAGAAATTATCAGCTGGAATAAAAAGTAAGGCCTACATTTGGCATATGGAGAGTCCAAAAAATCGGCTAATAAAACAAGTGGCTGATTTCCGGTTCTAAAATTGAACTTTGAAAGTCCTCATCAAAAAATAGAAAAACAAGCGGCGTCTTGGCGAAAGAATCTAAAATGACATGGGCATCAACCACCAACAGCGCCGCGGATCCTTCCGTAATGGCGAGGCTATAATAAAGCCAAATCTTTAGCCAAACCAGTACTCTTCTTCTTTCACACCCTATCGACAATGAACGTTTCTGAAAGGGAGGTGCTCCCTACAGGGCTCAAGCCAATCAACTATGATTTGAGTATTTATGATATTGATTTCGAGACCGCTCATGGCGAGGGCTTAGGTAACAACCGAGCATGCTTGTTTCGTGGTACTGTTCTCATCACCTACCAGGTGCTTTCTACTGTTGAAGAGATTCAATTGAATGCTCGAGACCTGAAGATTCTTGGGGCTGTAGCAACTTTTTCCAATGGTAAGACGGAAAACTCCGTGTCGGCTTCAAGTATTGTTTACGATGAGAAGCTGGAGCGGGTGTGCTTAAAGTTGAATCAAGAGATCAATGCTGCCTCCACCACTCAGATTGTTGTTGAAATCCAGTATGAAGGCTATGTTCACACTGATATGAACTCTTTCTATCTATCCAGGTATACTACTCCTGAAGGAAAGAAATCGGTGATGTTTTCTACTCAGTTTGAATCGACTGCCGCTCGTATGGCTTTCCCTTGTGCTGATGAGCCCAATTTGAAGGCTACTTTTGATTTCAGAATCACTCTTCCGAATGAATGGACTGCTCTTTCTAATATGCCTGTCAAGTCTTCTAAGGTTGTTGGGGATGGCAAGAAGAAGACTGGCTCTGAAAATGGGTTGAAGACTGTTCATTTTGAAAAAACACCTATCATGTCCACCTATCTTTTAGCCTGGGCAATTGGTGACTTTGAATATATTGAAGCTTTGTCTAAGAAAACCTATGGTCCTTCCCAGAGAAAGATTCCTGTCAGAGTATACACAACAAAAGGTCTAGCTGAAAAGCTTGGTCAAAGCGGCTTGAAGGCTGCTACCAAAACTGTAGACTTCTATTCTGAGCTCTTTGATATCGAGTATCCTTTGCCCAAAATTGACCTCATTGCTGTGCATGAGCTGGCTGGTAATGCAATGGAGAACTTTGGCCTTATTACCTTCAGGCCCACCGCTATTCTTTTTGAGTCTCAAGGTGATATCATGGCAGAATCAAAGGTTTCGTATGTGGTAGCTCACGAAATGGCTCATCAATGGTTTGGAAATCTCGTCACTATGGATTGGTGGGATGGACTATGGCTCAACGAAGGATTTGCAACTTATTGTGGCTGGTTGGCAGTTGACAAAATGCACCCTGAATGGGATGTTTTCTCCAGATTTGTCTCTGAAGCTTTACAAATGGCTCTCACTCTTGATTCTTTGAGATCATCCCATCCAGTTGAGGTTCAAGTGAGAGCTGGTGCTGATATCGACCAGATTTTTGATCACATTTCCTACCTGAAAGGTGCTTCTATAATTCGAATGCTTTCCGCTACACTTGGTGTCGAGACTTTTATCAAAGGTGTTTCACTCTATCTCAAGACCCACGCGTTCTCCAATGCTACCACTGTTGATCTCTGGAAGGCCCTGAGTACCGTTTCCGGTGTCGATGTGCAAAGTGCCATGGGAAATTGGACCTCCAAGATTGGGTATCCATTGCTAACTGTCGATCAGTCTGGTGATAGTGTCTCGATCCGTCAGGACCGGTTTTTGACTTCTGGAGATGTCCAACCTGAGGAGAACCAAACCATTTGGTGGACTCCATTGAACATTTTAAGATCTGATGAGTCAGTGGACAGCTCTGTTTTGAACAGCAGAAAACTAGACATTTCTGAAATCGTTAAAGGCTCCAACTTTTTCAAGCTCAATCGAGATCAGATTGGTGCATTCCGGGTCAATTACTCTGAGAAACAGCTCACCTCTCTTAGTGAACACGCAGCAAGCCTTTCTAATAAAGATAAGGTCGGTTTGTTAGCAGATGCTCGGGCAACTGCATTTGCCGGAGTGGGTTCCACATCTGGTCTTCTCACTTTAATAACAGCATTTGGAAACGAAACTGACTACTACGTTTGGTCAGAAATGATGTCAGCTCTCGGCTCAATTCGTTCGGTTTGGAGCGAGCAAGACAGCCAAATTCGAGCAGCACTGTCTAAGTTCACTGAGGGCCTTGTTCTTCCTGTTTTATCTAAGTTGGGATGGGATGCGTTGTCTTCTGATTCAAATAGCACTATTCAGTTGAGAGCTCTTTTGGCGGCTGTTGCTGCCGGAATTGGTAGTCCTGTCGCTATTGAAGAATCAGAAAAGAGATTTGAAAAATATCTGGCTGGCGATAAGAAAGCTATTCATCCTAGCATGAGAGCCGCTGTTTTCTCTGCCGTTTTGCGATTCTCAACTGGATCTATACTTGATAGGGCCTACACATATCTGGAAAATGAACTTCAGAAGCCATCATCTGTGGACGCAAGCGAAGTAGCTGCCGTTGCTATTGGAAAAGTTCGAGATCCTGCTTTGATCAAGCGAAGCTTGAAGCATATTCTCGATGGTGTGGTTGCAGTTCAGGATGTACATTTCATGACTGACCAGCTGTCTTTCAACCCAGATGCTCGAAATGAAACATGGAATTTTATCAAAGAAAACTGGAATGCTATACACAGTAAATATTCCAGTAATGCCATGATTTTCGACCGACTAATTCGTCTCACCCTTGTCAACTATGTCAGCGAAGAAAAATACAATGATATTGCTAGCTTCTTCAAAGACAAGAGCCAAGAGGGATTCGACCGAAGTCTTGCCCAGGCTCTGGATACCATCAAGAGTAAGTCTCAATGGGTTAAGAAGGACAACACAGTTGTCGTCAGCTGGTTGGCAGCTCATAATTATCTGACTAAATGATGATGCTCTACTTATGTACATGTAGTCTAGTTGCTTGATATATATGTTCAAAGTCACGGTGGTATTTAATGAATCTATCGTAATGAAACAAGCTCATCATAAGCCAGCTTTTCTTCTCACTGGCTCTTCATCTACTTTTGATCTTTGAATCTCGATAGCTGGTGTAATCCATCGTCCACAAGAGCACTTTTCGCCTTGCCAATGATATGCACCCAAACGACCATGGCATTTCGGACAGAGAAGTTTTCCTTCTAAATGGCCCTGATCAAGCTCTGGTTTCATCCAAAGCACCGGTTCCAGATAATAGTGCATGCAACTGGGGGGGATAGCCGAGTTGAAGGCCATTCCATTGCGAGGGGCATAGTTCGCATCAGCAGGATTCGAATCTTTTGGAGGATGGAGAATAAATGAAGTGCTCAAAGCTAGAGGGATTCTACATTTCTTGCATTTGAGCTGGGTCAGCGGCTTCTCAGCTAAAGCAGCGACTTTCTCGTCAGGCTTAGCCGAGGCATAGGCAATATCTTCAGGAGCCTGGCCCTCGATGGCTCTTTCTGCCTCCATTTTGAGCAGATATCGACGATATAAAGGCTCGTCTGTTGACACTTTATAACCACATTGATAATATATGTCCAGCTGCTGCATAAACCCCGGGTTTGGATTGGCCACTTTACGATGAGTCTGGACCAGCTTAAGAGCCTCGGCTGGTGTCATTTTTTGATCTTGCATGATATATGCACAAGCTACTGTAACAGAGCGCGAGATACCTGCCTGACAGTGTACTAGAACAGACTCGTTTTTATCCACAGCATCCTGTATAAAAGCATTGGTTTGTGCAAAGTGTTTCATGAGATTCTCATCGTCAACGTCGTCCACGGCAATAACCAGGTGTTTGACCTCATCGGCATTCTTCAACTCAACTGGCTCGGGGAGAACGCTCAAAATATGTGTGATCTTGTTCTCACGCATCTGCTTGACTGCAGAAAGTGACATTATTGATCCTATCCATAGGTGATCTGTTATTTGGTTCATGGCCATTGTGATGAGTGTGGGGGAGAGAAACTTTTCAGGCGGCAGATAACAGTACAAAGTCAGGACTGATCGCAAGACAAGACAAGAATATCGCACAGATCGGGCCCTGTGGTAAGATGAGATGTCATATTAATGTTCAATAATACATTTCAATATTGAAAAAAAAGGCTCCCGATGCATTGTTCCGATTCAACACGGGACATTGCCTTCCGCTTTTGCTCCCTCAAATTTATTGACTGCCAATCTATTGTATATTGCCCGGGGGCAGTGGTTGCTCTGGAAACGAGAGCACTCGCAGTTACCAGAATCGGACAGCCCTGTCCTCAGCCGCGTCGGAACCGAGTAATACACGGTTACATAGATAAAGAACTGAGTGAAGTCGCCGAGTACAAGAGCCATATGTATAAATATATATAAATACCGAAGCTGATATCAACTTGATCACATTGCGCGCAATCCACGGTTTTTTGGCCACCCCCTCCCCCATTCATATAAATTGCTCGTTCCGTCCAGAATCCCGCACTCCACGCAGTTCATTCTTCATAAACGTCATGGTCAGCCCTGAAGTGCGTCTTCCTTTCATTGAGACTCCTCTTATCAAGTCATTTTATCTTAAAGAGCACACCAATGGGGCGAATGTTCATCTCAAGTTGGAGTTGGTACAGCCATCCGGCTCTTTCAAAAGCAGAGGCCTAGGCTACTTAGTTCACCAAACTGTAAAATCCAACCCTTCCACCAAGTTTCATTTCTTTTCTCCTTCTGGAGGAAATGCCGGCTGCGCAACTGCTTATGCAGCAAGCATGTATGGACAAGAGTGCACTGTGTGCTTACCAACAACGACCAATCCCAAAATGGTGGACAGAATCAACAAATCCGGCGCAAGGGTCATTGTGCATGGGGAAACCATCGCACAGGCCGATAAGTATCTGCAAACAGTACTGATACCAGAAGCAAAGAAAAGTTCTCATGCTGTTCCTGTCTATTGCCATCCATACAACGATCCGTTGGTCTGGGAAGGCAACTCCACCCTTGCTATAGAATTGATCAAGCAAATGGATGAAGATTCCAAGCCCGATGCCGTTATCTGCTCAGTTGGAGGTGGCGGTCTTTACAATGGTCTGGTTCAAGGTTTTGAGAAGTTTGGGTGGCATGATGTCCCCATAATTGCAGTTGAAACTGAAGGAGTAGCTACTCTCAATCAATCTCTTGCGTTGGGCAAACAAGTCAATTTGGAAAATCCTCTGAGTATTGCAACATCCCTTTCAACCAGAAACGTCACTGAGCAAACTATTCATTTTGCCAAAAACGTTCATCCGACGCATTCAGTTGTGGTGAGCGATGCTGATGCTGCTGAAGCCTGTATCAAGTTCGCTGCTGACCACAAGCTGATAATCGAAGCAGCATGTGGTACTGCATTGGCCCCGATATACAAACATCGTCTAAAAGACCTGATTCCAAATCTTGGCCCGTCATCCAATATTGTGGTGATAGTTTGTGGTGGTTCATCTGTTGACTGGAGTGTCCTTCAAGGCTACTCCAGAAAATATGGGATTCCACTGTGATTTTCCAACACATTCTTTAGCTATTCATTCATCATGGCTTATTTTTGTCAATCGGTTCTTCCTATAAGTCCAGAATCCTTTTCTCATGGGGGCTCTTTCAAGTAGATTATCATATGTTTCTAATGCCATGCCTTTGTTGTCACTCGTTTCATAAATGTCAGCTAGAAGCTCCAAGGCCCTGTTGGATTTATCTTCGTACTCAGTGCATAATGATACTGTCTCGACCAGCTTATCGTGGCTCCTGAATTTGTCATATATTCCGACCAGATAGTTCCATACAGCTTCATTTGAAGGCGCTAGTTCAATTTTTTGCTTGACAAAATTGATTTCCTCACTGAAATGTTTTTCATCTTGCAAGTCCAGCGGTTTCAGTACCGCCCACAGAAAGAACCTGAAGCTCCAGGCTGAGTTGTTTCTCACATCTGCGTCAAGCATTGTCTCGCAGAAACAAAACGCTCGTTTAAGCTCAGATTCTAGTGCCAAACTGGTACTAAAGTGTTCAAGCACCCACTTATAATGGCTCCAAGCATGGAAATTTTTTTCGTCATCCTCGAGAATGACAGATACAGCCAGAGCTTCTCCAGTCAAATACTCCTCACTATCATCAACTGCTAGCAGCTGGCGATAATTCCATACCTGATAGTTTTTGGGATTATTTAGCGTCATTTCATTTATCCACTCCCCATTTTCTGGAGCAATCATTCTCTTGTCTTGAAACAACAGACTATTGTCTGGGAATGGAGCTTCATTTTTCAGCTGTAGATATTTAAGAGTCTGGTATCGGAACTCCCATGCAGTATAATGAGCAGGATTCAGATTGATCACATCAGAAGTAATGCTGAGTCCACGTGCTGAATATTCAGGCTTTTGCATCAGTGCTCTCAAAAGGCCTGTAGCTTTCTCATACTTGTTGGAATACATGATCTGAGCGACAGGATTCTCACCTGCGTAGTATGGAACAGACTGGACATCCGACCAGTCATAATCTGTAGACAATTGAGTCATATTGGGTGATAAAGTAAATAGCAGTGATGGGATGATGATTTGGTCTTTTATATGGTCAGAGAAGGAGAAGATCAGGCTGGAGAATAAATCGACATTGTCTGGCCCATTCGGGTCAAGTATCACGTGATGCCCCCCTTTGCTGCGACACATTTACGAAATTAGCAAATAATCAGAATAAGAACCAAGCATTATCATCACTTATGACAGCGAGATCTACCAATAGAAAAGCAGCGACCTGAAAAGGATCAATTTCCATCGAACCGGCGGCTTGTTTTCGGCTTCAATAGGCAATTCCGTCGGATCGTCGAATTAGCTCGGGTGTGGAAATGACTAATACTTCCTTTTTCTCCCGACATGCTCGAGTACAAAAAAAAATTTAAAAGTACCCGAGGTTGACTTCTTGGTCTTTTTTCGGGGGATATCACAACAACAAGTTATCCTTGAAATCAAAGATATTGTTCCTTCTTCCAAAATGACCAAGCCTGTGGATGTCAATAATGTTTTCGATACCATCTTGATTCTCGATTTCGGGTCTCAATACAGCCATTTGATCACTCGAAGACTGCGAGAGATCAACGTCTACTGTGAAATGCTACCTTGTACCCAGAAGATTGCTGAGCTCACTTGGAAACCCAAAGGTGTCATTCTTTCTGGTGGCCCTTACTCTGTTTATGACAAGGATGCTCCTCATGTGGATCCTGAGGTTTTCAAGCTCAACGTTCCTATTCTTGGTATCTGCTACGGTATGCAGGAACTTGCATGGTTGACTGGTAGCGGTGTTCAGCGTGGTGAACATCGGGAGTATGGACATGCTCTCATCCACGTTGCTGACGCTGAGAATCCTTTGTTTGAGGGCATTGACAACTTCCAGGTTTGGATGTCCCACGGAGACAAACTCACTGCTCTTCCCAAGGGCTACGAGGTGGTTGCCAAGACTGACAACTCTCCTTATGCTGCTGTTTGCAATGCTGCTGAGCGAATCTGGGGTATTCAATTCCACCCTGAGGTCACTCATACTGCCAAGGGAACTGTTTTGCTCAAAAACTTTGCTGTAAGCATCTGCGGAGCTGCTCAGAACTGGAACATGAAGAACTTCATTGAGACTGAAATTGAGCGAATCCGTCAGCTCGTTGGTCCCCATGGTGAGGTAATTGGTGCTGTTTCTGGTGGTGTTGACTCTACTGTTGCTTCCAAGATCATGAAGGAAGCTATTGGCGACCGATTCCATGCTATTTTGGTCGACAATGGTGTCATGCGACTCAACGAGTGTGAAACCGTGAAAAAGACTCTCACTGCTGGTTTGGGTATCAATCTTTCTGTCATTGATGCCTCTGAAGAGTTTTTATCCAAACTCAAGGGTGTCACTGATCCTGAGAAAAAGCGAAAGATCATTGGTAACACTTTTATCCACGTTTTCGAGCGAGAAGCAGCTAAGATCAAGCCCGCTAGTGGTGGAGAAATCGAATTTTTGCTGCAGGGTACCTTGTATCCCGACGTCATCGAGTCCATCTCATTCAAGGGTCCTTCTCAGACCATCAAGACCCACCACAATGTTGGTGGTTTGCTTGAAGACATGAAGCTCAAGCTCATCGAGCCTTTGCGAGAGCTTTTCAAGGATGAGGTCCGAGAACTCGGTGAGTTGATGGGAATCCCCCACGACTTGGTCTGGAGACATCCCTTCCCCGGTCCTGGTATTGCTATCCGAATTTTGGGCGAGGTCACCCCCGAACAGGTTGCCATTGCTCGAAAGGCTGATTACATTTTCATTGAAGAAATTCGAAAGGCTGGTATCTACGAGAAGATTTCTCAGGCTTTTGCTTGTCTTCTGCCTGTCAAGACTGTTGGTGTCATGGGAGACCAACGAACTTATGAACAGGTCATTGCTCTGCGAGCTATTGAGACCAGAGATTTCATGACTGCTGATTGGTATCCTTTTGAGGTTGAGTTCTTGAAGGTTGTCTCTCGACGAATTGTGAACGAGGTTGATGGTGTTGCTCGAGTGGTTTACGATGTCACTTCTAAGCCTCCTGCTACTGTTGAATGGGAGTAAAGCGTGGCTTATTTTGTCATAGATTAGAGTAGGTTTCATAATGAATTTATTAATGTATTAAATGATAGAGATGATTGAAGTATTGTGTGTGATTTTAGTGGAATTGTCACACTGGCGATGATGTAATTTGCTCAAACTTTCGACTTGCCCGACACATGATCGCCATGATAAAATGCATTTGTGACTCGTATAGGATTCTACTTGGGGTGATAAATAATAGTTGACATGTCACACAGCGGATCAAGCAACAGCCATGGCTGGCGGATCCCAACATGAAGGAGAAGCTAGCTCGGCTTGTGATTATCCATTGTACGAACAACAAAGGCACTAGTATAATCACCGTCATGGCTGATTGAAAGCCAGAATTTTTCGTTTGGGTACTTCAAGCTATCGCTGAGAATCTCGTGGCGATGCCCCTTTTGATCTTTACCTCCAGAGGATGCTCGGTACCAGTGTTTCATTTCAAACTGCCGCTGTCGCTCTTCATCTAGTGACTTGTAAAGTGCTTCTTTAGAAGACCAGCTGCTGGCCAGAAACCGGGTTTTAGAAGAAACATCTTCGGCATTTATTTTGTGGAACCGCTCAATTTCCACCTTATGTAGAACTCGAGTGACAAATCGGTCGAGCCTCTTAGAGGAACCTGTCACAATTCCAGCTATCCGAGAGGTCCTCAAAAGATCCGTTCCAATTCCGACCAGCGACATGTCGCAATTGGCGATCGTTGTAATGGAAGAATCTTATCTTGCAGGTGACCCAAAATGGGACTTGTATGAATCGGTCGGCTGGTGCGTCGAATGTGACTGAAAGGCTGACACTTTTTCACTCAGTCATAGACCTTTGAGAATCAACATGGCATCATCAGTTCCTGGACCACGAGCTCTACCTGAATCTGAATATGATTTGGATACTTACTGGGGACGTGTAAAACACTGTGCGAAAATCAGTGATCCTCGTATGCTTTTGAACTCGTCTGCTGACATTGAGAATGCTCGGGCTTTGATATCCCAATACCGAAATGGAAGCGGACCTATGACTCCAGAGCTATGGAGAGCCAAGCTTGTACTTGATTCAACTTTGCACCCTGATACTAGTGAGCCGGTGTTGTTGCCGTTCAGAATGTCCTCCTATGTGTTGTCAAACTTGGTTGTTACTGTTGGAATGCTCACTCCTAATCTGGGCACTGCAGGAACACTATTCTGGCAGATTGCCAACCAATCGTTAAATGTTGCTGTTAATACTGCAAATGCAAACAAGTCTCATCCTTTGACCACTCAGCAACTAATCACCAATTACCTGCTGGCTGTGTCGGGTTCATGTGGTGTTGCTCTCGGTCTAAATAGCATTGTTCCTCGGCTCAAGAAGGTTAGTGCTAGCACCAAGGTCGTTCTCGGCCGACTTGTTCCCTTTGCTGCTGTGATTTCTGCTGGTCTTGTTAATGTCACTTTGATGCGGGGTGAAGAGCTCAAAAAGGGTATCAGCGTCTTCAGCACTGAGACCAATGAACCAGTAGGAATCTCCAAGACCGCTGCCAAATATGCTGTTGGCGAAACCGCATTATCTCGAATCATCAATGCTACTCCCATTATGGTTTTGCCTGCGCTTATGTTAGTGAAATTGCAACGAGGTGTTTTGCGTGGAAAGTCTAATTTGGCAGTAACTGCTGCCAATGTTGGTCTCATCACCGCTACTTCCTTTGCTGTGTTGCCATTTGCACTAGCCATTTTCCCCCAGAAGCGGGTCTTCAATACCAAGCATCTTGAAGACAAATTCCACGATCTCAAAGATAAAAACGGTCGTCCAGTTGAAACAGTTTGGTTCAATCGTGGTATGTAAAATGATATCAGTAGATCAATAGAGCGGCTGTGCTGCTATTGCTGGTGCTGGTTCAGCCGTGCATGAAAAATCCACGGTGGAAAAAAAAATTGAGCCAGCGACGAAAATTAGTGAATATTCTTTAACTACATAACATCAACATAATGAGTTCCGTTCACCAGGTCAAAGTCAAGCTTGTGACACGGGAAAAGGGGCTGGAGGTTCCTGAGGCGCCTTTGTTTGTGCCAGTTTCCCTGAAAAGATATGGTTTGTCAGAGGTAGTCAATCAGCTGCTGGAATTGGAGAAACAAGTTCCTTTTGACTTTCTCATTGATGGCCAGCTGCTCAGAACTAGTCTGGAAAGCTATCTTGCATCTCATGGGCTCTCTTCAGAAAATATGCTGACTTTGGAGTATGCGCGAAGCATTCTTCCTCCAGTTTACATGTCGTCGTTTGCCCATGACGACTGGGTATCAAGTGTCGACATGTCAAGATCCATCCCGTCAATTGCCACTGGTTCCTATGATGGTATTGTTCGAATGTGGAATCATTCTGGAAAAGTGACGCATCAGTTGGTAGGTCACAATGCCGCTGTCAAGGCTGTCAAGTGGGCCAACAAGGGTCGGTTTGTCTCGGCCGGTGCCGATCGTCTAGTATGTTTGTGGAAATACAGCGATGCTAAGGATCATGTCGAAATAGACGAAGATGACGAGGATCAGACGGAGTCTGGAAAAACTTCGGTGGTTGCACTTCTCAAAGGTCATACAGCATCAGTAGACGACTTGGCATTCGACAGCTCCTCACATAAGATCTTGTCTGCTTCAGCTGATACAACGATCAAGCTGTGGTCTGCAAACTACAAAGAGCTTCCTGCTGCTCCTGAAGTTGAAGCCACGCGGAATACTGCTTCTCAGAAGCGTCGTAAGCTTGCATCAGCAGCTTTGCCGGCTGCCCGATCTCGAGGAGCTCTGGCTACTTTGCAAGGCCACACTTCCCCGGCCACTGGGGTTGTTTTCCACCCATCAGACTCTACGATAGCTTACTCGGTATCTCAAGATCATACTGTCCGAACATGGGATCTGACCACATCAGCCTTGGTGGACACCAAGACGACGTCGTTCCCTCTTCTTTCTATCGCCAGCTTGTCTCAGGCTGGATTACTTGCATGTGGATCATCATCTCGTCATATCAACCTGCTCGATCCCAGAACCACCACCAAGACTACCCAATCCCAGCTCATTGGCCATACTAATTTCGTGGTATCTCTGGCTGCTAGTCCTAACAACCAGTACATGTTTGCTTCTGGCTCTCATGACGGAACTACCCGAATCTGGGATATTCGAGCTCAGAAGAGCATTTATGTCATCTCAAGAGAATCTGGAGAGAAGCCTACGGCAGTTTATGGAGTTGACTGGCATGAGAGTGTTGGAATTGCCTCTGCAGGAAAAGACAAAAAGCTACAGTTGAATTCTGCAGATTTTGGTACTTTGTAAAATAGAATAGACGAGAAAAGATATCATGTTGAAATGGTTTGTGAGCGGCATCTTGTCAGGTCTTACGCCTTATACAAAGCAACTTTTTGTCCAGTTCAAAACTATCACCACCGAGCATTTGATAAATATTAACAAATATTGCATTGTTAATGGATTGGATCGATCGAGTAAGTACGTGTTTATGCCTTGTGTAGAAACTGTAGCTGCGACCACTTCTTTTCATCAACTACTGCTCAAGATCATTTCGTTCAATATATTAGTTTATTGCTGTCACCCATATTGTTTCATAAGTAGCGGATGTTTATAAGACTCAAAACTATAAAAGACAAATTAAATACAGTAAAGCTATCATCTGGTCAGATTTGGAAGAAAATTACTCCACAGTCACAGACTTGGCCAGATTTCGAGGGAAATCAACATTGATACCCTTTCCGACTGCAAGCCAGTAGCTCATAAGCTGCAAGGGGATGACAGTCAAAAGACCTTGCAAGCAGTCCACAGTTTGAGGAACTTCAAGAGTCTTGAATCGATCATCAAACTTCTCCTGTCCCTGTTGAACAGGGTTGCAGATGACAATGGGGTTACCAGATCGTGCAACAACCTGCTGGATGGCACTCATCACCTTTGGGAAAAGAGAATCCTGGGTAGCAATGGCGATAATGGGAAGCTCTTCGTCAACCAAAGCAAGAACACCGTGCTTGAGCTCACCAGCCAAGACACCCTCAGAGTGCATGTATGAAATTTCCTTGATCTTCAATGCTCCCTCCAAAGCGGTAGAATGCTGGTAGCCTCGGCCCAACAAGAGAAGGGACTTCTTGGAAGCAAACTCAGAATCGCACATTTCCTTGATCTTATCATTAAGCTTCAATACCTCCTTGATCTGAGCAGAGATGTGAGACAAGCCCTCAATGATCTCCTCATGTCTCTTCTTCTTAGATATGCTATCATCTGAAAGAGACAATGCAATCAGTACCAACGCAATGTACTGAGATGTGTAAGCCTTGGTAGAAGCAACACCAATTTCCGGGCCAGCATTGATATGGACACCACAAACAGTGAGTCGAGAAATAGCGGATCCGACGGAGTTGACGACACCGACAGTCAAAGCACCCCGTTCATTGCAGTACTGAAGAGCAAGCAGAGAATCAGCGGTCTCTCCAGATTGAGACACAAAAATGCAGGTATCATCTCTGAAAACAGGTGATTTTCTATCCAAAAAGTCTGAAGCCAGTTCAACTGAGACGGGAATCTCAGTCAATTCTTCAAAAATAGCTCGAGTGGCCAAGCAAGAGTGGTAAGAGGTACCGCAAGCAATCATGATGATTCTTCGGCATCGTCTGATAGTGGTCAAGAATTTGCTCAAGCCGCCCAATTTGACAGAGTGATTAGCAAAGTCTACACGACCTCTCATGGTGTTGATGACAGACTCAGGCTGTTCAAATATTTCCTTCTGCATGAAGTGCTCATAGTCACCCTTCATGATCTGAGCAAGTTCCATTTCGACCGTCTGGATGGATCGAATGGTGGAAGCACCCTCTTCACGTCGTACTCGGTGGATATGAAGCTCACCATCGTAGATGTGTGCAATATCATCTTCCTCAAGGAAAAGAATCTTCTTGGTGTGTTCAATGACAGCAGCGGTATCAGAAGCGAGGAAAAACTCAGTGGGCATGGGAATACCCTCGTCAGTCAAAAAGGCTCGAGATTGAGAATGTCTCAAATCGTTTCCGTTAGGAAGACCTAAGGTCTGGGAAGAAGCAGTAGCATTGGGCTGATCTTCGTTAGGATGACCGTACTCGACGTCAACAAAGTCCACCTTGAGCTTCTTCTCGGTCTTGACACCAATAAGCAAGGGGGATCCCTTCTTGGCAGCAACCAACTCGTCGGGGTAATGTGTGGACTTGATCAGAACACCATAAGCACCTTCCAGTTCCATAATGACCATCTTAGCAAGCTGAGAAAAGTCGAGGTTATGGTTCTTGTGACTGTCATACATGTACTTGACAAACTTAGCAATGGCCTCGGTATCAGTATCGGACTCAAATTTGAATCCTTTGGATTCCAGCAAAGAACGGATTTCTTTGTAGTTATTAATGATACCATTGTGAACCACGGTGAACTCGTTGGTGGGGTCTGATCTCTGGGGGTGGCAGTTCACCTCAGCAGGAACACCATGGGTGGCCCATCGAGTATGGGCAATACCAGCATGGCATTCAAAAACCTTGGATTTGTTGGGCTTGCATTTCTCGATCTTCTCTCTCAAGGCCTGGACCTTACCGACTTCTCGGTAGATCTCGACTTCGGCGGGCTTGTCGCCGTCAACTGCCATACCAGCCGAATCATAGCCCCGATACTCCTGACGTTGAAGACCCTCAAGAAGAATGTCAAGAATTTCACCCTTAGTTTTGGGGACTAGGTAATTAATGTAGCCAAAAATGCCGCTATTAATAGTTAGTAAAAATGAATTCGCGGAACGGGATCAAGGATTTTTCATTGGTTTTCCGTCGAGGGGGGGGGGTTGAGCTTGCAGCTATTTTTGGCTTTCTGACGGACAGATCATCATCACCAAAAAATATAACCAGAGAGCGCTGAGACCAGGAAAAGACTGGGTTTTGATAGCGATTCGACGACGGAAAATAAAGCCAGGAAACGATGAAGTATTCCAGAGGAAAAGAGCCATCAAGCGGATCAGGCGCCATGATTTGTTCATAAATACTCACCACATATCTGTTTTATCAGCCAAATAGTAAATAAATTAGAGATGGTAAGAAAGGAAGCTGAAGAAAACACACAAACAAAGTGTCTACTAGCAGAAAGGCTCGGTATTCCCCGTCACGTGTGATGCGGCGACAACAGGAAGTAAGCGAAAGTAGGCTGTTCTAGGCACGAAACAAGACTACTGGAAGAGCTTTTACAACTGAAATTCAGCAAATCAATTGGCAGAAAATGCTAATGTTTCCTCAAAATGTCTTTTCAAACAATTGGTCGTTTGATTTTTCCAAGTTTGATGCGTTTTTTTGCTATGCTCGCTCCCCCGGCTACTGGAAGGTTCCTTTTATATTTATCAACCAATGTACATCTCTTTACCGTTTTTGGAAGAATATAAACACACAAGTACTCAACCTCTTCGATGGATCCGGCCGCCCCACCATCACTGCAGAGTCTAAGTGAAAGACTGATCCAACGCCTTGGTAATAAGAAAAAAAAAAGAGTCAGATGAGGATCGACGCGAACAAAGTCCAATAATAGTTCAAAGATTTATGATACAGGCTACTATATAGGTCAAATGTTTTCCCGGTTCAAACTGTTGGGATGATGATGATCCCAATATTACTCGCGAAATTCAGTATCCGTCCGCCTCTGCTGCTGAAGCTTATACGGTGGTTTAGGCAAGGCACCGGAGATGAGTGGCACAAAAAACCATTTTTAACCATAACCAAGTTAAAAGTACATGTCAAGCGACAATTAAGCACATACATAATACGAGTCAGACGACCTGTCACGTCGTTTTGTAAACAATAGATAAGCTGCGAGTTGAATACACACAACCTAAAATAGCAAAGTAGAGATTAATAGATTGCGGGGGGGTTTACATATAATATTAATTTAATACCGGCGGGTTGATGGGGGTTCTACTATTCATAATAAACATTCTTTCAATTAGAGAGGTCCAGGCAAGTCAGTCGTCACATAATAAATAAAATAAAGCAAAAGTTACGATGAACGTGATGCAAAAGCTCGGGCACGTGCATCCCAGATTTCATTGTCGTTAGCCAAAAAGTCTGTGTAACTTGTGTGACGTTTCTTGATTGGTGCTGCTGGTGCTACTGGTGCTGGCACAATTGAGCTCATACTAGTCTTACGGCTATCTGGGTTGAGAACATGCAGTTTTGTTTCCAACTCGTTGTAGCCAGGCAGCATGAAAGAAGATGCTGTCTTCTTGTGGCCTGTAATGGGCCCATCAAAGTCATGTTTCTCCACAATAGCTGACATGGGATCATCATGGTTGACAATTCCCAACCCTTGGTGCTCCATGTTTCCACCGCTAGTGAAATGGTCAGGAATCCTCTTGGGTTTTCTATAAGAACACTTTCTAGTATATCCCGTCTCGGGAGATCGGCTCACATGAATCTTGCCGCCTTCCTCTTCGGAAGGTGATGGCGTTCGCTTGGCATTGCTCTGAAAGTCTGAGCCATGCTTGGGAACTACTGGTGGGATTCCAGCATCGATTTTGGCAGTGGGCGAGGATGGTGTTGATCGAATGGTTTCAGGACTAGGATTGCTGTTTCGGCAAGAAGTGGAGGAGATGGTTCTGGTCATAGATTCTGGGCTGGCAGAAACATGACTTCTTCTCTTGGTGGCCACTGCCAAATGATGTTGGCTTGGGTCGACTTGTAGATTACCATAGCGACTTTGCCTGTGGGTTCGTGGTGGTGTGGTGGGCTCGGCTGGTAGAATAGGAGACGAAGAGTCTAAAAGAAAATCAAATTCTTCGTCGTGGTCAGCGGTGACGGGAGGGCCTAGGTCGGGTACAACCATATCTTGTAATAAACCAGTAGCAGCGGGAGTAGCAGAATTATCAGCAGAGACGCGATACTTGGATACCAATTTCTTATAAAGCTTGCGGGGGTTGAGCCCGTCAGGTGCTGGTAGTGGGCCCCCGCCCACGCCTGCTGTTTCATTGCCAGACCCATTGAGTGCACATGTTTCAGGTTCCAGAGGCATGTGCGAGGGCACATTGAGATCGGCACGCGACTGAAGGACTGATTGGTCGTGTGTTGGCGATCCTGCTATATTTACCGAGTCTCTTTTCCAGCTCTGGAATGAAGATCGTTTGTTCGATTTTGGTGATGACAATGAAGAGCTAGGTGGGCTATAGTCCCTGGAAGATGATGCATCCGATAAGGTTTCATCATCAGGCGACGACCGACCTGAACCCTTGTCTTCACTTCCAAAGTCAAAGCATAAGCTTTTCCTTCGTCTAGTGAAATTAGACTCAGAGGAGGCTGAACTGCGAGGCACGTCTGTTAATTTGTGCTCATGGTGGTGGTTAGGGACTAGTTCATCACCGTTGTCAGCACTCCCTTCGGTTTCACTCCTAGACTGTTGTTGCAACCAGCTGTCGTCTCTATGCACAAGGTAGCTCTCCCGAAAATTGATTGATTTCGGGATCTTATGATGCGAATTGTATGTAGTGAAAATATCCCGATGAATATATCTACGTAGAACCAGAATGCCGTCCTCGTTTTGCGAATATTCAAGGTATTGGTTTAGCTTATCGACGGGGACCAGTTTTTTCTTAGTTTCAAGACCCATTGTCTAAGCCAAAATGCATGAATTAATGTTTTACTATCCCACAGCAGCGCACTGGAATATATTTATAACTGTTCTGCATATCTGACTATTTGCTTCTGATAATATGATGTTCCAACAATTGAGGTGGTTGGTCTGATCCAGCCACCGCTCTTGTCTTGGATCACCATCCGCGTGTCCAGACCCACCCTTGAAGGCTCGACAAATAATTTTGCCGTTGCTAGTAATTATTCCTCCCCTGGTACATATTTTCATCTCAAATTCCAGTTCCCTTCATCTTTGCTCAAACAATGACCTTTTTCAGTATCGTGCTTTCTCACTAGACTGAAAACCCTGTTTCATGTCGATTGCAGGTGCGGCTGGCCCTCTGCATATACGCGCATTATCACGGGGAAAACACTATAATTAGAAATTGCAAAAATTTAAAATCTATCCGCGAGGCGTGTGCGATCGGAAAATCTGCCGGGAAATCAGCGTTGGCCATGTGCTGATGTGCGCACGTCACTTCGGCTCCGTTATCTGGGTATGGCTGGTGATTGGCTGTCTGTCCAATTAGCCCTGCTGGCTGGCTGGTTGGCTGGCTAGTTGGCTGGGCTGGCTTGCGGTATCAAGCACAGTAACCTTTTGATTCTATAAACAGAAAAAATGCAGAAACGCATAGGTGGACTATTTTGTTTAGGTAGATACGTAAATAAAAATAAAAAACCGGTAGTTCAAAGCCCATCATTGAATCACGCCGCCCATGTCGTAGTTTAGTACTCATAAAAACATTGAGACCCAGGGTATTTACATTACATGGTTGGTTTCGATCTAATAGGTGGAGGAAGCCATCAACTTTGCTCCATGATAAGCACGGAGCAGGGTATTTCAATTGATCACCACCCCCTATAATAATGTGGAGCTATTAGGTTGAGAGGCCCTACCAGACGTATTTTCCAGGAAAAATTCAACAGCAGCGGTAGTACGCTCGGGAACCAAACGTGAAATGTCGAGCTTGTGATGGCCGATCTGATTGAATCAGATGTAGACTTCACAGTGGTGAAAACCTCCCCGACTCTTCCGCCACCCCCTTTTTTTCCTAATTGTGAGAGGCTTTGGTTCCGAGCTTGTACTTTTAGAAATACTTCTGGAAATGGTGAAATAAAAACGATGCCACTTCCGTGGTTCACGACACCTTTGGAATAGCAAGTGAAAACTAACTGTAAGTCCAAGCGGTGAAATTCAATTGACCTCTTCTGTGTCTGACAAATGATGAACAATCTGACGCATTCACCTTCCAAATTCATGACATAGAATGTGTTAAGCATAACCAGGGGTTGCAGCTTAGCCCAGTAAATGCGAATAAGTCTTGTAGCTTGAGATCATCGTTCCATAAGATGGAATCTCAAAAACTGACAAGGGTGTAGATCAATTTCGCTAATAGACCAGCATTATTCCAATTCAATGTCGTCTTCATCTTCAACAGCAGCAGCTATCTCAGTGCCAGTGAGGAGCTTGCGATAGCATGGACTAAAGGGATTTTGATAATGCTCATATGGAGAATCCCGGGACAAACACTCTCCACAAAGGAAACAGAAGGGCACAGAACACACAGCGCATATCATCTTGTTGCAGCCCATTGCACGCTCGATTGGCGATTCACATTGAGGACACTTTTGCGTCCTGGACTCCTTCAGGTAACGTCTGAAAGTGACATCGGCCAAGAAATCTCTGACAAAATGCTGCATATTTTTCTTTCCCCATTCTCTTTCGAGAACTATTTTCTCTTCGTCGGTGCCATCGATATATGCCTGTATGATAGAATCTTTTGGTTTGCTCATTTTACAATATTGGAACTTTCCATGCCAGGTCCTTTTGCATATTCGGCAGTAAGCCATGGAACAATCAGGACATACACAGAGAAGCTCGTCTGCATTTTTTATTTCATAAAGTCCTTGGCAGGTATCTCGTGGGCAAACAGAAAAAGAGTTTGGGTTCGACTCCAATCTGAGCTTTCTCACTAGTCTCTCGTACCTCAGAACTCGATCATTTCCAACTAATTCAAGTAGCTGGTGTTTGTCGAGTTGTGGATTTTCGCAGCCTATAGTTGGACAGTGAACGTGAGAAACATATCCTTGATCAATGCAAACTTCAAAATACTCCACTAGGCAATCTGTACAGAAAACATGATGACATACTGACAGCCTTTGACACTTATATCCCTTTTTGTCATACTGGCATATTTCACATTTGTAAGTCTGCTGATCAAACTCCTGCTGGTTGCCATTAACATCATAGTCTAATAGCAATTTCCATTTAGACGGCTCAACAACCAAAATCTCTTTGACACCAAAACTGAATCTCCCCTGATCACATAACCAGTCTATTATGTCAAATAATATAGGAGTACCATCCCATTTGCTGTTAATACTCTTGTTGAGCTCTATGATCTGATCAGGACTCAGCCAGAAGCTTGATATCTGGAAGATCGGCGGCTTGCTCGCAGGATAGGCTTCAGGTAGTGAAAAGTGCAGCTCTACAGTCGGCAGATGCCTAATTTTTTTCGAATTCTTGATTTTTTCATCTTCAACAAAATGCACCTCAACTCCGCCGTCATCTTCGCAGCTAGCCGGCACTGAGAATGATCCTCGTATGACGGCATCTTCCGCTTTATGTATTTCCAACTCGGGAAAGATGCTTTTCAGCGTTTCCAGTTCCAATGCTCTTTCATCCTCTTCCTCCATCGCGGATTTTACCGGGTTCGCCTCTACCTGAGTGGGCGTACGAGGATTGGTAAGGCTCGGCTTTCCGAGCATCAGTTTTGGGCCGTAAGAGTTGCCTGGTTGTTGATGCTCTGGGCCTAGCAATTTTGGATTCTGAAGGAAGAAAAAGAGAAAAGCTTACGACGGCCGGCCCAATATGAATATTTACTATAATCTTTGTAAAAAAAACAATTGGAAGCTCTGCATTTTTTTGTTGAATATATTTTTATTCAAATAGAGCGATTGATAAGTAGATCAGAGTTGAAGAAAAATAACCGTCACATGACTTACCCGGCGCATATTGGCTTGGTTAAAATTTACCCGGTCCTGATTCGAGTACTTATACCCTCCACATTATTTTCCTACAACAAATAAGCTTGTATGGCGCAATTGGCTAGCGCGTGAGATTGCAAATCTCAAGGTTCTTGGTTCGATTCCGAGTGCGAGCTTATATTTTTTTTTTAGTTTTTACTTGTTAATTCATCATTATAGAGCTGTATATGCGGCAAAATCAGTAGGAAAAAAAAAAAAAAAAAAAATTCTGACTGAAAAAAGACATTAGAGGATGCTATGGCAATCAGATAGGCTAGACCCTCCTCCCTTCCCCTTATTTCCCGCAACCTGTTCCTGTAAACAGACAGCCCATCGAATCTCGCGTTGGTCGGAATAGGCCGTGAATGCTCGGGTCGGTCGGATCAAAGTCTCATCGGCTCGACAGAACATCCGTGCCTCCTTGTCTGTCTGTTAGCTACTCATATCATTAGTCCTACCACTGCTCATTGGACCACATCAGCTGCTAATGTCCCAGCATTCCCACCATTAGGCCTGTTGCTCTCAATCCCGTTGAGCCCGCCTAGCCGGCCCCCCTGGAGCATTTTTATTCCCTCCCCCCCCTTACCCGCTGAAATGGGCGAAGTGAAAAACACACCACACCATTCGTTCAGCATCCCATTCACTCGAGGCAAGGCACCCAACCTAGGAATTGTTATAAATATAAAGGCGCGTGGCGTGTGGTGTTGAGGAAATATTAATTTTTTTTGGTGAACTGCAGTATTTGTGAGCGGAACGGAATCTGGCCAATAAAGCCTGGAATATTTTGTTTTTATTTTTATTTCTTTTGAGCAGTTTACATTTGTTTAAAGTGAATCCGGCCATGTCTCCGACGAAAACTTTGCCGATGATCACGGCAAGCGAGCTTGCTGGAGCATTTGAGACCCAGAAGCGGGTACTTGTGACTCTGGAGAACAGAAAGGTGTATGATGTTACGGAGTTTCTCGAGGACCACCCTGGTGGTGGTGATCTTATTGAAGAATATGCAGGAAAGGATGTCTCGGAGATCATGGATGACGAGGTCAGTCATGCACACTCGGAGTCGGCTTATGAGATGATGAATGACGACTATTTGGTGGCTATATTAGCTACCAAAGATGAGGAGGATGATTTGTTGTCGGATTCGAACCGATCCAGCTTTAAGCTGGTGGCTGAGCCCGGTTCTGAGGAGTCGTTATCGGTTCAGACTGACTTCACTAATGATTACGAGAAGCACAAGTTTTTGGACCTCAATAAAGCTTTGATTACACAGGTTCTGTTTGGAAATTTCACCAGAGAGTTCTACATTGAGCAGGTTCATCGGCCCCGTCATTATGGCAAAGGCTCGGCTCCGTTGTTTGGCAACTTTATGGAGCCGTTGTCTAAGACCGCGTGGTACGTGGTTCCGATTCTGTGGATTCCTGCCGATATGTATGCTTTGTCACTGGCTCTCGAGGGTCTGAAATGGTTTTACGTTTTGCCACTTTATTGTTTGGGTTTGTTCATTTGGACCTTACTGGAATATCTTTTGCACCGATTCCTGTTCCATCTGGACGATAATTTGCCTCAAAACAACGTGGCTTTCACTTTGCATTTCTTATTGCATGGAGTGCATCATTATTTGCCGATGGACCCTCTTCGATTGGTCATGCCTCCTGCTTTGCTGATCATTCTGACCACTCCGCTTTACCACCTTGCTCATCTACTTTTTCCTTACTATATGGCCATGAGCATTTTCGCAGGGGCATTCATGGGATATATTATGTACGACTGTACACATTACTTTCTCCATCATGCTAAGCTGCCTGCTTTTTTGAAACCTGTTAAGACCTATCATCTTGATCATCATTATAAGGACTATCAACTTGGCTTCGGTGTGACGAGTAAATTCTGGGATGTGGTTTTTGGTACAGAATTAGTTGATACCTCCAAGAAAAGATAAAAGGTTAGATGTTCCTTAATTAAGTTATTGGCTATTCTAGCTGTGGAGCCGTTAGAGGCGAAGCTGGCTAATTAATAATACTACGAAATAAATGTAAAATTAATTTATTCAGGGATGAATGTATGCAGAGGTATATAAAAAATGCTAACGATATTATTCAGTTATGCTAGAATTATGCGTGTTTTCTCAGTTGGTTGCTACAAAGTTAAACTTACCTCGAATGGCAACATCCACTGGTAATTTTTACCAACCTATTTATTCTGCTTGACTACCTCTTGGAGTAGACGAGAAACTCGGCGGTTGTGTTGAAGCTCTGATGCTGGAAGTCCTAATGCTGGAAGTCCTTCTACTGGTGGCTCTTGTGTAAAAGCTTCCCCAGGACGGTGATGCAATGGCATTTAACTCGGTCTCTTGGTCGGAGTCAATGATACTGCTTTCAGTCGAAGCTCTTGGGTGGTATCTACTGACAAGCCGACTTGTGTTTTGAGCGTCATCATGCTGTGCTCTTAGTATTCTCGTGGCGCTTTCGTCTCGGTCCGTCGATCCATCCTTTTCTTCGACAAGATTCATTTCGTCTGCAGTATTATCTCCCTGAAGAATATTATCTTGTTGAGTCATGTCATCTCCATCTGTGATGTTGTCTTCCTGAGTTGCTCCGACCACCGTATTCTCTGCATGGTCGTCAAGTATAGTGTCATCCTCTTGACTTTCTTCAGCTGCAAGGTCTTGTGCTTCTATGATGTTCACATCTTGTTCGTTATCAAAGATTACTGTATCTTGCTGGTTTTCTCCTGTTATCTCTAGTTCATTGTCATCAATGGCTGTGTCGTTCTCCCAGTTGTCAGCTGTCACGTCTTGCCCACTTGATTCAATCATCAGGCCTTGAAATCTTTCATTAACCGTTGTATCGCTTTCATTTCTGTGACTTATTGTGTCCCCCTGGGTTTCATAAATAGTAGTTTCATCTTGCAGACCCTGGGCTTCAATCATTGACTCGTCGACATGCTCGCCAATGAATCTTCTGAAATCCTCTTCATTCTCAAAATCACTTGCGTATGAAGGCCTGACAATATCTTTAGCCTTCATGTATCGCTTTTCTTTTGGTGCATTGATCAGGTCTTCCGGATTCTCGAAAAAAGCTCGCTCTCTTTTCAGCCTGCCATAAAGCCTCTTGTCTAGATATTTCAAAGATCTCATGGAAATTTCGTTGCGGCTTCGTTTCATTTGTTTTTTTCTTTCTTTGATCATCTTGATGATATGGTTGTACATGGGAGTATATTCGTCAAGCTCTGGTGTATCTTCAATCAGCATGTCAACAATCAGGTCATTGTTATTTGGAATCCGTCTAGATTTGTCTGAAAGTTTCTCAACTATTCGGGATGATTTAAACGGCTTGCCTTTGAAGTTCTGCATGAAGTTCAAGTACTGCGCGTCCAATCTAATAGGCAATGCCTCCGACACATTCTCTGATTGGTCGTAGAATAGTCGCTTACATCTGCCAAAAGAATCCTCCACTGCTGAGTATTCACTGATTATATCTTGCCAATTCCATATATAGGCATGAACTTTGCTATGAGGAGACTTTCGTGCCGATTTCACTTTCGGCTTACGACTCTGCTGGCTTTCCTTGAGCAATTTGTCGAGCAGCCCATTAACCATTTCAAAGATCTCAGATTTACTCTGAAGCGGTAGTATAGGTGTTTGTTCAATACCTACCTCTTTCCCTTCTTCATGAATTCTTTTGTGGATCACTTTCTGAAAGCTGGCATCCAGCTCACTAGACAATGTAGCGGAAGGCAGAATTTGTTCTCTTTCATTTTCACCTGGAACCAGAGTCACAGGAAGATTTTCTAAAATAAAATCACCTTTCGGATTCTGGATATCCGTGAATAGTTTGTAATTTCGCAGCACTGGAGCCCCCTCCGTATAAGTATCATCGTCTTTGAATTTTGCAGAGGGACTTGATGCCCACGGGTGCCATGGAGAACTGGGCCAATACAATTGGCCATAGGTTCTCAATTCTATATTCTGAAATCTTCCAAGTTTCCGTGAGGAATATTGATTATTTAATAAATACTGATAGGAGACCCTGCGAACCAGGTGAGCACAGTAGAGATGTAAAGCCAGGTCAGTACGGTGGCTACCTTCTAGCAAAGCTAAAGATGACTTAGCATCCATAAGCACTGCAGTTTTATTGTTTTTCTTGGGTCTCATGGCTATATAACGCGTTTCTATGTGGATGGTAGATTGTTAAAAGACTTAAAGCTGTTATCGGATATTTTTATTGAAATGCCCTCCGCAGCCGTGCGACGGCTGTCGGTCATCGGTCATCGTTGCCAATCCACTGCATTATTATGGTGGGATAACTAGTCAACATTGTATACCCAGAATTGAATAAATATGACAAAGTCTAGAAATAATGTACCAATACTTCCTGCTAGCCATGAGGCGTTGATGATCAGAAATTGCAGGTCGACGCCGGCAGCAAAGATGGACCCCACGTAGGACAAGTTGCCTAAACAGGCAAATAGGAAGAACAAAAAGCTGATACCATCACATGACTTTCTCTTGAAGTTCAATAGAATCTGAGGAACTCTGGAAGCAAGATAGAGTATAGCACATAGGTAGCCGAAAAATTGGCCTGTCCAGTTGACTTCAAGAGGAGCCTTTTCTGGGATTTTAGGATCTTTACTATCATGATTCGACAAAAGCCAGCCTACAATGCCCGAGGATACAACCATCAGGACAACAGTAGTGTTATAAAGAGCGGTGCTCTGCTTCTTGGCTGGTTCGGTCTGGTCTGTAGAAGATGCGTCCTGCGATATGGCTCCATAGCTGTCCTGGGCCTGTTCCTCCTCGTCAATAGGGTAGGCAAGAGGAGTGGCAGGATTGAGATGAGCAGCATTAACATGATTTCTTTTTCGATGGTAGAAAATAAACTGGAGAAGTAGAATGATATCTGCCAGTGTGTAATATACAGCAAGAATGATCTGTGTTTGATGTTGGTGGTTAGAACGGAGATGCCCGATATAGGACTTCATTGTAAGCTCAAGTACTCACCATAGTAGGAAGAACATGCTGTAGAACAGCACCTATGACGTTGAAAATGTCTCCAAGAAGCCAGAGGACGACAAATGTCAGAGACAAGCCTTCTGCAGACTTTCGCTTGAACTGTTTATGTTAGAATCTACTATCAGACCCTTTGGATCGTGTTTGTTCATGTTCTACTTACGTTTTCATAGAGCTGAGGGGTGAAGACAATCACCCAGCAAGCAATGGAGATAGAGCTGATGGTTAGAAGTTTGGAGGCTGGGCATGGATGTTTCGTGGAGACTTACCCGAGAATTCCACTAATAGCCTCTCTGTCTAATAATATTGTCGGAGCTACTGGCATCGTGTTGAGAATCTAATGTTTGGAGAGAGGTGAAATTTTTGGGTGCTGCTGATCGAGGTGATCCCCCGCCTTGTAGTACAAGAAAGCAACAACTAGCGGCACAACTGATGATTGACAAATCCATGAGATCCTTGCTCGGGTGACAGTGTTTGATTTCTTGGAACATTTGTGGCTGAATCTTTTCCGGGCTGTTTGTAATAGTACACTCGGTTATATGTGTGCTAATTTCTAGTCATACTTGGTAAGAACTACCATGAGCACCGGACTCAGTTACAGCTGAAAAACCAGGCGATGAGGAAAAAAACCAGAATCTTGAACTGCCAGAGACAGAGAAGAATCAAGAAATATTAACCAAAAGATAACCAGAAATAGCCAAAAAGCCAGCAATAATGAGACAAATCGAGACAAGATGACGAGTACAGCGGTCACGTGACCAAACACACATTGCCTGGACGGTTTCGCCAGTATCTCTGCACGCCAAATATAATCAATCCTAGATAAACAACCAAACAAAGAAAACAATCCAAGATCATCCAATTAGCCTGTATTCATTCACCTGGCTAATCAGAGTGGCTTTCGTTTCCCTAAATGCTCGGCCATCAGCAGACAGAAGCACAGCCGCACATTTCAATTTTCAGCCTACTAAGCCCAACCATTCTATCTTGTCAAGAACAGCACAACATGGCACCAATAATCGAGGAAATCAGAGACGATGAGGACATCGACAACATGGATTTCGATCCTGCTGACTTTGATCCTCGGAATCCATTTGCCAGGAGCAACATGACTGATGGTAGACCCATGTTAATCCCCACATCAGAAGAACCAGCACAGTCAAGCAGCAGCCGCCAGCAACAGACTAGTCCCTTTGAACCGAGTCGGAACGACGAAAGAGTCAAGCTGATGAACCCTCCTGGACTTCCTAACACTCCATTTATTCAGAACGAGCAAGATATGGAGGCTTTCAAGGACTGGCAAGTTATATATCCTGTTTATTTTGACATCAACAAATCCAGAAGCGAAGGACGAAGGGTGACCAAGAGTCTTGCAGTGGAAAACCCGTTGGCTGAGAACATGCTACTTGCCTTGAGAACTCTGGGAGTTAAATCTGTGTTTGAAACCACAAAGACACACCCAAAAGATTGGTCAAATCCCGGCCGTATCAGAGTGGATCTTGTATCAGGGGATACCGATGTACCTATCAAAAACAAAAGCCATTTATACCGTCTGGTCGGCGAATATCTCAAGAAGCATCCTACGACACGGGACATGGTGTTTAAGAGCCCTGTTTACCACCAGATTCGAATGCAGGTGGGAGATGTGAAGATTGAGCCCGAACCTCTAGCAGTACCCAGGGGATGGAAAATCAACAGCATTCTGCCCGTCTCTAGCCGGGCCATAAGTGGAGGAGAAGCTACTGAGGAAATGATGCAGCAGATGCAGAACCAGATGATGCCAGGGCTGAATCAGAAACTACCCCCCGAGCCCAAGATGAAGAAGATGAAGATCAAGATGGGCCGATAGAGCCACCGACACCGACCAGAAACTCTATTAAAGTTTTTTATGAATTTGAACAAAAGCGGACAGATAGCAATATCTCTTGCAATTTTTACCATCAAACATGACGGGTTTGACTATCAGTCGCTAGATTTTGTGATTGAATCGACAGGTCATATGACAAGTCACAAGGATCTACAATCAATGAAAAAAATAAAAAACAAAAAAAACGACAGGTAGCAAGCACCAGTCATCAAAATCATGATCCAAAAAGAAATAAAAAGCGACAGGTAGAACCTATTCAGTCATAGATTTAGCGGCTACTTAACAAAAAGAGCATAATTATGTAGAGGGAACATACTTCTTTCGATACTCTGCAATAGCTTCCCGGTTTTCATCAGTCAAAATGTGATCTAGCTTCTCAGTAATATCATTCAAAGTAGCAATGGTAACAACAGGGATTCCATACTTCTCCTTGGCAGTCTGGACTGCACTCTTGTCACTAGTCAAAGTAGTTTCCATTCGATCCAAAGCCAACACAATGGCAGCAACCTTACCCCCCTGACTGGAAACCATCTGATAAGCCTCATTGGTAGCAGTTCCAGCAGACATGACATCGTCAATAATGACAACTCGCTGGCCATCAAGATTGGCTCCGACAATAATTCCTCCTTCCCCGTGATCCTTCTTTTCCTTACGGTTATAAGCGTATTCTATTTTCCCCCACTTCTCACTATCAATCTCAGCAAGCTTAGCTGCAGTCAATGCAGCAAGAGAAATACCTTTGTAGGCAGGACCAAACAAAATATCAAATTCCAACTTGGCATCAATGATTGACTGGGCATATGCTACTGCTAAAGAAGACAAAGCAGCTCCGGTTGTGAATTGGCCCATGTTGAAAAAGTACGGCGACTTTCGCCCGGACTTGAGGGTGAAGTCTCCAAACTTCAGAGCCTTAGCCTGAAGAGCTGTTTTGAGAAACTCGGTCTTGTAATCTGACATTTTGTAGATGATAGATAAAGCTGAACAGGGGAGATAGGTGGAAAAATTCACAGCCCTAACCCACCACCAGCCAGCCAGCCAGCCAGCCAGCCAGCCAGCAGCATGGCTTGATATAGCTGACGAGTGGAGTTTTAGAATGAAAAGATGACAGGATTTCTGACTGGTAATAGAAATTGAGACAAGTCATTTCTCGATCAATGAAAACGAAAACAGACGGGCCATTTACCACTCCTAACATTACCAATCACCAAGAGGCGGGGCGGGGCGGGGCCGACTGGTCGTGCCCGGCTGGTGCTGTGATGATAGTAAATCCCAAGTTCACCGGTAAGCCTCCTACTATATCACCAGCCATGGAAAAAAGCTCTGATCCAACACCATTGTCTCTAGAGAATACACCAAGGCCGGTGAAAACTAGTCGAAGACCGATAAAATCATCCTATCTATCGGATCTGGCTGACAAATACTCCACTTCCTACAAGCTGTTGCATTTGAAACGCAAGGCTGAATGGACTGACAAGACCAGAGCCAAAGCAGCATACCGGCCATGGTCGTCAGAAGATCTCTTGGATCGTCTCAAGACATTTTCCTATAGAGTGTGGGATATTCCTGATTCTTTTGAGACCATCAGCCCTTTGGAATGTGCAAAACATGGCTGGAAAACGTCCAGTCTTGTGTCCAGACCAATGAATCTTCTAGAATGCGTTTCCTGCGCAAAAACTCTCAAAATCGAAATTGGAAATGATCCCGATTTGTACAGCTCGTTAGAGAAAAAGTACAGCATGGAGATAGCCGATCAAGGCCATAAGAGTAACTGTCCCTGGCTGTTACGGCCATGTGACGAGAAGGTTTACCACCTGGATCTGCGCAACTCTCATGCTAAAATCAAACAAAGGTATACTGGGATTTCTCAAATTCTTGATGTGAATGCCATCGATCCCCATGAATGGGAAACTAGCTCAGATGATGAAGTGGATTTGGAAGCTGTGACAAAGCTTCTAATGACCACAGAACAAGGCCCACCCAACTTGGCAGCTATGCTCATATCACTACAAGGATGGAGCTTGATTCTCCCAGAAAGCAAAATTGTACAATGCAATTTGTGTTTTGCAAAATGCCAGGTGGAATCAGCCCAGCTCAAGAACCACCGGTTCTACTGCCCCTACAGGACCGACTGGAAGAGCCAGATCGGGGCGCTAAAGAGACCCGAGGCCCAACATTCAGATTTGTCTACACACGAGAGATTGGAGAATCTTCGGAAATTATTTCGAAAGCCATCTCAAAAACTCACTAGATCTGTTTCCAATACCGATTAACTGGTTTCTGCCAGCTGCAACTGCCGCGCGGCGAGGGGACCGAGAACGCACGGCTGTGCAACCTAGCTTTTGTTTACTTTCCCACCGCTCGGTCGTGTTTATTCCCCTTCACTCTCAAGAACCAGCTTGATAATCCAACGCAAACCCAGCGGAAACAGCTTACTAGAAAGATTCTTGGAATAGAGCCATGGTTGCACATAGTTTCTATGATTTGAGCAGCTTAAATTTCAACGACGAGGACAAATTGGATCTTCCGATGGTCTTTAGCTCTGAAGATGATAACAGAAGGCCCAGACATAAACACAACAGCAATCGGTTCAAAAGTAACCGACTGCCTAGTCCTGAAATACCTCGAGGAATAAGCGCCACTGCGCGAAGTGGCAATTCTCGGTTCAACCGACGGGGATCAGCGGCAGCTGATGGTGGCCGAGACTCGGCTGATGATAGCATTGAGAAAATCACAGAAAATAGACCGTTTGCTATACCCGAGCAGTTCAGAAATGATCCTGAGTTCATGAGATCCATTAACCATGACGAGAGGAAGAAAGCGTTTGCGAAAAAGAGTTCCAATGAGCCTGCTTTGAAGTTGCCTGACATTTCGACGTTTTCCGAGTTTGAACCTAAACGACCAAATCGCAAATCTCAAAGAGTTCCCGTCTCATCAGTTCCCACTGATATGACAAACAAAGCTATTCATTCGCTGTTAGGTGACTTTGCATCCAAGGCTGAAGGATTGGCTTCTCAAAAGCAGAAAATGCAGTCCAAGGACCACAAGATCAGAGAGCTGGAGGCCAAGCTGAACCAGAAACACAGAGAAATAGAGCATTTGAAGCATAGCCATCGCCAGGAGTCTGAGCGTGCATGGAGCTCTGATGATTATCTCTCCAATTCAGGCTCTGCGAACGAGGTTGATAAGCTGGCAATGGAGCTGGAGAAAATGAGGTCAGAAAGGGATTATTTCATGAGCCAAGCTCAAAGATTGGCTGAGAAATCAAGTGGAACCAGGTCTGATGATAGGCCAAACTGGAATGGTCAGAGACTCCAGCAGCGCTATGAGCCTGATGCTGTGAGAGATGTGGATTACCGCTCGCCCGTGCCTCCACCAACATCCTACGACAAGGATCGAAGATTTCCTAGAGACCCCCGAGAACAACCCCAGGACCCGCATATGCGTGCTGACTACGTGGATCCAATTGCGCCAATGAGCAGGTTTGCTCATCCCCAGGATGGACAAACGTCATTCCCAGATTCTCGCCGGGATCAGACACAGAATCATTCCATGCAGCAGCAATATGCTTCTCATCACATGAATTCTCGAAATATACCTGATTTTAGTTCACAGGGCATCCCAGACCCCGTCGTCAGAGCTCCTGTATCGAATTCGCAAAGAGACTCTTTGTCTCCAGCACAGGAGCCGGTCGCGGTGAAAGAAGCTACAGAGACACCGAAATCCCCCAGCCAACCTGATTTCACCATGGACATTGTAAAGAATCTTCTCCAGACCTTGAATCGGCATCAAACTACCAGCAAGGCTACGAGAGGATCAAATAAGGCGCAGACGACAGGTGGACGGCTAGCATTCATGCTTAATGACAACTGCCAGGATGAAGAAGGAGATGCCAACACCACAATTAGACCAGCAGTATCATCGCAAGAAGCTATGGAGAATCTGTTCACAGAACTCAAGGCATCGTATGATGAGAATTATGAGCAGCTTAAAGACCTCGTGTCAGAATATGGCTTAGCTGACCCAGCTTATGATAAAAGGAAACGAGCTGAAATCCAGGAAAAAATTGTCTCTGAATCTGCAAAAGTTGAGCATTGTGCGAATCTCCTATACATGTTGAATGACATTGCTATAGCCAACAATCTGCAGCTCCCTGAGACTAACTAGGATGATTCATAATTTATTCGTGTACTAATAATACCAACGAGCAATCTGAGTAAAAGGGAAGGATCTTGTAAAGAAACTTGATTAAGAAAGTCGAAATGGCCACTTTGAAATGTCACACAAGTTATAATAAATACAGGTAGTAGACTGGCCTGATGAGGCATGGCTTGTTCTAGCAGAATCTGATAACGATAAGCTTCTCGATAGAAATGCACCAAAAAACGCATGCAAAAGGAAACCAAATCTATACCTAAAATCAGTGCATCATCACCACCGAGACATGCAAGAAACCGTCTGTGTACATGGCCTGATAGAGGAGATCGACCAAATCAGCAGCCATGGGCACAACCACACCGTGCAGAACCGGCCGTGCTAGTATACATGTTCTCTTGGAGGGGAAAATTTCCGGTAAATATGAGTGAAGCGCTGAGCCCAATGTATGAGGAGAGCTATCTGATTTCAGCGATGGCAGTGGAGCCTCGATGGTTTTGTTTGATCCTGGCAGATAAACTCTTAAAGGAACATTTCTCAAGCTGGCTCTGCTGGGGAGAATTTTAGTAGTTATCGACCAAAAGATGTCGAAATCCCCTTTATGAGTTAATTTAACCAAGGTCATTATATGAAATTCAAGATTACTCACGTTTGTAAACGCTGGACCAAAGCTCCTCGGTATCATGTTTGGACAAGTTCATTATTGCAGCAGACTTTCCATCTCGAACATAGCATGACTTTGATTATTAGAGAATGTTATCAGACTATATTTATCTTGATCTCGAATTCCAGTTATACCCACCTGCTTGCACTGATTCAGCCAATAGCTCTGGACAGTGTTTTCATTTTCTAGAGCCAAAAGATAGTCTGATGGATAGGATCTGTGACGCAGAGTCAGCTTCCAAGGAATAGAGAATGCATCTTCATCTGTTCTAGTGGGATCGAGGCCTGTTAAGAGATCATAAGAAAGACCAATTGGCCAATTCCTGGATTTGTTAGTGGTTGAAGTTGGAAGATGGAGCTAGCTAAAATAAATAGACAACAAGGTGATGAAGATAAGTTTGCTGCAGCCTTGAAGAATTCACTTGGAGGAGATGGAAATGTACTCGAGAAAATTGATAATGCATTTTCTGGAGCCGAGCCACTGAGGAGCCAAATAGAAACCAATTACAAGTCACTGAGAAATGCAATTCACGGCAAAATGCCATCATCAATCAAGCGATACTTCAAGAGAACCACTCCAGAAACGAAGCCCCCAACCAACACTTGTCGAAATCTATCCATTCACTGCAAGCACACTGCAAGCACACTGTTTCGCTACTCACCATTTAACAGGGGCATTTTCAAACTCAAACCACCATGACATCTCCCCAGCAAGGCTAGGCTGATTCAAATACGGCTTGAAATACTGTAAAATCTCCGGCAAATAGCTAGGAAGATACGACAGCCGACACCCCGTTACCTGCACGGACCGTTAGCACTACAATTGGAACAGAATCAATCTACGAAAAAGAAAAGAACCTACATAATACTCAACCTCCTCCTTACTCCTCGACTCACTAGATTCCAGTACAATTCGCAGCGGAATACTGCCGTTCCAAATCACCTGTCTAACTTCATTAGCCATTCTATCGACAAACACACGGTGGATCGGCTGGTTTAACTGATGATCGGAGGGGGGAGTGATATCTGGTACGTCCCGAATAGGGGAGCGAAAGGCTGTCGACGGGAGGGAGGAGAGCTCTCCTCCCAACCGTGGCACCATTTGACTCATAAAAACCAACGGGGCGCCTAAGCTGAAAATTTCACCCTTCACCAATGTCGAAAGAAGAGACCAAGACTCTCGTGCTGGAGAACACCAGCCGACGAGATTTGCTCATTGAGAATGAAAAGAAGTACCAGGATATCTGGCAGAAGGATGGTGTGTTTGAAGTAGACGTCCCCGAGGACCCTTCCCAAGTTCTGTCTGGCGAGGAATTGGCCAAAAAGTACCCATCATACCTGGCTACCATGGCCTATCCTTACATGAACGGAGTCTTGCATGCGGGCCACTGCTTCACTTTGTCGAAAGTTGAGTTTGCCACTGGTTTTGAGCGAATGAACGGAAAACATGCATTGTTCCCCCTTGGGTTCCATTGTACTGGTTTGCCCATCAATGCCGCTGCTGACAAGTTGGTTCGAGAAATCGAGCAATTTGGAGAGAATTTCGATCAGGGACTTCCTGAACAGGATGAACAAGAGGACGAAACCAAGGTTGCCAAGGTCAAGGAAGACATCACCAAGTTCTCGTCTAAAAAATCCAAAGTTGCTCAGAAAACTGGCCGAGCGAAATATCAGTTTGAGATCATGTTGCAGCTCGATATTCCCAGAGAGGAAATCAAAAACTTTGCCGATCCCTACTACTGGATCTACTACTTTTCCCCCAAGTGTCAGGCTGACTGCAATTTGCTGGGTGTCCGAATCGACTGGAGACGATCTTTTGTCACTACTAATGTCAACCCTTATTATGATAGCTTTGTCCGATGGACCATGAATTCTTTGAAGTCTGCCGGTAAAATCAAGTTTGGTAAGAGATATACCATTTACTCTGCTAAAGATGGTCAACCCTGTATGGATCACGACCGACAGTCTGGTGAGTCTGTCAACCCCCAAGAATACACTGGTATCAAGATCAAAATCAGCGAATGGGCTCCCAAGGCTTTGAAATCGGTCGAAGAGTCTGGTGTATCTTTGGACGGTAAGAACACTTTCTTGGTTGCTGCTACTTTGCGACCAGAAACTATGTACGGCCAGAACTGCTGTTATGTCTCCCCTAAGATCAACTACGGTATCTTTGATGCAGGTAATAATGAGTATTTTATCTGCACCGAGAGAGCTTTCAAGAACATGTGCTTCCAGGAACTTACTCCTCAGCGTGGTTACTACAAGCCTGTGGCTTGGATCAGTGGTGCCGATTTGATTGGTTCCAAGATCAAGGCTCCTTTGTCAGTCTACCCTGAGGTCCGAGTTCTTCCCATGGAGACCATTTTGCCCAACAAGGGTACTGGTGTTGTCACATCTGTACCTTCTGATTCTCCTGATGATTACATCACCATGCTTGATTTACAGAATAAGCCGGACTATTATAAGATAGAAAAGGAATGGGCTGCTCCTGGTCCTGTCGCTATCATTGAGACCCCCACTTACGGTGACAAGACTGCTCAGGCCTTGGTTGAAGAATTCAAAATCAAATCTCCTAAAGATAAGGATGCTCTCGCCAAAGCTAAGGAATTAGCTTACAAGGAAGGTTATTATCAGGGTACTATGGTCATTGGCAAGTACAAAGGTTTGAAGGTTGAAGACGCTAAGCCTAAGGTCAAGCAGGATCTGATTGATTCCAACGAAGCATTCGCTTATTCCGAACCCGAATCTGAAGTTGTTTCTCGATCTGGTGATGTCTGTGTTGTTGCCCTGCAAGATCAATGGTACACTGATTATGGCGAAGACTCCTGGAAAGCTGCCGCTGAAGAGTGTTTGAAGGGAATGAACCTGTACTCTCCTGAGATCCGACATGGCTTTGAGAAGGTTCTTGACTGGTTGAAGAACTGGGCCCTGTCTCGAACATATGGTCTTGGTAGCAGAATTCCTTGGGATAATCAGTACTTGGTCGAGTCTTTGTCAGATTCTACTGTTTACATGGCCTACTACACTATTTGCCACTATTTGCACAAGGATTTCTACGGCAAGGAGAAGGGAACTCTTGACATCAGTGCCGACGAGATGACAGATGAAGTTTGGGATTACGTTTTTCACAAGATCGACAGTGTCAAGGAATCCAGCATTCCTCAGGAAAAGCTTGACACTATGAAGAAGTCTTTTGGTTACTTCTATCCCATGGATTTGCGAGTGTCTGCTAAGGACTTGATTCCTAATCACTTGACTTTCTGCATCTACGTGCATACTGCTTTGTTCCCTAAGCGTTTCTGGCCCAAGGCCTTCCGAGTCAATGGCCATCTTTTGCTCAATAATGAAAAGATGTCCAAGAGTACCGGTAATTTTATGACCTTGCGTCAGACTGTTCAGAAGTATGGTGCTGATGCTGCCCGTATTGCATGGGCTGACGCTGGTGATACTGTCGAAGATGCCAACTTTGATGAGGCTAATGCCAATGCAGCTATCTTGCGATTGTACACCCTCAGAGAATGGACTGAAGATATCATCAATGGCAAGGAAGATCTGCGAGAAGGTGAAGCTGATACGTTTTTCGACAAGGCCTTCAACAATGAAATGAACCAGTTGATTGAGACTACTTACAAGAATTACGAGAGTGCTACATACAAAGCTGCATTGAAGTCTGGTCTTTTTGATTTGCAGCTGGCTCGTGATTTTTACCGAGATGCCACGAACGGTATCGGCTTGAAAATGCATCGAGATATTATCAAACGATATATTGAGGTACAGGCTTTGTTGATCACACCTATTGCTCCTCATTTCGCCGAATGGATTTGGAGAGAGGCTCTTGGCCACAAGACCACTGTCCACTCTGCTCAATTCCCTAAGCCCAATCAGCCCATTGACAAGGGTGTCAGTGCTGCTTTGGAATATGTACGTGAAACTGCTCGATCCATCCGAGAAACCGAAGGATCTTTGCTCAAGAAGAAGAAGAAGGGTAACGATTTTGATCCCAAGAAGCCCTCCAAGCTTGTGCTTTATATTGCCAAATCTTTCCCTGAATGGCAAGACAAGTACATTGAGCTTGTGCGAGATGCATTCGAGAGCCAGTCTTTGGACTTTTCTCCCGACTTCAAACAGAAGATTGCCAAGATGGGTGACGTCAAGAATGGTATGAAATTCGTTAACTTCCTCAAGCAGCGACTCACATTTGGTGGCGAGGCCCCTGAGCAAGTCTTCAGCCGAGAGTTGCTATTCGATGAGAGCGAGACTGTCAAGGCTGTCGAAAGCTATCTTCGACGTGCCACCAACAACACAAAGATCGAGGAGACTCAAATTATTGAAATAAATGCTGAGGGCCAGGGTATTGATTTAGTAACTGGTGAAAAGATTGAGGTTCCTCAATCAAAGGTCGTACAGGATGCTGTTCCTGGCCAACCTGGTATCGTCATTTCTAACTTGTAAAGATTCAAAATGTCAAATATTACAGGATAATAGATTACAAAATAAAAAGCTGGAGCTCTAAGTAATTTCCTCCTCATCTTCTGGAATATCTGCAACTTTGTCTGTACTTTCATGAACACCTCGAGGGTCGTTGAGCTTTCCGCGGTTGTTTCTCATGTTCAAATTCAAACTGGAAAAAGCTTCGGCCAGTGCAGATTTTCTCCTTGGACGCATTCTGGAAGCTGAAGAAGAGGCGAAAACTGCAGATTCATTAAATCGACGATTCGATGGAATAGGACTGTTGCGTGACTGATTCGACTGCCTTCTGGGTTTGTACTTGGAGCTGCCATGATGAGCTTCGAAACTCTTGAAACTGTCATCCATGTCTCCGACGCTGTTTTCTCTGCTATTGCCTCCATTTGATGAGTTGACAGACGCAGAAGAGGTGCTAGAAGCTTTACTGTAATGCCTATGCGTGAGAGAAATCAAGGAAGAAAAGGACGATGACGTGCTTGTTCTGCCATATCTTGGACGTCCTCTTCGATCTCTGCCTGAGCCGCCATGGGAGTTTCTTTTCAGAGAATACTCCTGAGACAGCTGAGAGTTGGCTGAAGAAAGCTGCGAGCCCAAAGAGTATTGTGATAACTGAGAAAACGCACTGAACTGAGAAATCTGTGAAACCGGCCTCTGTTGACTAGAAAGGAAGGTGCTATTAGGCCTCCTTCTGAACCCAGCCGAATCCAAGTCGGTGCTTACCACTCGGCTTTTGTCTTTAAAAGAGTCAGTTTTATCAACTTCTGTAAAAGACTCATCCATAGGCTTTTCGATATCTTGTTCGTGTTTACCAGGAGGTTCCTCCGGCTTGGCCAGCAAGTCGGCACTTGAATTTTCAGAGTAGTCCTCAGGTTTCTCTGTTTCCGTTGATCCACTAGTAGAGGCATTATCAATTTGAGAGTTTCTTAGCTGAAGATTCGATAATTTCAGCTTCATGAATACACGCTTGAAAGCTGATTTGGCTTTTTTGTTTTGAGATGTTGGTGAAACATTGGTCATGCTAGTAGATGCAGTGGATTGACTGGAAGGGTTTGGTGAGCTCGAGCGGGTTAGTTTTTGAAGGGTCAAATCGTGCTCCCGCTCTGCCTCGATGCTCTTTCTTTTTAAATTTTTTTCGCTTTCTGAAGCGGTGACGACTATTTTCGCCGGTGGTGCTAAAGTTCTTCCTAAAGTCTCCGTTTGTATTCCAGATGAATATAAAGGCGGTCCTTCTTGACTTTCAATGCTCACAGGCGATATCAGCGGAGCAGATTCTGTATCGGCCATAGTTGCTTCTCTACCTGCCTCCTCATAATTCGTTTCAGGTTGTTGTTGATCCGTATTCACTCGAAGTGAAGACGCACTACCGGGCCTTCGTGGTTCACGGCCTTGTCTTGAGGAAGACGTCACAGAATAAGCAACTTTTGCGAGAGGAGAGCGGGGAGAATGAGGAGAATGAGGAGACCCCCGTGAGTAGCTACGTACAGCTGATGCTCGAGTTTTGGATGTGCTTCTTGATCGTCTTCCTGCTTCTCCATCTGAGGGTCTGCTGAAAACATGCTTTCCTGTCAAAGAGCCTCTATTTTTATGTCGTCTTTTCTCGATTTTTAGCTCTTTTTCCAATGTCAGATTCCAAAGCCCACAAGCAGAATCCAGGCTTTGAGACTTTACACTTCTAATAAGGAGATCAATATCGATATGACAAGATCTCAGATGGCGAAGTAATCGTTTCTCTTGCTGGGTAGAGAATAATGAAGGCCTTGAGTTGCTCAAGATAGTAAGCTGCTCTGGTCCATGCTCTGATAGATAGGGATGTGTCAATATCTCTATTACATTCGGACGCTTTTTATAATCTTTCATCAACATAGATTTAATGAGGTTGATTGCATCAGGCGACACATTTTCAAGTGTAGGGTATCTAGGTTCCTCTTCGATGATCTTTCGTCTTGTATCAATATCAGAATCCTCTTCGAAGGGCATCTCACCATAAATCAAGGTGTATAATATAACTCCTAAAGACCAGACGTCAATAGACTGGCCATGATAGCTTTTCTTGAGTAGCATCTCCGGTGCCATATAGCAAGAGGTACCGCAAACAGTATCGAGTAGCGAACGAGGTTCACATTCTCTTGTGAAACCAAAATCCGATAACTTGACATTCTTGGCTTTGTCCAGTAGAATATTCTCTAGTTTGAGATCTCGATGAACGCAGTTATTTTTATGTGTATAGGCAACAGCTCCAGACAATTGGGCAAACATCTTGCGAACATCTTCATCTTTTATACGATTCTCTTTGAGGAGAAAATTGAAAAGTTCATCACCAGCACAGTATTCGAGTACCATCCATACTTTGGTCTCAGTTACGATGATCTCGTACAGTCTTGTTATGTGTGGATGTCGAAACTGCCGATGATGATGGATTTCACGCACAAGGTTCGGCTGTGACTTCGGTGCCGATTTGAGAACCACCTGAAAGCATTAGAGGAATGCTAAGAAGCTTTAATTGCTTTTGTACCTACCTTAGATCGTGTGATCTTGTGCATAGCAAGATAGACCTTACCAAAGGCACCTAGTGATGTTAATGGATGAGATGAGATAACATCAGGATTTTGAATAAACATACCTTCACCGATAGATTTGATAATCTTATAGTTACCAATTGAAGTCGGAGTCGGTGCTGATATCTCGCGCAGCAGCTGGTGGTACGACTCATGGAGCTGAATGTTAGAACCATACAACCGAGCTTTCTATACAAGACGCTCATCTAAAAATCAGAATACTTACTGCAGACTTGGCGTTCAACGCCGTAGCCTTTTCTAATGACCCGTACATTGCGTCTGCTTAGTCAAGTTTTCGATGGCTGTATATAACTAAGTCGGAATATAAGAGTGTATCATAGAAAACCCCAAAAAATGAAGCAGCTGTTTAAGTTTTAAAAAGTTGCTCGATAATGAACAATTGAAGCCAAGTATCCAGCCAGTTCGACTATTGGATTTGTTGAGTAATTTTGAAAGCTTCGAGGAGATCTTTGAAGCCGCCTTTGTCAAAAGAGTAGTATGATTGGCAGAATCCAATTGGTCAAATGCTGAGGAAATGAAATGCAAAAATAAAAAAAGTTCAAAGACAAAGGATGCAAAGTTGGAACGTGGGTGAAGAGTACTTGGTAAGAAGTTAGGTTTCAACAATCTTGCTAGTTTGGTGGTTATATATGAAAATAGACAATGTAAGGCCATCGCACGGTCATCTCAGGGGTCGGAATAAGCAGAACAAAAGCACGGAGACCACAAGTGTTCAGGAGAAATATATAAAATGAAGAAACAAAAGGAGGCTCTTATAATTTCCCAAAAGGGAGTCGGCTATTATGATAGCTTAGCAATATTTGGAAATAATACCGACCTGAGTCCATGAATCACGTGAATGAGCACGTGATACAAACCGCGCAGATCTCTTTGCTCGTTTCAGCCCCCTTTCACTATTTATAATCTAATCCAATATTTTCATAAATTAGTCTAAGAAAATCAATGACAGACTACATCAACGGCTTATGCTATTTTTCGGCAATTGAGTGCTGACATGAAGATATTTCCAACTCCATCAGAATCAGAACTTCACTTCTAGTCCACCACTTTTGTTTATTTGACTCCGATTTGAAAACAACAAGAAAGCCCAAGGTCTGATGAGACTTGATGGCTATGGAATTCCCATCTGATGTGCCAGCTCACTCGAGCTTTTGGGTTAAATATTGGATTTTAAGCTTGGATGACGATCAACCGTCGACACTGAAAGAAGCTGCTGGATCATTCGCCAGCATATCGGAATCGATCAACTATACCTGGAACTGGGAAATTCCTCACGTCGAGTTTCTTAAGGCTGGTCCTATTGATTTCTTGTTTGGATCAACGAGAACCTATTCTAGTCTTGGTGATGAACATACTATTCTTTGGATTTTGCGCGAGCTGACCAAGAAACACATTAATATCGCTGTGAGGATAATAGATGAATATGGAGAATTTGTTCTCTCTATGGCTGAGGATGCCGCTGGGTTTTCTATGCCGAGCTGGATGAGTGAACCTGCTTATATGGCTGGAAAAGTATGGCTGAAAAGCGGCCGCTGGACATTTCTTAAGCCGATGGGCAGCAAGCGACCGCAGACAACCCTTGAAGATGCTAGAAATGCTTTGAAAGGAGATACAAGCAAATATTCCACCATGACCTATAAGTCTGTAGATATGGGCGTGGATGTTACTCTTGAAGAGTATCCTCTGAAGCATGGGAATGCTACTAAAGCAAGGGTCGTTTTGCCTGATAAATGGGCAAAGTTTTTCAAAGATCATCATATATTTGGTATTGCTATTCACGAAAGAGATCACATCATTCCTGGAATGAAAGCAGCCAAAGAGTCGGAAAACTGTGCTAATATCATTTTGGATGACGATGACACTACTCATCTAATCAAGCCTGAGGGAACGCAGAAAATGGTCTTGTGCACTGTAACATTCAGCAGAAATCGCTTCATCGAGGTCTTGCACACAGGTGAAGATATTCTGTCTGAAGAAGCAAATCCGGAAACAGTCTTGCATAGGGGCGTCGCGGCTTTTTTGACGCCACTGATGGCCAGCACCTTCTATCATTCTTTTGATAATACTGATAGCAGTATTCCATGGTCAAAAGTCACAGATATGGAGCTGGATTACTTTATGGACAATGTCATGCCATTGTTCAGTGCGGAACCAGGCTCGACCAAAGGTCAGATTGAGGAGTTATTGAGGAAAAGTTTCGAGCCAGTCATTAAGGAAGTCACCGATTATAGGGTCAAATTGAGTGAAACTAAATACGTGTCTTTAGACGAGGTTACACTATCCAGTTGGGATTCGTTTCAAGAAGATACAGATGCTTGGATGGCGGAAATATTGCAAGCAGAAGCGGGACAAGATCTGAATGGCAATGATGAGGACATGGAACAACGATTGCAAAATCTCATGGAGCGTGTTGTTGGCGTAGATGGTATCGATGATATCGTTAATCCCAATGCTTCTAAAGGCGACGAAGAGTCTGATTCTGACGACGAGAGCGATGAAGAAAACCACAGCACTAAATATAGTGAATCCGGCAAGAAAAATAACGAGGATGAGGCCTCTTACATGGGAGATTCTTATAATCAGGGGAATCAGTTTTTCAGCGACGAGATGGCAGCAGGCGTAGGCATGGATGGCAACGATCTTGGTGATATTGACGAGGATGATTTCTTCGAATATTTCTTAACAAACGCTTTGAATTTGAGCCCAGAACAAATTGAACAAATGCGTTCTGGAAAGGTTGAAAATCACGAAACAACAGATGTGGCTGCGAAAGCTGAAGATGAGGAGCTCAGTCAACAGCTGATAGAGCAGCTCATGAATCTCGAGCTTGAGGAGCATGGGATTGTCGATACTTCCGCAGATGTTTCTAATCAGCTTAGAGAATCACTCGAATTGGCTCCTGATCGATTCAACAATCCCACTGCTGCTTTGCTTAGAGGGGCAGGAGTACCGGTGCCTAAAGAAGCTAAGAAGAAATAGGTTATTTATATGTATGAGCAGATTAAAGATTTGCATTAATAAATCAGTTAATTTTATGGAGTTATGACCTATCAAAGAATCCGTCATCCTCTTCGTCATCTTCGTCATCCTCGTCATCGTCGGCCCACCTGGAACCTTCCGAGGTAGCACCGTCATTGTCCGATAACAAGACGCTATCATCATAAATGTATTCTTGATCATCTTCTTCGTCCATTCCAAGAGATTGAAGAATTTCGTTTTTCATCTGGGCACCCTTGGTGACAACATACTGTCCTTCGACATTGCAGCTGGTGAGTCGAACCTTGAGTTCAATGACAGCTCCCTTTCCAATAAGACAGTTTTCCAAGAATGCATCATCTTCAATCACAACGTCGTCAAATATCACACAACCTGTGATTCGGCATTTGCTGCCTATTTTGCAGTTTCTGCCAATGGCAGACTTTTTGACAGTAGATCGTTCTGCTATGGTAGTACTAGCATCCACCACAGAGTCAGGGGAAATGGTTGCGGCACCTTTAACATGAGGAGTTGAAGTCTGACGAGAGCCTGTTCTCACCAACTCTTTCATGATGTATCTATTGGCTTCAAGATAAACAGAAAGATTGTTGGCTCGCATGAAGGTGGATTCAGCAGGGAGGACATTGGCAGCCACAGACTCAAGCAAAGTACGGTGTCTCCACGATCTGCGAGAGAAGTCTCTGACGACCTTATACCAAGGTTTTCCACTAGCCGATACAGCATAGCGATCCTCTTTATCTCCAATTATATCAAGCACTTTGCGGCTGCAGCATGATATCCCCGAGTTCAGAATCTTCGTAGAAGCTACAACATTAGAGTATCTCCAGAGCATGGCCATTCTCAAAGATAGATACTTGCTGTCAGTGACCCCTTCTCGAGTGAAACTGTCCACGACTTTTGGTTGATGCTTGTCTAGAGGGGTGTGGATTAAAACATCCGACTCCAATGCTTTTTTATCTATATGCTCCAGATTGTTCTTGTAATAAACGCCAGTAATGAGCACATCATTATCTCTGTTTCGGAAATCATTAATGAGAACACGAGGATCAATGTCTGTGATGAAATCGCAAGGTAAAACAACAAAATCACTGGTTATGTCAGAAGCCATGGATTCTATGATCTCACCAGTCAAATGCGAGTTATTTCCAACAACCTCCACAGAGGCCGCCGGGTTCATTTCATCCACATATTTCTTCACTTCCTGCTGAGTCGATGTGGTTGTTACAATATGAATTTCTGTATGTGTCAGCGACTTTCCCGAGACCGAGTCCGAATCTGGCGCTTAAAAAAGGGCTTAACAGATCTCTCTCTATGCATTTATACCTACTTTTGAATGACACTTTCTGGCACCATTCAATGGCATATTGGATCAGCGGCTTGTTGGCCACAGGCAAAAGAGCCTTGCTGACACCGCTGGATGAATTGGAAGAAGCTGTGAAGGGGGCCATGCGGTGACCCTCGCCACATAGAATAATTGCCTGGAAATCCATGCCGTTTGATCTGGTCTAAAGACTTAATTTTGTGCTTCTAAAAGTGGTGATGAGAAGAGACGGTGGGAGGTGGGAGGGAGAAAAGATGGGCAGGGTAAGCCTCTTTCTGGGTGGGTGGATAGGGGCGCCATTACAAACATGGAACATGTAAGACCAACCAACCTGACAACTAACTGGAAACACGTACGATCAGTCTTTCATATCGAATCGGTTGAGTTAAAACAAGTTCAATTATGTCAGAAGAAAGAGATCCATTGCTTGCAGCATTGGAGAATGAAGCGGGCGAAGCCACTGCATCAGCGCCCGTTGATCCTGAGCGGGAGAAGGCTCTGGATGATTTCAAGCATATGCTCAAGGATCATAGAGAATGGGATGCCAAGTTAAAAGAGTTGCGACTTGGAATCCGCGGCTTAGAGAAGCAATTCGATAAGACTGAAGATGTAAGTTGGAAATTATGGCGGTGGCGGTGATGCTGCTGTTGGTGCTACTGCTGTTGGTAGTGGCGAGCTACTGCTGCTGCTATTGCCAGTAGTTGGTGATGAGCATTGCTTTACTATAACAGAGGTGGTCACTTTATGAGATACTGGAAATACTAACCAAGGATTTAGGATATAAAAGCACTTCAATCAGTGGGTCAGATCATCGGTGAAGTCCTCAAACAATTGGATGAAGAACGGTTCATTGTCAAAGCATCAAATGGTCCCCGGTATATTGTGGGATGCAGAAACTCCATCAAGAAGGAGAGCCTTAAGCAGGGAGTTAGAGTTGCTCTTGACATGACTACTTTGACGATTATGCGAGTTTTGCCTCGTGAGGTCGATCCTCTGGTTTATAACATGACCACGTTTGAGCCTGGTGAATTAACTTTTGGTGGAATTGGTGGTCTTAATGAACAGATCCGTGAACTAAGAGAAGTCATTGAGCTTCCATTGAAAAACCCAGAGATTTTCCAGCGGGTAGGTATCAAGCCTCCTAAGGGAGTTCTTCTCTATGGCCCTCCAGGTACTGGTAAAACTCTGCTTGCTAAAGCAGTTGCTGCTACCATTGGAGCTAATTTCATTTTTTCACCTGCATCGGCCATTGTTGACAAATACATTGGTGAATCTGCTCGATTAATCAGAGAAATGTTCGGCTATGCCAAGGAGCATGAGCCATGTATTATATTTATGGATGAGGTCGATGCTATTGGTGGCCGACGATTCTCAGAAGGTACCAGTGCTGATCGAGAAATCCAGCGAACATTAATGGAACTTCTCAATCAGATGGACGGTTTCGATTATCTAGGCCGAACAAAGGTGATTATGGCTACGAATCGACCCGATACCCTGGATCCAGCATTGTTACGTGCAGGCCGTTTGGACCGAAAAATCGAAATTCCTCTTCCTAATGAAGTTGGCCGGCTGGAGATTTTCAAGATTCACACCTCAAAGGTAGCCAAACAAGGTGAATTCGACTATGAAGCTGTTGTCAAGATGAGTGATGGATTCAATGGTGCAGACATTCGAAACGTTGTGACTGAAGCTGGTTTCTTCGCTATTAGAGACGATCGTGATTACATTGTACAGAATGACATGATGAAAGCTGTCCGAAAGGTGGCTGAAGCCAAGAAACTAGAAGGAAAGCTTGATTACGAAAAGCTCTAGACAGTTGAAGAAATGGCTTTATTCAAGATTAAGTATCTCTTGTAGCCTACTTTCGTAAATGTTCATGATATGTTTCAATTCTGCTTGGTCATTGGTTCCAATTGAAATGGAGTAGCCAATAGTTTTTCCTTTGACTCCGCATACACTCATGGTATAAGAGCTGTTAGTACTAGAAACAACTTGTGAAAATACCATTCGTTCAAGGGTCCAATTGCCTTCACCTGCTGAATAGGCTCCAAGATTAGAAAACTCGACAATTTCTCTTCTTGGTGTAAGTTTATCTTTAAGCGATTTGAAGTAATCTTTTAAATCCACGTAGCCAAGCAGCCCAATAACATATGCTCCCCTTTTCTCATCAATAGACTTGGAAACTTGTTGGTTTGTATATCGAGCCATGTCAAGTGTAAGTTTGGGAAGCTTGTTATGACTTTTAATCTTGACTTTTCCATCGCACGCAGTAACGAAGTTACCAAACTTGAGATCCCGATATTTAGGGTCCATGGGAGGCTTTCCTCGGTTGTTGATTGCAATGCTAAAGGTAATTTCAGTCTCACCTGTAGATTTCTTGACAAACTTCTCCGGGACACAATCAGCAGCTGCTTCTAGCATAAGAGCCACCATGATACCATTGATTGTCGTGTTGTTGTTGCGAGCAATAGCCAGAAGCTTGGCTGACTGTTCTATTGACAGAGAACCGAACGCTGTAATTGAAGCCACAGGATATTTTGGCTCGAAACCATCCCATGCATATTTCCGCTTAGGTTTGACGTTGTTCCAGATAAGCTCTTTGAAAAGTAGCTTGGCTAGTTTGTTCGGAGGCGGTCGCAGCTTTGTTAGGTTATCAAAGGTTTTATCAAGAGGAGATTTGCTGACGGGAACAATTGAATGGAATTCTCCTGTTCCGTTTGTCTGATTCAGTTTGGCCAAAAGCAATTGATGGAAAAGAGCCCCCGAAGTGCCGTCCAGAAGGGCATGGTCAAACCAGAATAACAGAAGAGTCTTGTTCAGTACCATCACACGCCATAGTGGAAGCTCCAATTGGTTATAAGAGATCTCATTAGATGAATAATAAGCATTGACTAGATCATCTAATTTTTCGCTGTCTTTATAGGTCACTACTTTGTCCAGATTGACACTGCCTATTTTGACCATGCGGTGGGACGGCGGTGCTGGCTTGATCTCAATAGAAGCACCGAGAAGCGCTTCATCGCTAATCAGAGAAGTCAATGCTGGATAAAGTACATTCTTTTCCAGAGGATGAGAGTATTCCGCTCCAACCATAACGGGAGCCACTGCTTTGAACCATGTTCTATAGGCCGAATACTGCTCCAGGGGGCCGAGTGGCCTCGAAGACGAGCCGTCCTCTGTAAGATTTTCAACCATTATGAACCCACTGAAGCCGCGATTGATCTAAGATTAGAGATTATAAATATATTATTCCTCTAAAGAATAAGATACAAATTTATAAAAACGGACCAACAAGGAGGTTGCGCTGCTTTTAATTATGAGCGGAATACTGAGTGGTGAGTAGGGAACAAATACGAGGCAGATAGTATACGGATTTACGGGACTTAACATCGGACCAGAGCTGATCAAAGCGACATTTTACCTCAACATAAAAATAACTCTGGCCGTTTTATTCCATCCACGGCAAAATTGTCCAGGTAAACCATAAATATTAGAGGCAGGCAGTGCAGAGCGTGCAGAAAACTATACTAGGAGTTGCTCCATTCTGTGTTTGAACTGGTCGGCAAATTGCCGCACTTGAGCCTGGTTCTGTGTAGCAAGACTAATGGAGTACGAAAGGCCCTTCGATCGAATGCTGATAGCATTCAGTGTGTAGGAGGCTCCATTCGAAGTGTTTGCCTGCGAGAATGCCATGTCTGTTAGTTGCCATTGACCGTCGCCTGGCGGGAAAGCACCGAGATTTGACACTTCAATCAAAGTCCGTCGGGGTGCCTGTTTTTCTTTGTGCTCTATCAAATACTTGTAGACATCAACATATTGCAAGAGTCCCACTGTGTATGCAGATTTCCATGACTGGATGCTTTTCTTGAGCCCTTCAATTGTAGCCCTTGCTAGATCGAAAGTTCTCTGAGATGTTGCAGATTTTTGCACCTTCATCTTATCGTCATAAGCATAAACATAATTTCCAAGAATTGTTTTCGTAGATTCAAGTTTGAATGGAGGCCTACCACGTGCATTGACGGCAATGGAGAATGGAATGTCGGTTGATTCGGTCATAGAATCCAGCTGGTCATCAGGAATCAATTCTGCAACAGTCTCAGCCAAAACAACTACCAACAAGCCAGTGAGAGTAACTCCGTTGGCACGAGATAGATCCAGAAACTTCTGGGATTTGACGGGATCAAAATGGCCGAAAACCGAATAAGCTTCATGAGGGTATTTGGCGGGAAGGCTCATTGGCTGCACAGGAGCTGGCCAAAGTTTACTCAGAAAATCTCCCGCTAATACTGAAAGAAGCATGTACCAAGGAGGTTTAATGTCCGCTAATTTTTCAAAGTTCGGAATCAAATCTAGTTTGCTTGTTGGAACCACAGGATCCAGAGCTAACTCCTCTAACTGCGCAACACTATTCAGCTGTTCCAACAAAAGCTGATGAAAATAAGCACCGGAGTTTCCATCGAAAGGGCCATGATCAAATACAAACATAGCAAAATTGCCCTTGACTACTATCAATCGCCATAGTGGAGTCTCCAGCTGATCATATGATATGTCACTATTCCCAAACTGGTGATTGACTGCTGTTTCCAAATCCACGTCAGACCATCCCACTACCCTATCAAGATCCACAGACTCAATCTTCTCAAATTTCGGGGGTTTGTTTTCCGTCATGCAACTTATACCAAGAAGTGGCTCACTAGCGATCAGCTGCTTCAGGGCCGGATATAGGACCTCCTTCGTCAGAGGTTCGGAATACTTGGCTGCAACCACAACCGGGGCCATTGACCCAAGTTGCTTTCTGTATATTGAATACTGTTCTAAAGAGCCTACTGGTCTTGATACACTCATTGTGGTCTTTTTGATAGTTTTATGCAATGTAGTGTGTGTAAACAAGATAAGACGACATAGAGATGTAAATCGCTCCGAAGTCCCGAGCCTATTTATGAAGATAAGGCTATTTGGGCCAACTTTTGGAAAAACAAAATTGATCGTAAGCCAATCTCTAATGATCTGACATTTCTTCAATCTCATAGTAATCACAGTTGGGAGGAGAGGGTTTATATTTGATGGATTCCTTTGACTCTATTTTGTCCTTCGATGTCGGCTCTACATGTGTATTGTCAATCTAGTGTGAAATACTGTGTGCGAGTCTTGCACATGCCGTATATAGTCAAAATATTCGATATCTGGTATATGATCATGATTGAGCCTCAGAGTCATTTTGAGATAAATTGGCCCTAATTTGAGTTTCAAGAAATATATAGTTAACTGTTCAGCATGGATTGGCCCGTTTTAAACTGTTTTACCCAAAAACTGCATTAAGGCAAAAAGCATTGTATCTTTGTTTATAATGTAGGGAGAATTCTGATGCCATACCCGGCTATTTCTCAGACGGGGAATTTTCAGAATAATTCAAGCCACTTTCTTTTATGTTTACTTCAATAATGTCAGAAACTACAATTACCGACTCATGAGATGAGTGTTCCTGTGGTTCTCAACCAGACTCCACACATGCACAGATCCCCACTAAATCCTAATGAAGTAGAACTCCTTGAGTCTACTGTTTCAGATCCACGCTAGTCTTATTATAAGGGTCGCTTATGGATCCTCATTTATCTCTGAAATTATTACTATATAAAATTTATTCTCTCCCATATCTTTGGGAAAATCGATCCGCATTTTTATAGCTACATCTTCACGGAATCTTCTGCATCAGAAGGCTGAAAGTGTGTATTTAGGTTATACTCACAAAGAACTCTAACCGAGCTCGCCCAGCTAGATCAGGTTTCCGACAAGTTAAGGACTGAGAAAGAACATCAAATAAATTTCGAGTATACTTTGCTAGTAAGAAAAACATATCGTAAAAATTTCGGAGTGGGAGAATAAGTTTTAAGAGAAAGACCAGTTAAGCACAAGCAAGCGCCAAAGCAAGCACCAAAGTACGATGGCCCTTATCTCATCACTAAGGTTGGCCCTCGTGATCCTTTCGAGTTAACTACACTCGGAAGACAGCCTATTGCTCCAAAGCGTTAACGGAAGTCACCTCACTGGAGGGATCCGTGCAGAAGTCTAAACCTTTGCAAGACTTAGCTCTCGCTCTTGAGACTGCCATATACGGCTATATCAGCCTCACACACCTGATGACTTTCCACCCTGTAGTTACAACATTCCAAAAAGGCTAATCAAATCGAGCAAGGTTATTAATTTGTTTTTTTCTGATTTTTATTTCAACATTACTGATAAGCTTTTTGTAATTCAATGAACGCTTAAAGAAGGCAACGCTGTTTTCATATCGAAAAAGACTAAAAATATATTACTACAACGATCCGTGTCTTCATGTGATTAGTGAAACTTACTAATTTTTTTTTCTTTCACGTGAAATCCGCGTGCATTACAATGAAGAATCATAGTTGTTCACTTTTCGCAATGAACAACAAAGAAATCGACTGGTGGTGTATTAAAATACATAGAATCTTACAGGTAATTTCTGTGATTTAGAATTCTTAGATAAGGCTTTATCTCTAGAAATTTTTCATGTTCAAATGAAAATGAAAGAGAGTAAGAATTGGAATTTTGCTCGTTTTATGTAGGTATATAAGCACTGTACCGCAAGCACTTCATTATATTGAGATTTACTCGAGATCTTTATTAACTCACTGGTTGAGAGAATGTCACTGTAATATTAATTTCCAACATGGTTTGCAGCCATTTAGCAATCAGCTGAAATCTCCTACAAGATGGCCACCAACAAGATGGCGCATTTGTTGTTATTATCGATCTTCAAAACAATAGGCATGTAGCGTTCTACGGTTTCTCTATTTCAGGCTTGAAAATTACAATAAGTTACGATTAGCCGTAGCCCAAAATACTCATCATTTAAACCCCCAATTGTCTATTCGTCTAGCGGAAATACTTGGAAAATAGGCTCATAGTACTTGGTGATCTTCAAAAATCAAAAAGTCAAACCATCAATACATCGGTCTTTGTCTTGGGTCTTGTAATACACTTCAAGCAGCTTGAACTCGTAATGCTTGATAGAAATTTTGAACTTACGATGTAATAAGGAGTGAAAAATGATTTGAATGTGTCACTATACTATAGTCATTGATGATCAAATACGGATGATCTCTGCTAAAGTTAATGCTCTACGTGCCCTGCCTATAGCGTTTTCAAGGAATTGAGCAATCGGGTATTTCAAATATATTATTGTTAATCTTATTTAGATACTACTTGAAACAAAAACCTAGAGAGGGGAAAAGATTTCAAGCAAAAACTGAGGAAAATTATGCACTGACACAGGAGTAGGTAGGGACAGCAGCGTTGCTGTTACCGTAAGCGTTGTTAGCTTTAACAAAAGCACTGATGATGGCTTCAAAAGCGGCTTCAGCAGTGGTACCGTCGTTTCCACACTTGATGATCTTGAAAACTTGCTCAGCAAGAATAAAACTCTTGCTTTCAAGTTCGCTCAAGTCACTCTTGACAACAGAAGAGACGCCAATAGAGCTGAAGGCAGAGGTCTTACTAGTAAGATCAGTCAAGAGCTTAACAATAGGAGCCTGCAGGCTGACAATTTCAGTAGAATACTGGGCAGAGGATGAAGAGTCGGCATTTCCGGCAGCAGAAATAGCATTGTCCAAATCAGTAGAAAGAGCATTGGCACCCTGAGCAATGGGCAGAGCACCAAAAAGACCACTGGAAGCACTGAATGCAGCTACCTTAGTGTCCAAGTTTTTGGCATCAGCAGAGATGGTTTGCAAAGCAGAGATGAAAGCATCGTTGTTGACAGCAGAAACACCGACAATCAAAGAAGCAGCGGCAAGAAGAGAAGCTGAGAAGCTGAATTTCATTGTAGAGTTGAGAGAGAAGAAAGAACTGGTTAGTCAGAAGTGTTTGTGAGTGATTAGTTGATGAGGATATATTTTGGAGGAACTATCGCTCTCTTTTATAGACAATTTCGATGGTACTTTTCTTCATGGTCGGATCTATTAGTGCCGTGAGAAAGCGGGGAGTGAATAATGAGACTTGATAATTATGCACATTCATGGGCTATGGATATCTCAAGGTTTTAGGTATCGTAGTTGCATCTCTGCCATGTGTGTGATGAAAAATACATGAGTTTTTTTCGAATGATAGCAAATATTCAGCACATATCGTCTACTTCCTCAAAGTCTTGTGACAAATAATCAACTGTCGTTTAGAACAATTTTGGTTGAATAACTGAAAGATATTTTTTTTCTAAGAAAGGCTAGTCTTCGTCAAAGCATCATCATAAACTGTGATGCGATCATGATCTAGCACTATGGAGATCGAGACGGGGGAGCGAATGTCAGTACCATACCAAAGTATAATTGCAGCTTGTGATTGTTTCGAATACTAACAAATGCAGGTCCAACTTCTCACAATACACGTGGTGGGTATGCATTTGAGTGCATTTCACACTATTTTAGACAGCTTAGCGTGTCCTTAATTTGATGTCATTGCTGCCAATTCTTGAATGGCTTTGACGAGCATCCAAGACCCGAAAAATCAAGGAAAATAAACGCTGTTGGTACCACACATCTAAAATATTCTTCGATACCCTGATCATCAGCTTATAGCCAGCGACCCGCGTAAGAGTAGACAAGGTAGCAATCCTCTAAGGGCATTTTGGGGTAATAAAGTTTGTGCGGCAAGCCCTCTCCACAGTACTTAAAAGTTCTGGACCTGTGAACTGCATGATACCGCTAAGTATCCTGTGGACCTGGCTTTTGTCTGTAGGAAATGATCGCTGAAACTGCATGGGTGAGTGGGCGTCGGCGCTCTCCACTGAAAATGACCTTAGGTAGCCATAGGGTGAGCATGCCTAATACGTATCATGACATTAATAGGTCTGATTTACTTTGCGAACATGATTGACTCTCAGTATATTTCCAATTTGGGATATTCAGCCGACTGTTCAGTAATAATACGATTTGAAAATTGGCATCTGTATGACTGTCTCGTTTTGAATAATGATTCAAGGGTGCTTCTATGAAACTATTGCCAGCAATTTATTCCTCAAAGCTCATTACAAGATACTAGGTACTGCTAATACTAAAGGATTTCTACCTGTAGCAAACAGCCTATAAAATATACGACGATGATGTCATGTTTCAAACATTTGTCAGCCAAAATCGCCGAATTGTGCCGGAAAAACTACAGCCAGCTCAGTCCGTATTTAAAATAATCACCTGCATTCAAACACCATAAAAACTTTAAAATTGTCACGTGATAGCGGATCACGTGACAGTGTGGGTGGGTTTTTTCTTTGTAGCGTAGATAGCTTCACAGCAAGTTGTCACACTGTGAGAGATCTACCCAGAGATCCCTCTGATCCTAACGAAGACACGTGACTGAGGAATAACAACAGCCCGAGAGAACCGAGGATAAAAGATAATGGCCGAGGATAGGAGATAATGGCCGAGGATAAGAGATAATGGCCGAGGACAAGGAATAACCGAGGACGAGAAATAACCGAGGACAAAGGAATAACCGAGGATAAACAAGAATAAGGGATATTTAGAATTATTATATAAATCAAAGGAATTAGTATTAGATAGGAATCACCAATAAAGGTCATTAGTTAAAGTAGTATCTCTTTACGAATAACCTTACTAATATAGCCTGGGCTATATTAGTCAGAACAACCGATTGCTTAGCTAATTATTCTCACTTAGAGCCTAAAGAGACTCAGATTACTCACACACACAACAATTGGGTTCTATAGTGTAGTCGGTTATCACTTCAGATTCTGATTCTGACGACCCCGGTTCGAATCCGGGTAGGACCTTCTTTTTTTGCTGACTTTACAAATACTTAAAATACCTAATTTTTTAATCTACAGAACTTATTACAGCTCGGGATTGAAACACGGCAGTGGCGGCTGGCTCGCCAAGCTATAACCATTCACCAGAGTACATTGTACCAGTTAGAATTGTAAATCTAACTGACGACAAACTACACTTGCTGTTATAAATCATGATGCACACCCCTCTTCTCTTCAATGGGTGAAAAATAATCACAGCCGTCATTCCAAATGTGTCTTTCGTTGAGTAAGACAGCCCAGAAATGCACAGTTTATTGCTCGTGCCCAAATACACCACCGGTGTTCGGTGGGCGAGATCCCGTGCCATGTTTCGGGCGCTATGGCTCTGATTGTTTCTTATATGGCGCACTATAAGCTATAATGCATGCTCGAAAATCGGCTTACGCTGCCTCGGGGTGGTGATGTTTTTACCGCTTTTTAGCAATTGTGTGAAATACACAATATGATCTTCCCGGCCGTCTTATCAACAAATGGATAGTATAGTAGTATGGGAACATAGACTTTGTTCATGGTCTTCTTGTTGAAGTTTTTAAGCGCAAATGAAAAGATGATGGCCAAAATTTTGTTTCTTTTTTGCGGGGTAGGCAAAAGCTTAGTACTCTAAAACTATACTAATTGGATCTCCTGACTGTGAGCACGGGCGCCATCCTCAGTTTCACGTGTTGGCCGCAGCCGACCATTCAGCTCGTGCATTTTATTGATGTCGCTGTGGACTCTCCGTTTCGATGATGTGTGGATATCTTTATTGTCTAATATCTGAGTTTGAAATTTCGTTGAGATATTACATGCCTTTGATGGGTACACAAGCTAAATAGCCGCTATAATTTCATTTCAGAGCATATGGTTGCCATGGCAACCGAGCCTAATCAACAAAAAGAAATTATGATTTTCCAAAGATGATTATGACGGCAGAAAAATCTGTGTGCTGATGTAATTGGCTCCGTTGGCTTAGTTGGCTAGAGCGTCAGTCTCATAAGGTTCCTAGCAATAGGACTTGTGATCTGAAGATCGGGAGTTCGACCCTCCCACGGAGCAATTATATTTTTTTTTCTGAGTTGATCTTCAAAGTGATAACTTAACCTAATACTTATTCAATATTTTTTTGGATTGTACGACTTATAAAAATACGAGTAGCTCAGTTTAGGTGGTCTATTCAATCCAGAAGTTTGCCCCAAAAAAACTCCGATTAGTTGTGGTTCTTGTCGATAAGACATTAATGGTAATTAACTGAACTACATCGGTATCAAGATGGGAGGGCTACTATCAGCCACCAAAGCAGTCCAGCACCATGGCATGGAGCACGCATTGCAACTGGGCTCTAATGTACTATCACCCGATACGTCTGATAAGAAGGTTACATTGAAATTTGGTAATAGGCGCTGTTAATTGATTCGAGCTCCGCAAAATCCAGCGGAGCTCTCAAGATCGGGGCAAGCTTCCGACAAAGTGGAGCTCCTCCTCCGCATTAGAACTGGGATCTATATAAGAGACAGGATATCCTCCAAATACTCAATAGCTCTCAATAAACACATTACCACATACATACACAGCGAAATAATGGGAATTGAAAAATTCGAACGATATCCGTTGACCTTTGGTCCTTCTCCTATCACCCACTTCAAGCGACTGTCAAAGGAACTTGGAGGAAAGGTCGAGATCTATGCAAAGCGAGAAGACTGCAACAGCGGTTTGGCTTTTGGTGGTAACAAAACTCGAAAGCTTGAGTATCTCATCCCTGAAGCCATCAATGGCGGATATGATACTCTCGTTTCCATCGGTGGTATCCAGTCCAACCAGACTAGACAGGTAGCAGCTGTTGCAGCTCATCTTGGTATGGACTGTGTTCTTGTTCAGGAGAACTGGGTCGATTATCACGACTCTGTGTACGACCGGGTGGGAAACATTGAGTTGTCGCGAATCATGGGTGCTGACGTTCGACTCGACGCTGCTGGTTTCGACATAGGCATTCGAAAGTCTTGGGAAGATGCCCTTGCTGAGCTCAAGGAAAAGGGAAAGAAGCCTTTTCCTATTCCTGCTGGATGTTCTGAGCATCCTTACGGTGGCCTGGGCTTTGTAAACTTCGCTAAAGAAGTAGCCGAACAAGAGAAAGAGCTTGGATTCAAATTCGACTACATTGTTGTCTGTGCCGTCACTGGCTCCACTCAGGCTGGTATGGTAGTCGGTTTTGCTGAACAAGGCCGACATAAGACTGTCATTGGTGTCGATGCCTCTGCTAAGCCTGAGCAGACCAAAGATCAGGTATTCCGAATTGTCCAAAATACTGCCAAGCTTGTCGACTTGCCTATTGAATTGACAAAAGATGATATTATTTTGGATACCGGATATGCTGCCCCTGCCTACGGACTGCCTAACGACGGTACCATCGAAGCCATCAAGATGACTGGCAAGCTAGAAGGTGTTATCATTGATCCTGTCTACGAAGGCAAATCTATGGCTGGTCTTATCGGTATGGTTCGAAAGAACGAATTCCCCGAAGGCTCTAAGGTCCTCTATGTTCATCTCGGAGGAGCTCCTGCATTGAACGCCTACTCCGGTCTCTTCAAATAGATCCGAATCACTTAACTATAGTATAAACAACATAAATGCATTAGATTGACTAAATCAACTGTCTTATAATACTCTCTACTTTGTCGATTTCATTTTATGATGGTAGAATACATATTCATGCAAACGATTGATTTAAAAAAGCGGAGCTCTTATAATCTAATATTAACAGCACAATACTCATCAAAACTGGCCCAATCACGATCCAGTCGTTATGAAATGATGATATTTCAGCAATGACCAACCAGTGGGCTTCTTTCAAGCTTATTTTCAAGCTGGGTGAGCACTGTCGAGCCACAGCTGCTTATCCTTTATCGCAGATAACAGCCGCAGAGGAGCTCCTCTTCACGAGAGCCCCCCGAGAACTCGGAGGACGTTCCCGAGTCGATAGAATTACTAAACTCGCACTTTTCCATACTCTTTATCATCCAAACCATGCGTGGACTACCATTGAATGACAAGAAGTCTTCTTCAGCAAAGAAGTTTGCTGTCTTTGGAGCATTACTGCTTTTCCTTGGTGGTGCATTGACTCTCTTGCGCCATACCAGGCTCAGCCATGGACAGACCTTAACTACCCCACAATGTTGGCAGCCAAAACTACTAGATTTAACAGCCCGTTCTGAAGATATAGCTCGAAATATATCATCAATTATCAAGAGCCAAGACTATCAGGCGGAAAAAATCAAGGTTCTCCAAAGAGCCATTGCAATTGATACTCAGACCAGTGATGATTTTGGAGATCTCTCCGACCCCAGATGGAAGAAGTTTGATAAATGGGATGAATTCTTGAAAGATTCTTATCCTAATGTCTACAAGACATTGGAATTAGAGGTTGTTAACACCTATGGAAAGCTTTTCTATTGGAGACCTAAAAATGACACATCCAAAAAGCCTTACATATTTCTAGCACATCAGGACACTGTTCCAGTATTGAACGATACGCTCAGTGAATGGCTATATCCTCCTTTTGAAGGAGTAATTACTGATGATGGTGTCATATATGGCCGAGGCTCTCATGATGACAAAAATTCCTTAACAGCTATATTCGAGTCTCTTGAGCTACTTATCGGGGCTGGTTTCATGCCATCTCGACCAATGATCATAGCCCTAGGATTCGATGAAGAGATTAGCGGAGTGAGAGGTGCCAAGCAAATATCAAGTCATCTGGAGTCCCTGTATGGCCGTGAAAGCATGGAGTTTATTTTGGACGAGGGTCCTGGCGTGGTAAATCCTCCTCAGAATGGCGTAGCTTATGCCAATGTCGCAGTTTCTGAAAAAGGATATTGTGATATAAGCATTGAACTACATTATCCCGGAGGACATTCGTCACTTGCACCCAGGCATTCGGCAATAGGGATCGCAGCTGAGCTTATAGTGGCACTGGAGAATGAAGAGTATTTTGAGCCTTTGCTCTCATTGAATAATCCTTTGTTTGAATCACTTGCTTGTCATTGTAAATACGACGAAATCTTCAGTGACAAGTATTCGTCACTTCTGGCTAGTCTTCTCAATGGAGATGAGAAAGCATCTAAAACATTAGGAAGAATGCTTGCAGAAGACAAGAACATGGAGTTTATGCTCAGAACCACACAGGGAATTGACATTGTCAGAGGAGGCCTGAAAATTAATGCTCTACCCGAAGTAGTCAACGTTGCTATCAATCATCGAATTTCAATCGACTCTAGTATTGATGAAATAAAAGAACGGCTTGCTAGAATTGCATTGCCCATAGCCAAGAAATATGGTCTCGGACGAGATTTCTTTGGAGAGCAAGCAGTAGGAACAGTCGGCAACATATCTCTCTCTCAGATAGGCCCTGCATTGAATGCAGCCAAAGTAACCGGAAAGGATGAGGCATCCTTTCAAACGGTTATGTCTACTGTTAAGACTGTCTTTTCCGAAATTCTTGAAAATGACTCACGAGTTCAAACAGTCCTGGCGGTTCCTGCACTCATGGCAGGAAACACCGATACTAGACATTTCTGGAATTTGACAAGCAATATATTCCGTTTCAGACCCACATACATCGATGCCCATAACAACAATGGTCATACCGTCAACGAGCATCTTTACATCCGAGATCATTTCTCTGCTATCAAATTCTACTCGACCTTGATGCTTGCAGCAGACGAAATATAATACAAATGAAAAAATAAAAATACCGAAATAACTTTACTACTTTTTCTCTTCATTTTTTCTTCCCGTCCTATGACCTGTATTTTGTAGCACTCTTCTCCGCATAATATGTATCTTGGATTAGCCCCACTCAATCTCTACCACACTACCACACAGACATTAACCATGGCCGGCGAGCAGACCGACAATGACTCCACTGAGGCAACACTAAGTCTAAACGAGTCACTCGCCAAGGCATACAACTCCAATAAACGAAGAAAGCGAGGGAAGATCCCCGAGCCGTTGCGTGTTAGGGCTGCAGTAGCGTATGTATTATATGACCTATCGCTCTTGTGATAGTCAAAAGTAGCTAACCACTGGTAATTCAGGTGCCTGGAATGCAAGAAGCACAAACTCAAATGCATGGGGAAGCAGCCATGTGATCGATGCGTAAAAAAGAACCTTGAGTGTGTCGTCAAGTATGTACCAAAAGTAACGGTGAGCCGTGATGAGCTTGCCGACAATGTGGAACGTCTAGGCATGATGCAGCAGATTCTCGAACGCTATATCCCTGATATGAGTTTTGATAAACAATCTCTGAAAGATAAGCTTGAGGCCATAGAAAAATCCCCTATTAAGGAGACAGGACGGCCAAATTCACAGTTAGTGGACAGCTCCAGCAGCTCTTTTTTTGATAATATTGGCAATAACAACAACTTTTTGGCTCAACTTCAAGTTGTTCTTCCTTCAAATACTGAAATCAGTGACAACCATGGGCTGGAAGAGTATCTAAGTGGATACAAGTATACCACTGATTCTGCTATTAGAGTCGCAGTTGGCGCTCTTCCAGCCAAGGAAGAGTGTCTCGAAATACTGTCGGCCTTTCTCAAAGTTGCTGCGAACAACAATTATTTTTATTATCACGAAGAAGAATTTCTAATTAAGGTAGAAGACCTTTATGAGCGATCGAACAAGGTGACTCACGCTGACAATGATTTTGTATGCATACTTCTGCTTAGTCTGGCGGTAGGCAGTCTATTCATGTATGTCTTTCACGGCAATGGTTTGCTGAAAACTAGAGATAGGAATGTTTTTCCTGGTTCCACTTTTTATTGTGCAGCTAAAATACTTTCGTCATCTATGGTTGCAAAATCCAATATCGATTCGGTTGTTGCATTTCTTCTAATGACTATTTATTTACTGTGCTCCACGCTGCCTCTCAATTCTTCATATGCTTATAGTGGTGTTGCTTTGCGAGCTGCTGTTAGCAACAATCTGCATCGAGCCAACTCCGAGTCTTTAAATCGGTTGTTCTGGAGTGTTTATTGTTTAGAACGGCGATTGGCTATTTCTTTGGGCAGACCTGAAACACTGCCGTTATCGGACATCTCCACTCCATTACCTGCATACGATATAACTCTTGATAACAGTGACAATATGGCTCAAGTTTCTACCCTATCACTGGCTACGACGATATCACTCGTTTCTTTCAAGATCTATGATGTCTGGGCCCTGGTCTGCAAAAACAAAACCGGTCTGAGTTTCTCCACCATCAGTGAGTTGATGCAAAATCTAGAAAACTGGAGAAAAGAATTTCCTCCGAGTTTAGAGCTTGGTATCAATCTCACTCCAAGTTCTCGTGGTTATCGTGGAATTTGTCATATAATGTTTCAGTATCACATGGCCAGGTTGGCACTCGGCCGACCTTTTTTGCTTTGGAAATTACGGCAACAGAAAATAGATCCATTGATAGCACGACTTGCGTCTAAGTTGACGAGGTCATGTTTGCATGCTGCGGTCGATATTCTGGACACTCTCGATTCAATGAGAAAGAGCAACAAGCTTTCTTTGTTTTCTTACCTTGATTACATTAGTTGCCATTCTGCAGCTATTGTACTCGTTGGATATTTTCTTGTGGATCCTTCTGAAACTGCATTGAAATATTTAGCGCAGGCAATTGAAATCATGAGCCAATATGCTGATCATTGTCCGTGGACAATAGAAAACCTAAAATTAGTACTGTCACTGAAGGCCTCGTTGGAAAGCACCCCACAATATGTTGAATGGTGTAAAATATCTCATCACAGAGAGCACTGTTCATCAAGTTCTGAATCATATCCTCCATCACTGACTGGGGGGATTGACTATGATACCACAGCTATGGATGCACAGCTAAATGGCCTGGCAGGCTCTGATTTTTTCAATTCTATAATAGCGGACTCTTCATTTTCTTTCATACAAAACAGCAGCATTGAAGGTTTGCTTTTCCCTCAGTGAAATGAATGAAATCCACCGAATCTGCATTCATAGTCACCAATGACTTTGTTTCTATGTCTACGAACTTTGGATTTTTTATAGTACTGTATCATGTATTAATGCAAACATGACTTTATTTCACATATAGCTGCAGTTGTCAGCTCTAAAGATGAGAGTCCTTAACATTAGTTGCTAATGAATGACCAACACTCAAAGCAAAATCCCAGCGAGGATCTTCTTCAATGGTAATGGTTCCATCTTCATTGAATTTTCGATACTCATTAGGTTTTTGAGTTCCCCACTCTGCCTTACTTTTATAGATGAACTCGCCATAAGGAGCAAGCCACTTGAAGTAAAGAGGAGTCTCTTCAGGGGTGATGCCGCTGACTTCGTTATAAAACCAGATACCAAAGTCACCAGCATGAGGGATCTTAAACTCAGGAGGGATGTATTCATCAAGATACTTTCCACGATATTCGATTCTGTATCTGAGAATGTTTTCAATAGGAACACCACCTTTGATGAGGCCGTTGACCAAAATACGACCGGAAACATAAACTTGCATATCAGATACAATTTTTCCGAACAAATCATGAACATTCTCCAGATATTCATCGGGATCATCACTTTTTTCAGCTTTGGGATAGATTTTCAGCAGCTGATCAACAATATCTTTGGAGTAGTAGTTGTTGAGCTGATTGACAAAGTCGTCCGGACTCTTCGGAGGATTGGTAGTCTTATAGACGATATACTCGTTATTGACTTCGCCGATCAAAAATGATCTTCCAGATTTAGCAATTTCCTTTCCGAAAGTTCCATCATAAATATCTCTCCACATGGTGGGAGAGACGAAATCGCCATCAGTTACGGCCCTGAAGGTGTGAAGCTGAAGGTTCATAATTTCATCAGCCAATTTTTCAAAAGGAATTGCTCTCAGCTTCTTGAGTTTCTCTGAACTGGAGATGTCCAAAGGGACACCAAATTTAGTCAATACTTCATTGAATTGGATCTCGCTTTCTTCAATTTTTTTGGGCTGAGCCGGAAGAGCATTGGACTGCAAGAAGACACGCTTGATGATCTGCTTTTGTTCCGGATGGTAGACCTCATAAGCAACCTGGAAAACGGCAGAATAGGAACCAGCACTAAGACCTCCAAGAGTGATATTATCCTTATCACCACCGAAGGACGCAATGTGCTCGGAAACCCACTCTAGACCGAGTCTCTGATCCCAGAAGCCAAAGTTGCTATTTTTGGGATCTTCTTCTAGCAATTCATTGCTGGAAAGAAATCCAAACAGATTAAGACGATACCCAGGTGACACTATGATGAATCGAGCCGGGGATGGGGAGTTCTGCAAGTCCTGAGGGTCCGCTTGACGATACTGATGCGGATTGCCAACCTGAAGCCAACCTCCATGAATAAAATACAAAACAGGCCATCCACCTTTAGGGGGCTCTCCAGAAGGTACCCAGATGTTTAAAAACAAACAATCTTCATCGTAATGGAAGTCAGGATTGGGATCTTCACCCCGGTTATTATAGTATGGCTGTGGACAAATGGTCTTGAACTCTGTGTAGTCGCCAGAGTAATCAAAATCACTAGGCAATGGTACTGGACGTCTCCATCTCAAATCACCCACTGGAGGTTTTGCAAATCGCACACCACCATATCGGATTGACTTTGGTTTACCATTGGCATCTTGGATCTCCAAGGCCTTGAGCTTGCCCAATCCGGGAAGATCAAAAACCTTGGGTTCAGATTTGATGATGATGGGGTTTTCATACATTTTGAAATGCGGATTCCTCAATTGACAATAATAGTTATTTTCACTCTTACGGGAAATCGTTAAGTTATATAGGTGTAGTTAGTTGGCCCGTGATGCTATCAGACTCGGATAGTGTTACCGACGTAACTCGGCTAACCTCAGTCGCACCTCTCCGCAGTTACGCAAGTATGTTGGGGGCCGCTCAAACACCGAAACCAGATTAATTACAAGCGGCCATTTTTGATAATGAGACAATGTAATGATTGAATTAGTTACCACTGGACTGTTTGAAAAATTGAAGTCTTGTTAGCTTCTCTAGGTCTTGCGGCCTTACATAGAGGAAAGGCCTGATAGATAAAGTCACATGCATGAGCGCTGATAAGGACACAATCATATGTGCAAATACAACAGGAGTATTAGGAAATGGCAACCTTTCAGCAAGAATCTAGACCCACTGTACGGACTGGCCAGCAATTGCTGACTAGTCAAATGCGGGGCCGGCAATTCTATCTTAATCGGGCCTTGTTTGAGATCCTGCTGGAAAACAGACTTTTTAACTCGGATAAGATAAACCTGAGATCGGCTGAACGGCAAGCCCGACCGAGGTCGGTGGAAATAGCCCACATCAATGCGATAAGTTGTGGCTAGCATTGGTTTTAGATGTGATCTACTACTGGTTTTGTAATCAGAAATTAAAGTTTCTCAGTACAATTCGTTTGCTCATTTGCTCATTTACTAAGGGATCAATGGACATTGCATTGGCACTCCTACATAATGAAAGCCGACTCTTTAGGAGCTAAAGAGGACCTCATATATAGCTGAATGCACATGATTTAAAATCCAGAAACACACGGTGATTACTTATGCTCATAGTATTAGATGAAGTGGTTCATTTCAATTTCTGTTTTGAGTTCGTTCGAGTTCACAGTCAGCCCAAATGCTGACGGTCGATAAAATGCTTTATTTACCATCCCAAGATGGCTCATTGGATGGCTCTTCAGATACGTTTAGCCTGCTGACATCCTGGAAATAAAAAAGGGGATCATCGATTGTCAGAAAATCTTCAAATATGTGATCCGAGGATCCGTCAAAAGCTGCACTGTGAGTGTCCAGTGACATGGCTTGATCAGTAGGAGGAGTCAGAATTTGACGCATGTTCTCGACCTCGTGAGGCAGAGTCCGGTTATGCTTTCTAAGCTTTGCTTCAAAGATATCTATATACTCCGATAAATTATGACTCTTTCTCTGGGCATACTGATCAAAACTCTCCGCTATATTGCGGACCTGCGACTTGGAAGCCATATCCCATAGTGCGCATAAGGTATTGAATAATTCTGAAACAAGTTTTTGCCTGACAAGCTCAAAGTTCCCCGATTCTTGGGCCCAAGCGACCCGGAAACTCATGGCTTAACAATGCCGGTATGAAGCTTTCTTGCTGCTTCGCTAGAGATGCCGATAATGGAGGTTGGTTTGGTTGGGTGGAGATTGGGATATCGCAGCTGATGGTAACGTTTCGATAGTCTTCGACAGCCGACGAAGAGAAAGAAAAAAATCTTCATAAATATCGCAAAATACTGTAATTGAAAATATTCGTTTATAATTGTTGACTGTGGCTTTTAAATCAAGATCTATACGCTAACGGGGTGGAGAGCAAACTCTCTGGCAGTCGAGTAACCCAGCGGTCTAAGTTCTTTATTTCTAGAAGACTAGTAACTCAATATAAATAATTCATGCTTTAAATATGACTGGAAAAAGGTTCTTTGCACAACTATCTTTCTCCCCCTACACTGAATTGCAAAAACCATGCTCCTGGCTCTTCTAAGACCTTCAGAGCACGGGCTATCAGTCTGGAAGCCAGTGATTTGCTGGTGATCCCCGGAGCGATTAAAGCAAACATTTCTCTGGCAGTATTCATTGTGAAGTTGTCGGTATTGGTTCTGGCTGCATATTCTAGTAACTGGTTATCATAGATCTCAGCTGCATGTAAAACCACCAGAGCTATCTTATTGAGACCCAAACGAGCCATTGGTGAATCTGAAGCCATCAGCTCTTTGTCTGACAAGCGGCGAGTAAACCATTGAATTGCTGGCTTCATCTTCACGAAGTGATCCAGGCAGCTGCCGTCACAGTGATCGGAAATCACAGTATCTCTGAGCATCTTCTCCGAGAACCGCATACTGGAAATAACATCTGACAGCCCTCCATGCCCGAAATTCATCATCGAAGTTACCACTGGGCAAAAGAAATACTGTAATCTCCAGTGGGCCAGATGCCACAGAACCCAAAATAAATCCAAATTTTTATGAGGCAAATCATTAGCTTTTGAACTCGACCTGTAACGTACGCTATCCGAAAGGTTATGGAGCACGTTTTCTAAAGCCCTGATTTCACTATTATCAGATGAATTAAAGATCTGTCTCACCACAGTAAGAGACATCATGGACTCATGTATCACACAGATCAAGCTCAGTGCCGTAAGCTCAAGCTCTTCAAATTCTATGGCTTTCGTTTTCAATTGTCTCACATTTTCTGCCAAGTTAAATAATGCAATTCCTTGATCGCCCCCTTCCTGCTGTGCGTAAGATTCTTCATCTGGAGTAAATGTGGTGATTTCAGAGAAAGTTAACCACGCACTTCCTTGGTTGAACAGGGCCGAAAGCACACCTAATATATATAATGCAAATACTAGGCGTCTCTTACCTTCCACCTCAATCATTAGCTCTCTACGACTCAAATTAGGATATGACGTCCAGTCAATCTTGTGCCATCCTTGATCACGAATAGTCCTTGACAAAGCAGGGATATGAGCAAGAACTCTCTGAAGCATAGAGCTGTCTCTCATAAATAACCCCCCGTAAGAGTAGAGGCAAATCGCTTGGCATACCCATAATAATTTATGTTTATCCATGTCATCTTGTAGGTATAACTGTAACACTGAAAGCCCTGAATGCCATATTTCCTTGCCCATCTCCTCGTCAGATTCTATTCCCATAGTAAAGCATCCCAGAGATGCGATAGAACGTAGGTGTGACGCAGATGTGACACATGCGTCAAATGATTCTCGGTGTAACAATGGTATCATAGTGTGAAAGTTGTCGAAAAAAAGATCAATATAATGCTCGAAAAATTCAGGAGGATAAAATGGACGCAGAGTGAAATAATGATGAAGTCTCGGATCATATTTTCGCTGAAGATCTTCAGAGTCAAATGGTGGTAACACCACTGCTCCGTAATTTGACCCCGTACCAGTCATTTCTGGCATGCTTTGGAAAGGCAGAAGTCTAGGGATCGACTCCGATGATGACAGTGTCTGAATGGCAGTAACAAGTTTAGTGTTTTCAGTAGTTTCGGGCTCTGTCCGCTCCTCCTTTGGCACCGCCGGCTGGCTGTCGTTTTCAGAATGGAGCTCCAGTTTATGTACATGCCGCTGGTGCCTCAATACAAGATCCTTTCTCACGAATGTTTTCGGACAAAACTTGCATTTATTCATCGTTTTCGCCTTATGTACATCTTCGTGACGCTTCAAGTTCTCTCTTCTGGTGAAGCGAGATCCGCACTGTGAACAGCCATATGGCTGGACACGTAGACTCCCCGAGTCCTGTGGCTCTTTCATTGACAGCCAATGAAATGCCGATAGTCAGCAGAAAATCCCAGCAAGGAAACTTAACGTTCCCGACAATATTTATTTGAGTGGGTTGGTTTGAACCGTGGTTCTCGGCGGTCTTCAGGTCATATATGCGGAGTGAGGAGTGGTATAGTGGAGCTCCACATCGTTATCGGCCCCGGGATCTGTTGCCGAGATCGGCCTGCGAGGACTCCGCTCTCATTTTTATTATCTTCAGATATATTAGTAGACATAAACAACGGGTAGTTGATATTTGGGAAATAATTCTTGGCAAGATGTCTTCTGAGCATACGCCCTTGATATCTCGGGATTCTGATGATGAAATCGAGGGGGCCCAGTCCAATTCTGGAGAGCACAAGTTCTCTACCTCGCAAAAGATGACAATTCTCACCAGCTTATACATCGGTGTGCTGCTAGCAGCTCTGGATGGTACTATAGTTGCATCGCTTCTTTCACATATTGCGACAGAGTTCGGTGACATGCGCTCGGTGTCGTGGATTGCCAGTTCTTACATGATAGCTACTGCAGCTTGCCAACCTCTTTTTGGTAAAATCAGTGATATATTTGGTCGTAGACCATGCCTTATTTTTAGTAATATCATGTTCGGTGCAGGATGTTTGGTTTCTGGTTTGGCGACGTCGCTGCCCGTCTTGATTTTTGGCCGGTTGATTCAAGGTATCGGTGGAGGAGGGCTCATTGCACTTGCAAGCGTCACAATTAGTGATATTGTTTCTCTTCGAGATCGTGGGCTCTATCAGGGAATTTCAAATATTGTTTTCGGTATTGGTGCTAGCCTTGGAGGTACAATTGGCGGTATTATTGATGATCATTTCGGATGGAGATGGTCCTTGCTAATTCAAGTTCCGCTTGTATTGATCTCGATTTTCATGCTCATTTTATTCTTGAATCTTCCTACGAATCATGAGGGCCATCTTGTGAAGCGACTAGAACGAGTGGACTTTTCTGGAAGTCTTACCTTGACGTCCGCACTCACCGCTTGGCTGTTGGCACTCAATCTGGGAGGTGCATACTACTCTTGGAGCAGTCCTGTTATAATAGGACTTTTTATCGCATTTGTGCTGATGTTCAGCCTTTTTGTCTACGTGGAGCTTTATATATCCGCGGAGCCAATTATCCCAGTACGTCTTTTCCAGAATCTGACCGTTAGCATTTGTGCGCTAACAAGCGCCTTAGGCGGCATGGCTGCCTATTCTTACATCTTCTATGTTCCTATGTATGTAGAAACAGCAAGAAATGGAACTGCTTCTGATTCTGGCAGTCGTCTGGCCATGAATTTCGTTGGAGTTGCCCTGGGCTCTTTAACTGCTGGTTTCGTGATAAAATGGACTGGTACATATAAAAAGCTGCTCAATATTTCTACTTTCTTTTATGTTGCTGCAAATTTAAGTCTATGGAGCTGGGATCAGAATACCACTACTTCATATCAAATGGTGAATATGGTTTGTCTCGGTTTTGGCTATTCCATTATTCTAACCGTCTGTCTCATTGCTTTACTATCGGCAGCACCTCCAGAAATGCAAGCAGTAAGCAGTTCCATACAATACTCTAGTCGTGGGTCCGGTTCTACGATGGGAATTGCACTTGCATCGTCTATCTTTCAGAATAAGCTACCGGTTTACCTTGACATGTATGTACAAGGACCAGATAAAGCTGACGTGATCAAACTGGCTTTGGAGACGTCACGAATTGACTCTTTCCCCGAGATGTATCGGTCCATGATTATGCACAGCTACTCCAGTGCTACTAAATCGGTGTTTACTTTGACATTCTCACTAGCAACACTTATATTTCTCCTGTCCTTTGCAGTCAAACAATATAATCTGAGTCGTTAGACTTCTTAGTGCATAATCGAGTAGCAGTATATATTGAATTAAATAGCTAGCATAAATCATAATAATAAAATAAAATCATTCTTTTAACGTCTACGCATTACCTAGATACCACTAGTGTTGGTAATCAGCATACCAGGCCTGCGAGCTGTTTTTGGAGGCACCACTAAACCGGTAGTGATTGTGCTTTAAATGACAAACAGGAGGAAAAAAAAATTATTATGAAAGTTAAATTAACTAACATCTAGCATATGCAACCTCAAGTTTTTCAAAAAAATTAACTCCGATACGGGGAATCGAACCCCGATCTAGACGGTGAGAGCGTCTTGTGCTAGCCATTACACCATATCGGATTAACTGATGATTTGTGAGTAATCTGAGTCTCTTTAGGCTCTAAGTGAGAATAATTAGCTAAGCAATCGGTTGTTCTGACTAATATAGCCCAGGCTATATTAGTAAGGTTATTCGTAAAGAGATACTACTTTAACTAATGACCTTTATTGGTGATTCCTATCTAATACTAATTCCTTTGATTTATATAATAATTCTAAATATCCCTTATTCTTGTTTATCCTCGGTTATTCCTTTGTCCTCGGTTATTTCTCGTCCTCGGTTATTCCTTGTCCTCGGCCATTATCTCTTATCCTCGGCCATTATCTCCTATCCTCGGCCATTATCTCTTATCCTCGGCCATTATCTTTTATCCTCGGTTCTCTCGGGCTGTTGTTATTCCTCAGTCACGTGTCTTCGTTAGGATCAGAGGGATCTCTGGGTAGATCTCTCACATGATTGTTAGATGATCTAGGCAGTATTATGAAGACAATCATCTACAGATCACGTGATAAAGGCACGTGATCATTTTTCTTTTTCCATCCATCGGGTAGCAAGTATGCCATTAATCGAAAGAACCATAGAAACATAACCTATATAAGTCTTCTCGCATAGTGCCTAGACTATAAATAAAGATTAGATTAGATTAGATCATTTTTCTTTCTTGGGAAATTTATCCATCCATCGGGAAATACATAGATAGCACATCGTGCGGAACCGAAGACACGGTTCTACACAAACTATTAGAATGCCCGCATCATGACGGACCACGTTTAATTTTACGGGAATTTTCCCACAACCTGAACCTTTCAAGACTTTTAGATACTTCTAAAGGCCTAGAAAAGGTCCTCAGGTTTTTACTCTCCATTAGGTAAGCACGCCCAAGGCACAAGAGGTTTTTCCCTGGGGAGCCAGGTTTTTCCCAGTGCAAGTCAGTTTGCACTGAACATCTTATCGACTACAATCGAAATCCACAAAGACAATATTGAGTAGTACTATTACAAAGTACCGTAATAGTGCTACATCACCCAAGTTGGGTATAGAGAAATCAAACACCAACCGTCTTCTGGCACAAAAGACATAGATAGCACATAGTGATATTTAGGTAGTGCATAGACGCTAATAAACGATTTAGTAGTGGTAGGCTTCAATAGAATATTTATAATAATAATATTAAAAAGTTAGAAATCTAAAAAAATGCCAAAAAAAAGCCCTACGTGGGGGTCGAACCCACAACCTTGTGATGACTTTAATGCTGATTCGCTTTTAAGAGTCACACGCTCTACCGATTGAGCTAGCAAGGCAACTTTTTGACACGTAAGAGATTTGAACAATATTAGTGATATCTGCTACACAGCCGTACATCACGTGATACTCTTCAGCCCAAAATAACCCAGTCATCGGGTAGCAAGTATACCGATAGCCATAAGGCACGCAGCGATAAATATAAATTTATAGTTATATCCCCCGTCTACTCGCCAGTGCATAGACGTTAAATACAGATAAGATTAAGATTAAGATTAAGCCCAAAATAACCTAACCTATCTTAAGATTGACCTAACCTTGCTAGACAAGTATATAACCCCCTTCGTTTCTACCATTCGTTCGTTAGATAAATATACACATACTATTCTATATTCCGCATCTCATTGCTTTCTGACTATTATAAAGCTTTAATCTGGTTAAATTAGCTTGGACCTCTTACATTTGGTAGCGGAGCACTTGAATACATGCTTCAACCGAATCTTGACTGAAGGACTGAATAGGTCTTCACCGTCGAGACTACAAGAGTGCAACTCAGACGATTTGCAAGACACGATCAGAGAAAACCCGCCTTTTGCTTAGGCACCCTTACACTCGAAGATGGAAGCTCAAGGTTTGAAGAGTGCTAGATGCACTCATGAAGAAGGCACTACCCTTATGGGTGTGGGTCCGTCGACAAAAAAGTCGGCCACTCAGTCGCACCCGAGTACTAGAAAAAAGGTTGCACCAGTTACACTCGAAACGGTGCAGGATAATAAGTCCATGGGAAAGACCACTACTCCTGGATATACTCAAGCTGAGAAGACTCAATTACCAATGATACCTCCCTGGCATCCACAAGGATATGTCTCTGCATATGCGCCGTCTTCGGTTGACGCGCAAATGCTGCAAATGACTAGCAACCCTACAAGCCAACCCTATGGGTTCTACTCCGGGTATGCTTACAATTATGGACCAGGAATGATTGGTTCCCCCATACAGCCACCACAGGCTCAACCATACCATCCGAAGGGTTACAATTATGGTCCAGGCTTCATGGCAAGTTCAAATGTTCTGCCAATGTATCCGCCAATGCGACCTAATTTACCGTTACATTCACAGAGTAGCCACAGTTCTGCTCAAGGGACGATGTTACACCCCCAAGATAATATGGAAACTATCAGGTTTTACACACAGACACCTTCAATGGATAGTATCAAGTCCTTCACGCAGACACCTTCAATGGACAATACCCAGTTCTTCACGCCGTCACCTACAATGGATAGTACCAAGTCCTTCACGCCGCCACCTTCAATGGATAGAACCAATTTCTTCACGCCGTCACCTACAATGGATAGTACTCAGTCCTTCACGCCGTCACCTACAATGGACAGTACCAAGTCCTTCACGCCGTCACCTTCAATGGATACTACTACAACAAGCCCACAAGCGGGTATGCAACGAGAACACATACGTGAACACGCCAAACAAGGAGTCCCGCAGTACAGCCAATCGCAAAATTATGCAGAGTTTCCAAAGTATAAAAGAAAGCCGATCGACCCAGAGAAGGTCAAGCTTGGTATCTATTTTGATGGCAAAGATACTTTAAAGGCCATTTGCCTACTCGAAGAATTGATTTACTTTGAGCGAACTTATCCGTATGTGTCACCAGAAGACATGTACGTGGTATTTGCTAAGAGTTTAACAAATGCGGGAAAGTCTTGGGCAACCTCATGGCTGATTCATGAGTCCGAAGGTCAAATACCAAGCTGGGAAAAGTGCCGCCCTGCCTTTATAAAAAGCTTCTTACCCACCTGTGAAGTAACATGGGTAAAACGAGATTTCTTTAATTTGCGACAGACTGGATCGATACAAGAATATAATGTCGCGTTTCTAAAACATCAGCACCGATATGAATTATTATTCCCCTCATTGGACACGACTCAGTTGCGCGTGAAGTATATCACAGGTCTGAAATATGACTTGAAAAGTGCAGCAATCTCACTTGGGGCACTACCGCTGTTGGAGTTGATGACATTGACTCGAGACTTTGCTAGCGAACTGGAGGAAGCCAAACTATTACAACAATTGAAAGCGAATAGGTATTCGAATCAGTCTAGCCACAAATCTTCCACCGTCAGGAAGAGAAACACAAGCTAGACCGTCATTTGGCAAGGGACAACGATAACCGCCTGATGAACAGGCCAACCGCTTGTCAGTTTCTAATAAGACCCACAAGTGCAACGTAAGCGGAGATGTGAATCACTTTAGTCCTCGTTGTCCTCAATGTAACAAAAAGGAATTTTATGCGATCATTTTCGCTCTAAGGCAATGAAAAACTTATTTGAAGGATACGCTTTATTGTACGTACTGGTCATCAATTCTCGAAGCAATGGAATTCGCAAAAAGCGATAACATCTGGCCGTCTCACCCGGTGGATGAATCTCCTTACGGAGTTCCAATTACAAATCAGGGATTTACCAGGTTCACAAAATGAGTTTGCTGACGCAATCTTTCGCTTCCATGCGCTTAAACATAGAGAGGATATTTTGTCAACATGGTTTCTTCTCCAAGAAAATGTAGCATCTCACAGGACGGACTGATTCGCGACTATGATGAAGACGGCAAGTTTGGAGAAATGTACAGAATTCTCACACAGAACTTATCTGTTCCACCGGAACTAGTGAATACGATCTAACATTATTCATTAGGCAATGATAGCTTACTCTGTTTCAGATCCATGCCTACACTCACTAAATTCAGACTATATACCACAGTCGCCTATACAATAAGCCATCTTGCACGATGCCCACGACGCATTAATGTCTGAACATGGAGGTTATTGGAAAATCTATGACCTTATTTTGAGAGCTCACTACTGGCCTAGGATGAAAAAAACAATAAAGAAAGAACATCAATCAGTGAAGATTTAATTTTTGAAGAAGCATACCTCTAGAGAGTCGTACCCAAATATTGTTCCTGAAACACCGGAAAAACAACAAAGGCGGAACAACGAAATTGAAAAGAATGTTGGGAGAAATCTATCCGTTTGGAGATTACTGGTTAGCTGACGCGACTGCGATCATACAATCACCGATTCCATTTCTGAATCATGGTTCGTGGATGCTAATCCAGTACTTCGATTCAGACTAGAAGAGCTATGGACTACAGCCCTAGATCAAGAAGACGTGATTAGTTTGGAGTGAGGGAGTGTAAGTGTCCCAACCGATACTCCTCAGATGTACAACTTAGTCTTATATCATGTGTCAGCTCAATCATGAAGTGAATGTCCAGCATGAGCATGCTGTATTTATTCTAGACCTGACCTTACTATATAGTCATATGAACCCGTTCGTTTCTACCATTCGTTCGTTAGCTATGTATACTATTCTATATTGTGTATCTCATCATCTTATTATAGATCGTTGTTTTCACGTCCTGAGGTTCGACCCGATGCCATAATCCGTAAAATCTCGACTGAAGTGTGGTTACTCTCAGAAAGAGGGCTATCATTCAAACTTTTTGCCCAGTAGTTGGAACTGAAGACGAGTTCGCGGCCATTTTGATATCAATGACCCTTGACATCTCTGTCGTATTACGCTGATCAGAGCGTTCCAAGTGTTCCTAGAAACCCCATAAAGGGCCGAAATGGGCGGATATAATATTACCCAATGTGGTCATTAGGACCCTCATAAATCAGCACAGCCGTGCGGTTCAGAGCATCGAGCTCTACCAGAATTCACTTCTCCAACACCATGAACTACACCATGATCAGTTACTTTTTTGATTTTTCAGGGTCTAACACATCCCCCCTTGCTTGAGGTCGAGGAATATCACACAAAATGGGATTTAGTCATCTAGAGCTTGAATTCTAAAAGGCACGGAAAGCAGGAGTCTGGCAGTATTGTTGGAAAGCTACACGCTGCTGGAGGATATACTGAAAAAGAAATTAACAATGAGTGTTTATTCACCAAGTGTGTATTTTTTTTTTAAGACGACGTTGATAATCTGTAAATGGAATGAAAAATATACTATTATTATGTGAAAAGCTCTGATCGTGATGAAGCTATTTTCGAAACATCTACAGTACAATTTGCTGTGGTTGTAATAAAACTCCAAATTTGCGGTTTTCGAGATCAATGCGCCGGATAGTCAAAATGCCGGATGACGACATGAGGGACGACTGACATAAGTGATGTTGAAGTACTTTTTCAATTCAGCTATCAATATTATTACGGATTAATAATGGTTCATGTTGGTTTAATTTACTCTTACCTGCAAGCAACGATTTCCATGCGCTAGGTTGTGAAGCCGTCCGTGTCACTGTCACATAAAGCTATGTAACAAACAGACTCTGGAGTACAAGTATTTTGATGCTCGAAAGTAAAAAAAATACTCATTAGATGTATGGAGACATGAAAATTTGTACTTCATCTCTGTAAACAGCATATTGCATTATGATAGAGTCCAGTCTAGGATGCCTCTTAAACAGAAATCATTGTACTCTCATCTCCTTGCTTGTTTCCCATCAGCCAGCAAATCGAATCTTCAGCTATTTATCGATCCATTGTCGAAAGTTGAAAATCAAATCGTATCGCAAGTTCTTTTATGATCTCTGATAGTCACCTGGGCGCTTCTTGCCTGTCAGCTCCACGGATGCGCGGCTGGCCATGATTCACGATAAGCCAGAAGAGATAGCCACAATAGTAAAAAAGCAAAAAAGAATAGTGAACAAGTCAATCAAAAGGGAAAGACTAAAATCATCTCACTGACATTTGGCTGCTATGTAGTCTGGAAACAACCAAGAGCAAAAGTCATGCGCCCAATATATGGATCTAAGTTAGACCAACAGAGTATGTCTCTCAGACGGACTCCAATCCAAACTATGATTCTGGAGCCAGAAAGCTACTAACAGCCCCGAAAATCACCAAAAAAACTCTTATATTTATAAGATAATATTTCATGTCATCGAAAAGACTAGCATCCTAAGCTGATGCTGTGAAACCAAAAGAAGTGCAAACTAGCAGCTTTTCAATGTGAATGAGTAGCGCATCAGAACGCATAATTGATTTAGAACAGACCAGAATTAAGATATCGAAACAAAAAATAACTAGCTTACGTGAATAGTATAAAATCAGGTTTCCACGAAGAAAAAGACCCAGCGAGGATATTTCTGCCTAAATTGTATATTTCTGAAAGCACTGACGAATATGGGATTGTATCGCTCGATTTCTGCTTTCGTTTAACATAGAATTCAGCCGAAAAGTTGAACAAAACTTCAAAGGAATGAATGAACTCATTAACAATTGAATGGGTCTCCGGAAATGTGGATAAGTTATCGAATCATTCATTAGCAGATGAAAAACACATACCAAGACCGACATCTAAGCAACGCCCTGAAAGTCCTCTAGTATAGTCAAGCTTCAATTTTGAAAAGTGTTGAAGGTCGAGGTAAATATGAAATATCTACTGCAATGCTACAGAGCGCTCATAATTGTCTCTGGTTCGATCTTCTTGCTTGGGATGAAGCAAACTGTGCGCATTAATCTGTGATACAATTCCAGAGCCAACAAAAAAACTGTTTACGCAAAAGCACAATAATTTGAATCGAATATAATTTTCGATGACCAATTTGTGTCTTATTCTTCCGGGCCACAACAAATGGCTTCTATTCACCCTTTTCTCCTGCATCAGTTTCCCCCATCATTTTTTATTTATTCCTATCCTCAATTATCTTATTGTCATTGTTTACATTTATAATAGGAGTCTTTTTACTTCAAGTACGTCAATCTACCCGATATTCTATTTGTTCAGGTTCTCTTTTCATGTCCGAGCGACTTAGTCTGTGCATGACACAGCCGCACGTCCGAACGAAAAGACGAAAAAAAAAATATTCAACATAGCTCCTTACAACTAAAAAGCTTTCCAGCCACAATGGATGGTGATTTATTCAGTGTATTCACCGAGGCACCACAGGCAGTAGAGCCTAAAGTCAAAGAGAAAAAGAAGGATGAAAAAAGAGGAAATGTTCCTGCTATTGCCAAGGTAGACGCACCCAAGCGGAAGAGTGGTCAAGAAAATGATCTCAAGTCTACACAGAAAAAATCAAAAACATCAACAAAAGCCGAAGCTCCGGTAGTCACAGACAGCTTTGAAACAGAGGCAATGAGGAAAGTGAATGCCTCAAGCGGTCTGCAAGGTGATGGCTCCGAGGCTAGTGACGAAAAAGTGTCGCTACAGCATAGAATTCGACACGAAGTTGCATTACCACCTAATTATGATTATAAGCCGATTAGTGAACATAAAAGCACTGATCCTGCTAGAACATACCCATTTAAACTTGACGATTTTCAGGCTGTTGCAATTGCTAGCATCGAAAGAAATGAAAGTGTTCTTGTTAGTGCTCATACATCTGCTGGTAAGACTGTGGTGGCCGAGTATGCCATAGCACAGAGTCTGAGAGCAAAACAGAGAGTAATTTATACTTCCCCCATTAAGGCCCTGAGTAACCAGAAATACCGAGAGCTGAGGGAAGAGTTTTCCGACGTGGGCCTGATGACTGGTGACGTCACCATGAACCCTGACGCTAGTTGTTTGGTGATGACCACCGAGATTCTTCGTTCCATGCTTTATAGAGGATCGGAGGTGATGAGAGAAGTGGCCTGGGTTATTTTTGATGAAGTGCATTATATGAGAGATAAAGAGCGAGGTGTCGTATGGGAAGAAACAATAATCTTACTTCCAGACAATGTACACTACGTTTTTCTGTCAGCAACCATTCCTAATGCTATGGAATTTGCTCAGTGGATTTGCAAAACTCACAATCAACCGTGCCATGTGGTTTACACCAACTTTCGACCAACCCCACTACAGCATTATCTTTTCCCGTCTCATGGTAGCGGAATCTATATGGTTGTCGACGAAAAGAGCAATTTCAGAGAAGACAATTTCCAGAAGGCCATGGGATCACTTGGTGCTAAAATGGGAGACGATCCTGGACAGCTGGTTAAAACCGGTAAAAATAATAAGATAAACAAAGGAAAAGACAATGGTGGAGGTAGCGATATTTATAAGATCATTCGAATGATCATTATGAGAAACTACAATCCCGTTATCGTTTTCAGTTTTTCGAAACGTGAATGTGAAAGACTGGCCATGATCATTTCGAAGTTGAATTTGAATACTGAAGATGAGCATGCAAATGTCGAACAGGTTTTCAACAGCGCAATGGACAAACTCTCTGAGGAAGACAGAGGGTTGCCGCAGGTCAAGCAGATTTTACCACTGCTCAAGAGAGGTATTGGCTTGCATCATTCCGGTCTTCTGCCAATCTTGAAGGAGGTTATAGAATTATTGTTCCAAAGCGGTCTTATTAAGGTATTATTTGCTACTGAGACATTTTCTATCGGTTTGAATATGCCTGCGAAAACTGTAGTTTTCACAAGCGTCAGAAAATGGGATGGCAGAGAGTTTCGATGGGTCTCAGGTGGTGAATATATCCAAATGAGTGGAAGAGCTGGTCGACGAGGTCTGGACGATCGTGGTGTCGTCATTATGATGATCGATGAACAGATGGAGCCTGCTGTTGCTAAAGGAATGGTTAAAGGTGAAGCTGACAGGTTGGAATCCGCTTTCAGATTGAGTTACAATATGATTATCAACCTACTCCGTGTGGAGGGTATTTCCCCGGAATTCATGCTGGAAAGAAGCTTTTTCCAATTCCAAAATGGTTCCAAAGCAACTGAAATGGAAGCTGAAATAGAACAATTGGAACAAGAATATTCAGAAGCCACTGTGGAAGATGAAGAGAATATTGCTGAATATTACAATCATAGGAAGCAAATCGATTCATATGGGGAAGACATGAGAGTTATTTTAACTCACCCTTCCAACTGCTCCAGATTTTTGCAGTCAGGACGACTTATTAAAGTGAGGGTTAAGCGGCAAGGTAAGAGCGATTTGGATTTTGGCTGGGGAGTTGTCATCAATATGATGAAGCGAAGCCCACCCAAAAACTCGAAAAAGAAAGTCGAGTGGTCCGCCCATGAGAAGTTCGTGGTAGATGTTCTTGTAAATTTGGCAGGAACATCTCCTGTAAATTTGATTCGTCGGCAAGATCCTAATCTAGTAGAAGGAATCAAGCCTGCTGTCGCTGGAGAATCTGCACGAGCAGAAATTCTTCCCATTACGTTAGAATCAATCACCCAGTTCGCCAACATTCGTGCTTTTGTGCCCAAAGACTTGACCTCAGTTCAAGCACGAAATGCTGCATACAAAAGTGTTGAAGAAATATCGCGCAGATTTCCTGACGGTATTCCATCTTTGGATCCAGTGAAAAACATGAATATCAAAGACGATGCATTTTTAAAAATTGTTCGAAAAGTGGAAATTCTGGAGTCAGTTCTTGCCGGTAATCCTTTGAGAGAAAGCGAACGACTACCAGAGATATATGAGCAATATGCCGAGAAGGTTGCTCTTGCTGAGAAGATTAAAACACTCAAATCCAAGCTGTCCAAGGCATACAGCATTCTTCAGCTGGATGAACTGAAGTGCAGAATGCGGGTTCTACGACGTCTCGGATTCATTTCCCAAAGCGACATTGTTGAAATCAAAGGTCGAGTGGCATGCGAAATTTCTTCAGGAGATGAGCTATTGCTGACAGAATTGATATTTAACGGCACATTTAGCAAGTTAACACCCGAGCAGTGTGCTTCTCTATTGAGCTGTTTTGTTCTGGACGAAGCATCAAAAGAACAGACTGCTTTGAGAGCAGAGCTCAAGGAACCCTTATCTGCTCTTCAGCTCATGGCCAAGGAAATTGCCAAGGTTTCCCGAGAATCTAAAATTGAACTCAACGAAGAGGAGTATGTCAAAAGTTTCAAGACAGAGCTCATGGAAGTTGTCTATCAATGGGCTAAGGGAGCCTCTTTTGCCCAGATCTGTAAAATGACGGACATCTACGAAGGAAGCTTGATCCGTGTTTTCCGACGATTGGAAGAACTTATTCGTCAGCTGGTGGTTGCTGCTCAACGAATAGGCAATGAAGAGTTGGAAGAGAAGATGGAAGCTAGTTCAAAATTAATCAGCCGAGACCTTGTGTCTGCGGGATCGTTGTATCTTGAAGCCGAGCGGTAATTTTTATGTTAAATAGTAGATTTCTCATATATATATATACTTTGATTCAATGAAACCAGTTCATGATTTTTTGGATTTGTTCCTTCTACTAGGCCCTTTTGGCTTTGGTTTTTCTGGAACTGGTGCTTCTGTAGTGGACTCACCCTTAGGAACATATTTGCTTTCATCAGCAGCTTGATCCTTGGGGCTTTCCTTCTCTTGCTCCTTCTTTGTCTCCTGCTCTTGTCGTTTGATTCTTCTGACGCTTTCTTTTTCAATAGCAAGAACCACCTCACTACTCACATCATAAAGTTTGGACATGAGTTCCTCATTCTTTAGTTCTTTTCTTGGAGGTTGGTTACGAACCCTGCATTCGGAAATATAGGATGCTTCAGTTTGCTCTATGATATCAGGGTTCTTCAAAGCAAAAAGGTGTGACTGAGCACCTTGTAACGACGTCTTGAGAAAGATCCACCAAATTGGCCAAAGGAGCACATAAACAAGCAGACCAAAAACGGATCCCAGACTGAAAAATCTCTTGAAAGATGGTGATCTCATCATTCCTGGATCTACAATGGTAACTGCTATCTTTGAGGGCAGTTTATCTGATCGCTGATAGTCGTTCACTCTCCTCCTGTACTCGTATCCGAACATAGTCAAGGCCAGCTTAGAAGCGCCATGAACAATCCAAGGCGTGGATGATCGGTATCCTCTTCTGGTGAAGTCTAAATCAGTAATATCTAGATTACCCATCACCAGAGAAACGCATGAAGTCAGGACAACTCTGACATCCCGATCCGCGGGCTGGGCTCGAAAAGCCGGCATAAGCAAAGTCAGCAAATGATAGTGACCAAGATAATTCACTTGGAGCTGTTCTTCCAGACCATCGAAAGTGGTTCTTCGAGGAACAGTAGGAGGAATAGTAACACCAGCACAGCAAACGATTCCATCCAATCGCCGGGGTGGAGAATTATCAAGCCACTTTGTAGCGAATTTTCGGATTGAATAAAAATTTCCGAGGTCTACTTGCTCAGCATATATTAGGCCGTTTCCTGATTTTTCACGCATATCCGAGATCAGATTCACCAACCACTCATCACCTACAGCACACCGCACCAGCAATATCACTTGAGCTCCATTTTGAGCCAAATCTCTTGCAACAACTTCTCCCACGCCCGAGGTTCCACCAGTAACCATTATTACTCTTCCGTGCATCGTACGCTCCCAGGAATTGCTTGATCCGCTGAAGTATCGCTTGACTGCGAACAGAGTAGCAATATAAGGACCATAATCTTTGATTTGAGTCCAATAGGGGATTGCACTTGTCCCCTCTTTGTAAACAGTATTCAGGATGTTGAGAGGCATGCTTGTTAGGAGACGGAACGGAAGATTGATCTCGTCGAGGCGAAGAGGCGCGGTAGAGACCACGCAGGGGGTGGTCACGTGCACAAGGAGTCGTTCAAATCCCGCCTCAATTCTGCATCCGAAGCTGCCTAGAGTAGTGAGCCTTTCAAAAATCCAAGCAAGATGATAAGATTGCCACAATGACTCATCTCTATATTGGTTTCTACCGTAGCATATAACATCACAATCCAGTTCTGTTCTTCTCGTGGTCGTGAAACGTTCTTAGGAATAGTCCACAGAAATAGCAGTATGACTAATGCTTCCTATAAGAGGCCCCAAAAAATTATACCTGTAAAAAAATTCCCCAGCCGTGTCGGAAAGCTTCTCAACTCATCTGTATATCATGGAAGAATTGGTGATTTACGGCTCGCAGACCCAGGGAGGACCTGCAGAAGCCAAAGGAATTGTGGGAGATTTTATCATTAGTGTTTCTGAATTGTTCAGTGGCAATCATGTTGCTTCCTTCAAGCAATCCTCGGTTGGTACTAATGGACTCACACTGAATGATAGCTATATTCTGGCAGCTCAGACCCAGAAAGCACTCCTCAATGCCTATGTATATGGAAAAGAAAGTATCAGCCAGAAAATCATTCTTCCGGAATCTTTAGGCAGCTTGGAGTTATCACCGTCCGGAGTATGGCTTGCTGGGGGATCATCATCGGGAAGACTTTATGTGTGGGATCTTCAATCCGGTGAAATGGTTTTCACAAAAGATGCACACTATCGAGATATTTCACACATTCGATTCTCAGCAGATGAGACTTATTTATTCACTGCGTCATCTGATGGCCGTGTCCTCAGCTGGTCTTTGCAATCCATCGTTCAGTCTGATGTCTCTGTCGACGAAGTAGAGCCGACTTCGTCTTGGAGTGATCATTCGCTGCCGGTTACAGGTCTAGTAATTGGAAGCGGAAGAATCGCAGAAGCCCAAGTTTTCTCTTCTTCTACTGATTCGACAGTCAGAATATGGCATGCCTCTACCGGAAGGCTCGTAACTACATTTGTCTTACCTGAGCCAGTTACAGCATTGGCTGTTGATCCTGCAGAGAGAGCACTTTATTGTGGCCTACAAAGTGGAAAAATTCAGATTGTTCCTTTATATATTAGGAATCAACAAACAGGAATCATGGAGGCTGCTGGAGGGGCTGGTAGAGTCATTACTATTACGGCAGAGAACGAAGACATACTTAACCAGCACCAGGCAGCTGTAACAGCATTGACAGCCTCTTTCGACGGTACCTGCTTGCTATCAGGAGATGCTTCGGGTAAAGTTTTTAGTTGGGATCTGCCAGATCGACAGGTCTTGAGATCACTAAAACAGCATCGAGGACCTGTTAGTCGAATATTTACAAGAGTGAGAAAGGCAGGTGAAATTGAAGTAGCCCAGCCACCACAAATCCCTCTATTGAAACGAACAATGGACCCTGAAAGACAAAGGAATGTCACTGTGAAAATCCAGGGCCGATCAGTAACCCCTTCGGTTGGAGCATCGTCTCTTCCAGATACCGGGGCTGATCTTAAAGTATCCAAGTTACAGGATGATCTCGACACGCTGTATAATAAATATTCAGAGCTCAAGACCATTCATGAGGAGCTTTGGAAACTGCACGTGAAAAGTGTTGGCAATCAGGATGCTACTAATGCCTGAGGGGTATTGTCGACGGCACCAGTCAGCTGTTGCCACTTTTGACGAATCTTGACACGCCACACGCTTGCATTTGTAATATCAGTAAATCTAAGTAATAGATTTTCCATGATGTGGATTGCCAATGATCGTAGATTTGGCTCGTAGACTTGGATTGACATCAAATAATCCATCACCTGAGGCCATTTTGTTAAGAGATCTGACGATCCCCAGGGAGTGCACGTCAGACAGTTGATGATGAAAAGTTTGGGCTCGACAGAAAGAGCAAGAATTTTCTGACTGCTTAGCTGTAAAAGAGAATAACTGTCTTTGCATGAGATCAGATGAGCAAAAACTGACGCAGTAGAGGATTTCAATGCCAGTGCCTTGACAAGGTCTTCATAAGTAGCGAGATAAGCAGCATCCACTGACGCAAAAAGTCTTGCGTCATTTTCATTTTTGAGGATGAGTGAGTACTGTTTGTCAAAATAAAGAAATACTGTGGGTTCATGTGAAGAAAGAGCAGCAAAAAATGGATAGCAGGAGCTCTTTACCAGAAGGTCGTCCGTAGTATCAAACAAACGAAATATCTCACTCAATTTCTCAGATATCGCATTAACGATTTCAGGTTTGTGCGGGTTGGATACAAGTCGAGTGTAGAACTCCACGCAATTAACCACCATTAGCACATCAGCGGTATCCAGATCAAACAACAGCCACTCATTATCAACAACAGTATCCGAGACAGAAACAACTGGCTCTACAAGCTCCATCAGAAATGAGGGCTGCTCTCGTTTGATCTGAGATAAGATTGCATGGTGTTTCTCGTTCTCAAACACATAGCTCCTGACATCACGCTGAGCAGTGAGTAGAGCAACTAGCGCAGACGCACTTTGAAATTTGCAATCTTCTTTTAAAAGGAGTTTTAACAAACAGTCGATAATTTCCGGGTTCACGGGATAAGCGCCTGATCGTGATATCAGTCGGATCACTGCGCAGGTAAGAACTGTTTCATGCGAATTGAGCCCGGAAATCAGCGCATCGTCCCCCACACTTGCAATACCAGAAGGAACCTCAACTTTGTCAACTACCTCTACCAACAGAGGAAGCAACATATCTCGGTTAGTTTCGCTTGTACCTTGAAGTATCGCCACCATAGGGCCTACAAGCGGCAGCACCGCGGGCGAAGGCAAACTTCCCAGAATTTTGGCCGCAGGCTCAATGATATTCCAGTCAACCGGAAAACTCTCAGGATTTTCGCTCACCTGCTGTAAATGAGCTGCTGCAGCATCAACGGCCGTAGAATTGTATGTCATTAGATGAGCAGTGGGGATCAGGTTGGTCAGATCGATACTTCATGTTGGGAGATTCTGAGATGGTATATATGGTGCCCGATTAAGGTTGGAGCCACATACTGTGCGGCGTCAGTTTTCACTTTCACCTTCGATGGCGGTCCTTAAGTGATAGAAACACGAAAATAACACGACCTTGGAAATAAAAGCTGAAGCTTCTGCAAGAGCTTCAAACATTCCATCTCACCTGCAACTTGTAGTCAACTGCAATAAATTCAGAGGCAATTGCAGCGTTCAAAATGAATCGCATTAGTGCAGCGGCGAGCGCTCCGTTCAAGCCTCTGAAGATATCGCGGAAGCTGGGCGACTCGGGGACGTCCGAACAAAAAACTACACTTGGAATCAAGAAGGTGAAGAAATCAACAGAGGTGATGGTAACACAGCATCCTAGTAGTCCAGTTGTGGAGATATCTGGCGGTTCATACGATGTTGTGTACAGAAAGGTCTCGACCAAAAAAAATAAAACTTGGGAAGGCGACGGGGTTTTGACTAGACAAACCGAAGGTTTGAAGCTGGAAAAAATAGATGGCAAAGTGCTGGCAAGGAGTAGAGGAGCTGTGGAAATTGAGGTTGGAGCTTTGATGAAAGTTGGATCATATGAGGTGGAGGTGCAAAACCTCAGGATGGAACAGCAAGAAACAAATGGTATGCCTCTAAAAGATGTCGCACCAAATCTAATGAAACCTAAGGTGAAATTGTCACCAATGAAATCATCGATTGAGAAGAAACCGGTGATTCAAGCTCCCCATCAAACAAAGCTGCCTTTCACTATCAATTCTGCAAAAGCAACATCTCATTCTGTCATCAACAAAGTACCGAAATTTGACCCAGATGCTCCAGGTGCTGTGGTTATGCCACGCCCAGCGACTTCCAGGCCGATTGTTGACGTGGTGGTTGATCCAGTGCTTGCATTGAAACTACGGCCACATCAGAAAGAAGGGGTCAAGTTTCTTTACGAATGTGTAATGAATATGAAAGATACGTGCATCACAAGTGCTTTGCTTGCAGATGAGATGGGTCTTGGTAAGACCCTCACGACCATAGCTCTACTGTGGACTTTGTTGAAGCAAAATCCGCTAGCCGGGGAACCTCCAGTTATCAAAAAGGCCCTGATTGTCTGCCCAGTGACTCTTATGGCGAACTGGAAAAAAGAGCTGAGAAAATGGCTTGGATCAGACGCAATTGGAGTTTTTTCTGTTGACAGTAATTCTCGAATACGAGACTTTCTGAACAGCAGTGTATATTCTGTTGTGATAGCTGGGTACGAAAGAATAAGATCAATATCTGAAGAGCTACAGGACAGCAATATTGGCATTGTCATTTGCGATGAAGGTCATAGGCTGAAAACGACGGCAAACAAATCTGCACAGGCAATATTGAGTTTGAACGTGGAAAAAAAGGTCATACTAAGTGGTACCCCTATACAAAACGATCTTGGAGAGTTTTACACAATGATAGACTTCTTGAACCCTGGAATTTTGGGGACGTACTCTGCGTTTAAAAGAGATTTTGAACTACCTATTATGAGATCCAGACAACCAGGTGCCCCGCCAAAGGATGTCGAAAAGGGAAATGATAGATCTACAGAACTAGCAAATATCACAAGGCAATTTGTGCTGCGACGCTCAACCAAAGAGATAGCCAAATTTTTACCGCCCAAGAGTGATATGGTTTTATTCTGTAAGCCCACTTCATTACAACTGGCAGTCTATGAAGGGCTCTTGCGGTCCAATGATGTGACTACAGCACTCAGTAGCACAGACACTTCAGATCATCTACGTGCTATAACTATGCTCAAAAAAGCATGCAATGCGACCTCTCTCGTGCAGGAAGACCGAAGAACAGCATTGGCAAGCCAGAGCGGCAAGCTGAGAGTTCTCGAAATTTTCTTGAACGAATTGAGATCCAAGACTGATGAGAAAATATTGATTGTATCTGGCTATACTCAAACATTAGACATCATAGAGCAGCTACTCAGAAAGATATCGGGAAGCCCTCGCTACACGCGACTCGATGGATCGACTCCTGCTAAGAAACGACCACAGATTGTGGATAATTTCAACAAAACAAGCGCCGACGAGTGTTTTGCTTTTTTATTGTCGGCCAAAAGCGGAGGAACTGGGCTGAATCTTGTTGGAGCATCTAGGCTAGTTCTCTTCGATACGGACTGGAATCCATCTGTCGACCTTCAAGCAATGGCCAGAATACATCGAGATGGACAGCAAAAACCTGTGTTCATTTATCGGTTACTCACAACTGGTTGCATTGATGAGAAAATATACCAAAGGCAAATCACGAAACAAGGACTAGCCGATACTTTTATGGAAAGCACAGAACAGCTAGATGGCTCGATGTCAAGCACAGCACAGCCAGACTCATTCCAGCAATCAGAACTGAGAGACCTGTTTACTTTACAAATGCAAACCAAATCTAATACGCATGACTTGATAGAGTGTGATTGCTTGGACCACAAAGAAGAAATTCGGGCTTCGATCCCCGAGGGACCACCAACAGATGAAAAAGAAACACAAGAAAAAGGAGAAGAAGGCAAAGGCGAAGAAGAGATAAATCGTGGATTAGGAGGTTGGATGACAGCGTCAGATATCGCTAGTGGGAAAGCAAAACCCCCCTCTAAGTTTAGAGCAAAAGAAAAGCTGAAACAGTTATTTGATTATCAGCATATTGATCCTGATGATGCTAGGACAGAAATTCACGATGACATTGTCAAGCATTTGACTCGCTCTAAAGTTTTGTCAATGATCTTTATAAAAAAAGAGCACTAAACGAGGTTTTGTGATAGCAGCATGCTTTCAGATCCAGCCATGAAACAATAATGATACGACACTTCAGGGCGGTGATAGGCTTCTATTGAATCCATTCTTTCGGTTCATGTATTGACGGAAATTAGCCTGCTTTTTCTTTGCAACTCCACCAACATCTGGCCCCACTTTCTTTTGTTTGGTGGTACCAAAAGATGAAAAGCCCATCATAGCTGCCATATCTAATTCTTCAGTTGGTTGCTCATGGAAACCAGATGTGGAGCTTTCCGTACTGTTTTCATGATCTTTATCTTTCTCATTCTCTAGCATGGTTTTGGTGTGAGGTATATCAACTGTACTAACCTCCTTTTCATTTGTATCTTCACTATCAACCACCTTACTGGCCAACTTAATTTCGATTTTTTTAGGAGCGCTTTCTCTTTGCCGTCCTCTATCACTGCCTGGCGATCGTCGACGGTTAGGTGATGGAGACGGTCTACGATCCTGGTCACGCTTTCCCTGACGAGCCGGTGACCGGGAACGCCAAGTAGAGCGAGCTCCAGGTGAACGAGACCGATAATGTCTTCGGCTACCGGACTCTGTCATTCTTCTGTTGAAAATTCTGGGCTGTTTGAAAAGAATGAGGTCACCGCGATGATTTCCAGAAATAATTTATTACGGCCTGGCTATAATGAGGGTGGGTGATGTTGCCCTGGCAACGATGCTCAAACATTTAATTGTTCATCGCTCCGTCCTTATCAGTCAATAGCTTGCTCTAGCAGTATGTCTTTGCTAGAACTGAGAGATAAAAACTCTCTATTTAATGGAAGGAGGAAGGTATCTTTGTACTCTGATTTCAGGAAATTAAAAGAGAGAAACCCTGACGGATATGAAGCTAATATGCATGCATGGGAGAGTCTCCTGAAGACTGTCATTGACTCGCGCAAATCCAATGAATTTCTACTGAGCCTAGGAAACGACTTTTTGAGAAAACTTTATGATCCAGAATACGGCAAACCATTGGCTCTGGACATAGTCATAGACAGCCTGGTAGCGAGGCGGTCTATTATACCCAAAGCCTGGTATGTGGCATACAAGCACAGCATATATGCGAGTGACGGGGTACTATCGTGGCTCATGTCCAAAGTGATCGACAAAGGATGGCATAGTATCGCGAAAGATGATGGGTTAGTGGATGAAGAGTATGTTGTGGTTGAGAAATTGGATGAAATGGCCGGCAAGGTTTGGGCCAACCTACAAGCTGACAGCTACTCGCAGTCCCTGTATACAAGGGAGATGGTATATGAGTTTCTTGAATCGATAATTCCCGACAGAAAGATGGTAGATTTTGTTTTGTTATATTTGTCAAGAGACAAACCAAGGCTCAAGATATCAGGGGACACCATCAAATGCAGCATGAGCAATGGCGAAATTACTGAAGATGACAAAAAAGTAGCACATCTGAATGAAACAGTTCAGAATTTGAATATCAAGATATTGCGGCTTAGCGATAAAATTCAGAAAAGTTTGGACCAAGCCAAACTAGCCTTGGACAAGGGCAACAAACAACTGGCTAAATACTACCTGAAAGCGAAATCCGTAACCGAGAAAACCCAGACTGATTGCATGAGCAAACTGGAGAATCTGGAGTTCATCTTGACAAAAATTGATGGTGCATCAGAAGATGTTCGTATTGTTCAAGCCATTGAAGACGGATCAGTAATATTGAAGAGCATACAGAAAGCCATTGGAGGAATTGATCGAGTAGAGAGCCTTGTGGAAGAATTCAAAGATCAAGCTCTTACAGCGGACGAAATCAGCCAGCAGATTTCAGAGACGAGCGGAGTCACCGATGTCGACATCGACGATGTCGAAGAGGAACTCAGAGCGATGGAGCAGCAGGAGCGGGATAAGCTCAAACAACAGTTTCCCGATGTTCCTACAACGAACCCTCAAGCATCACCAACAGAAGATGAAGTGGAGAAAGATTTGAGCCAGGAGATGGAAAAAGTGGCTCTGCATTGAAACACAACCAATCATTAGCATGAAATTAGATAGTTAAATATTATGGAGAATACTCAATATAGAGTCATGAGGTATCATCACCTTGAGTAGAGGGCGTTCTTAAACGAATGGTTTGACGAGGATCAGCTTCTGTCTCAGGTTCCAAGGAAGATTCTTTCGATCCAGAGGCTACCATCGGAGTGCTGTAGCCAGAATGACCCAAATGCTCATCGTCATCACCACTATCATCGTCTTCATCTCGTGATTGTGGCCGATATCCAATACCCAAAAACGTATAAGCAGCATCAGTGATCCCTTTAACGGATAACCACGAAGCTTGTTGAGAGTATGCTGTAGCGACGTTGGAAACCCGCTTGAGAATCAACGAGGCCGATGGCACCAGATCTAGGCTTTTGAGAGTCTCCTCTTCCTCCTTGGAATCAAACCATCGTTTAGGAATATTTTGGTAGAATGTAAAAGGCTCATCAGATCCCTGACGGTTTTCCTCAATCCATTTCCGGACAGTGAGCAATGTGTCGTCAGCCTGGAATCGTTTTTTCAATGCAGTGCCGTCAAACAAACGGACAAGAATGGCAGAACTGGCACTGGCACCAGAATTGATTCTGATAGAATCCGTTTGGACATTTCCAAGGTCCACTGGCTTTTCGGCCTGGATGGCGGCCTGCGAATCCCGGCGAGCCCGTTCTCGGTCTGCCTTGTTTTTCAGCTCCTGGCGGTCATTTTGTACCAACCGCAGCACTCTTTTGCGCTCCTCCAAATCCCGTTTCTTTTGTAAAAAAACATTCTGAGCATGTGTTCTCACTGCTTCTGCCTTGGATTCATCTTTCCCTCCGGCATCCATTTGGGGGGCCGATCGGGCCTTGTTCTGAGTGTTGCTCTTGGACTTAGCATTGTCAGCAGTCTCACCGGGGCTAGGCGTAGATTCAGAAACCTGTGCAACTGGTATATTCTCAGCTGAAGATGAAGATGAGGTATCATTTCTCAAGTCCTCATGCTCATCAGCAGTTGTCGGACGTGAACTGTCCGAAACCTCTGCACCAGGCCCAGGCCCAGCACCATCACCATGCAACACCTGCTCGAGACGGTCAATAAACAGGTCGCCGCTCACAGCGTCCTCCCACTTGTACAAAACGGTCTGTCTCTGCAATAAATAGATACAAGGAACCTTATTCACAGGAAAAATCTCCACAAAATTGTCAAACTCTCGTGTTCCTTGCTTTATCGCCAACGGTATGGTGCCAAAGTTGCCCTTGGCCGCGAGCACTCCTTTGACCAGGTCATGAGACCACTGGCCACCCTTATCACCAGCAGTCTGGTGCTCCAAGCCTTCACTAGATATCACTACTAGCAACGGCTTATTGTGTTTTATTGATAGCGTAACTGCTACCTCGACAGAATCAAACATCCTACCAGCTCTGTAGCAAATGCACTATGTGTTATGGATCATTCAGCAATCGTTGCCAGCTGATTATATGCGGGGCGGAG